>JAWZYV010001906.1:0-460752 GCA_038373885.1 Cheiracanthium punctorium | reverse complement strand
TTTTCAAGCAATTTATTTCTAAAAACTTGAGCACGAGCAAAGTTAGTACAGCAAGTTTAAAATTCTATTTCAAAGCTTCAGTGCTCCACATATTATAGTCCCCCCCCCCCTAAATATTAATGATTGTGTCATTTTATCTCTCACCCCCTTTATTGAAAATTGCCCGAAAAATGTGTCCCAAAAATGCGACATAATTTTACATGTATTTAAATACTATTAGTTCACAAGTTGTAGAATATGCATCACATGTATTTTTCTATAAATAGATTACAATCATAAAAATTTCAACATAGGGTTACCATTCGAAATACACGAAAGATGAGAGATAAAATGACATAGTCAATCAATATAGTTTTAATGTGGCAATAATGAAACTAAAATATTAAAAGATGGGGGTACAGGGATATATATATATATATATATATATATATATATATATATATATATATATATATATACATATACATACTGTTTCAGAAAAGAATGCGTACATTTGGGTTGAATTTCTTCTAAAAATGAGCGTCCCCCCACTTTTTTTTTTAGGACTACACCACTGTGAAAAACACAGAAAACATTGAGTTTCGACTCAGGCTGTGTTCGCTTCCGAAGTGTTTGTAAAACGAGTAACCATAAATAGGCTTCATTAGCTTTCGTAAACTGCGGTGGACGCCTCAAATGCATGAATTTAAAAAGAACTTATTTAATAAATAAAATGCCTCCTTAACTGTTGAATACACTTTTATCAAAAATAATACTATTACACTTGTTTTTTCCCTTAAATCATGAACAGGTAAGAGCCATATTAAAAGTTAAGTATCAACTATTTATTTAAAGGAAAATAGGGTGTGCTGAAATATTACTCTAAAATTTTTAATGTATCTTGCAAGATTCAGATTATATCTATAATAGATCCGTGCCTTTCAGGCCTGACCTTTATAAGGTGTTAAAAGATAAACTTTTTCAGCTCTACTCATACTCAACTGTTTGTTTAAAAACCGAAAATAAACTAAAAATCATAACTTCATATAAAAAATAATTTATGTGGGACCCCCTTTTCTACCGATCCCATGCAATTATTTCCACTGTCTTTTAACCCTTTGAGGCGCAACCCTTTCCCAATGCTGAAAAAAAGGCAGCCGTTGTCATCGCTGCCTTTTTTTCAGCATTTTTCAGCATTTTTTGTCGCAGCTGGCTGTGCTCGCGCACAGCCAGCTGCGACAAAAAAAGGGTCTCTAGATCTGTGACAAGCGATGAACGTTTCGATCGTCCGCCCTCTTGCTGGTAGTTAAGTCGAGCGATGGCAACGGCTGTCCTTTTTTCAGCATTGGGCAATCTCTCCAGCTGTTCTCGCACTCTTCCATTTTTCAACAGATGTCAGTGCTGTTAAAAAAAATCGTGACCACTTTTTTATGGGAAATGGCGTGCTAAAAAGTAAAGGATTCTCATGGAGCTCTGTCACCCACCACTATTTTCATAGAAATCCAATCTATTCTTCGTGACTGGCAACAGTCAAAACGTCAGAGTTGGGTGTTCCCAGAGCGGGATCACTGCGCGTTAAAGGGTTAACAATAATACTATGCCCAGCCAATTAATCTGTCTATTAACATTCTGAATCAAAAAGAGTTTTTTTTTTTTTTTTGTATTTTGCTGTTGTTGCTTTAGCTGACAAATAGAAGTTTGATTTATAAAATCATTAAATTAGAATTTATATCCTCCAAAAAAGTTTTTTAGAGTTATGTGTGAAAATTTTGTTACTCACAAATGCTTTATAGAATACTGGAAACAAGAACTCTTAAACATCCTAATGCCACGTTTAGGCCCTGATTATCGTTTAGGGTCTTGGGGCACGTGCCCTGGGCACATATACACAAATACACCAAAAAATTGAGTTTAACCCTTTATCAGGCCGTGGTAAGAATACTTACCACCTACGGTTTAATAAATATAAAAATCAATCATCATTAGTCAATTTTCCGATTTTTGTTCAATTATATTGGATGTATATTTTTTCAATACATATAGTTTCTAAATTATTTTTCGCTTATAAACTTTTCTTTCATTCGTAATTTTAAAGAAAGCTCGAAGAATAACTCGAAAATTGAGCATAACAATCATCGCTTTTAATTATATATTTTTGTGTTTCATTCCGTGTACAAGCAGCAGGGAGTCTTCCGACTTTCATTTTGTGAATAATGAATGTATTCTCCTGCAAAATTTCTATGTTTGTTTAATACTTGTTTCTCGAATTTTCACGTGGGATATTACAGCAGAAAGAAAATATATGAATTAATCATAAAAAATGGGCCAGAAAAATTCCAAGTACTTTCGACTCTCTGCACATAAATTCGCATTATAAAGGGTTAAGCTATGGTCAGGGGCACAAAAATTAAGGCAGCTATATACAGGGGCATAATATTTGAAAAGTACCCTGGACACAAAAATGTTATAGTCAGGTCCTGGCCTCGTTTAAATTCAACTCACTTCCGAGGCACTAAAAAAGGGGAAAAACAAGAATGTAAATATCCTAGAAAAAGTACTGGAAAGAAGCAACGGAAAATTCTTCCACCTTATCTTGCTCTTCCCCCTCATTGCCTCCGGTCAGCAAGAGAAAAAAAAAGCTAAAGGGCTCTCCGTGACCTCTGCCCCCTGGGATCGGGAGGCCTATCTCGCTTTGCAGAGGAAATTTCATAAATGGCTACAGATATTGCCTATTTATTAGGCATTAAAGGAAAGTCATTTTACGCTATTTTATATGAACTGAAAATAAATTCAAAAGTTCGATTACGACTTCATTAGAAAATTCATTTGATTCATTATTGCGGAGTCCCTGAAATGGTCGGTGTCCCTTTTTTGGGACGGCATTTTCGCTATTAATTGAAAACATTATTTATTTTTCCTAGGCTTTATTCATGAGTATTGAGCCTCAACTCTACAAAATATTTTAACATGATCAAGCAGGATGTTGATATTTCGATTTTTATGCATAATGATTTTAAAAGAAATCATCCCTTGTTCAAGAAGTTGACATCAGAAATTGGTCTATTATTTCTGTTATCAGTAAAAATCGAAGAAAGTCGCAAAAATATCCAGGCACAAATGGGTTAACAACCCCGTTTTAACCCATTCGTGCCTGGATATTTTTGCGACTTTCTTCTATTTTTGCTAACACCAACAGTAATAGATAAATTTCTGATGTCAACTTTTTGAAAAAGGGATGATTTCATTTAAAATCATTATGCATAAAAATTGAAATGTCAACATCCTACTTGGCCATATTAAAATATTTTGTGGAATTGAGGTTCAATACTCGCGAATAAAGGCTATTAAAAATAAATAACGTTTTCGACTGATAGCGAAAATGCCGTCCTAAAAAAGAGACGCTAGGCATAAATGGGTTAAGAGATCATCCTCTGTGACTAAAATGTTTTACGTGCCGTGTGTTAACCCATTTATGCCTAGCGTCCCTTTTTTGGGACGGCATTTTCGCTATTAGTCGAAAACGTTATTTATTTTTCCTAGCCTTTATTCGTGAGTATTGAGCCTTAACTCTACAAAATATTTTAACATGACCCAGTAGGATGTTGATATTTCGATTTTTATGCATAATGATTTTAAAAGAAATCATCCCTTGTTCAAGAAGTTGACATCAGAAATTTATCTATTATTTCTGTTATCAGTAAAAATCGAATAAAGTCGCAAAAATATCCAGGCACAAATGGGTTAATTTCTGAAATGTCAACCCCAAAACTGATTGTACAAGTACAACCCCGTTATTCTATTTCATATTTACAGTAGCAAAAGGAAGTTAAGCATCATTGGATTTGGATTTGTGTGATTAGGCAACGCCACAGTAGGGCGATCTGCCAAGGATGGGGGTGTCTTGGTAGGAGGAGTTTCTAAGGGGCATTCACGTATTCACGTTACATATGAAGAAAACCTACCAAAACTCCAGACCGTTAGATCGACAGAAGTGCGATGGCACCTGAACCCGGGCCCTTCACACTTCGGGAATCTGCCATTTTCAGTGATATCACCACTGTTCAGGGGCGTAGCCAGAAATTTTTCATGTGGGGGGGGGTTACGACTACTACAACTCATATATAATGTAGTGAAGAATATACATTTCGTATGCCAAAAATTTCTCATGTAGGGGGGGGGGGGTTCTACGCCCCTGCCAACTAAAAATTAGAAGTTCAAAGATCTTGTGAGCACAGAGCACGAGCAGTTGTCTCCTGAACTTTTTTTAGTCTGGTTCTCACCGATAAAAGTAGGATCCTTTTGGGAAATTTTCTGAGGGAAGGGAAAGAGAGAGAGGCTGGTTTCTGACACTCCTACGTCACTGAAAGAATGTATTTTTTATTGCCCCTCCACCCTCCATAATTCGCTCGTTGCGATGCCAATCTTAGAAAGAAACGTAATTATGCATAGCACAATTACGTAAAACTAGCACTATGCATAAAATTTATTAAAGGAATTGATATTATTTATCAAGTATGATTAAATTCATGAGATTTTACATAAATTGCATTTATTTTCATAAAAATGATAAAGGTAAATCTAATTTATAAATTTAAAATTTCTAAATTTTTTATCTTTTAAACCAGGGCTCTCGAACCATTTTATCGCCGCGGACCGGTCAACGCTTGATAATTTTACAACGGCCCTTTGAGGAGGGGGGGGGGTGGCTGCGAAGGGGGACGTTGATTGTTTATATTTTAGATTGTGTTTTGATTTAAAATTTTAATTTAATTTTACTCGAACATGCCTTCAAAATAAAATACAATTACACCAAAAATTAAGTAATTTAACATTTTAACTCACTAAAACGCACAAACTCGAGAGAAATACACCATGGAAATAAATTACGTTGGACTTGTGGCCGGAAGGTTGTGGGTTCGATCTCGGCGGTCGCTAGCAGTTTCCGAGGGGTGCCAATATTCAGAAGTTCGCCACCTTCTGATGAGGTTCCAAATTGTGGCGAGGAATTCTGGGAAGGACGTATATGTAGCTCTAAGCAAGCAACACATTCAGTGACGCGACCTGTCCTCTCCTGGCAAATAAATAAATAAATCTAATGATTCCGTAAATCAAAAAAGATTGAAACCACTGCTTTAAAAATGAATAAGGTTTAAAAACAATATTGAAAAGTCAAATAATCTCTGCTGTTTCTAAAACATTGTAATTATACATCAATCTGTTATTCAGAGTCCCTGATTAGCACTTTCTGATACTATATGTCCGCTATCATTTCGAGGCCCCCCCTCCCACCTATTCCTATCCCATTCTACAAGTATAAATAATAAATATTGTAGTTTTGAGGCCCCTAAACTTTTTTTTACTATAGGCCCGGGCCTTATGGACCTATTCGGTAATCAGGATCTGGGTTCATGTTAGAGTTTTCATGTTTTAAAACGTAGTTCATTCGTGCTTCTTTCTTGTACAAAGTAATACGCTTAGTTGTCGCACAACTCAAAAACAGGTAGGGATAAAATGTTGAAATCTTGCATTTAGGAGTTATGTAATAAATGATTAGTTATTATTATTGTTACCCACAATAAGGATCCGACCTCCGACCAGTCACCCTCTTTGGGAAGACCCCCAACCCCTAATCTTGAACGAATTCCTGATGAGGGCCTGTGCCCGGATTGATACCCCCACAGAAATTATAAATAGAAGGTAGCATGGAGGACTTTGGAGCCAGTACGGAATTTACGTGCATTTTAATTTTTACCGTATAAGTTCCGAATATCAGCCGATCCATGTATAAGCCGAGAGTGCGTTTTCTCTTCAAAAATTTACTCAAAATTCGAAACGCGTATATAATTAGAGATTTAAAAGAGATTTAAAAATAAGTCCTGGGATTTTCAAACATGTCGCCATGAGGACGGAAATATCGCCAAACAAGTGAAATATTGGAAAGCGAAGAAGATTAGGTGTATGAAAAAGACGGAAATTCTTTCATGGAAAAAATCAGAGCTGATGGCGATATGCATCCATAAATCCCTATGGGCAGTGGCGGCTCGTCATTAGGGGCCAGAGGGGCCTGGCCCCACCTGATATTTCAAAAGTTTTTATTTTAATTATAATGCAAAATTTGTATTCTTTTAAAATCAGTTTACTTTAATAAAGGTGTCTGCGTGTATTTTATTCTATTTTGATTTAAAATGGATAAAAGGAATACTTAAAGGAGCATTTTTTATGCAAGCTTTGTCCCTTAATCCAATTATGTAAAGCGAGCCATCATTCAAATCCTACGGCCGCGCCGCGGCATCTCCAATGTATTCCCCATTGAAGCACTCTGGGGCCCGAGAAATGAAGCCCGAATATATTTGCGCCAAGCAGCACAGCAGAGTAATGTTAGTACCATTGATCATTTCTCAAAAGATGAACATATTTGGCTGGTTATCACAAAAAAGAATGCGAAAACACAGTTAATTTAGCACAATTTAGGGCCCCTGCCCCTACAGTTATGGCAGGACCCACTGATTTTTTTCGGGTCTCGCAAAAGGCCAGCGTTAGCATGTTTTCCAAGGGGGCCCCCTACAGCGATGGCCGGACCCTCTGATATTTTTTTGGGTCTCGCAAAGGGCCAGCTTTAGCATATTTTGGAGCAGCCCCCTAAAGCGATGGCCAGACCCACTGATGTTTCTTTGGGTCTCGCAGGGGGCCAGCGTTAGATTATTTTCCAGGGGGCACCTAGAGCGGTGGCAGGCACCACTGATGTTTTTTTGAGTCTCGCAGAGGGCCAGCGTTAGCATATTTTCGAGGGGGCCCCCTGAAGGGATCGCCGGACCCACTGATGTTTTTTTGGGTCTCGCAGAGGGCCAGCGTTAGCATATTTTCGAGGGGGGGGGCCCTTACAGCGGTGGCCGGACACAGTGGTGTTTTTTTGGGTCTCGCAAAGGGCCAGCAATAGCATATTTTCGAAGGGGGAGCAAGATCCAATTTTTAGTGGATAAAGCATTAACATTCCTGAATTCACATGGGAAAACATGGAGTCCGGCCACCACTGTAGGGGGCCCCCCTCGAAAATATGCTAACGCTGGCTCTTTGCGAGACCTGAAAAAAATCAGTGTGGTCTGGCCATCGTTTTAGGGGCCCACTGGAAAATATGCCTCCGCTGTAGGGGCCCCTCGAAAACGTGCTACCGGTACTCGAATAAAACGGGTTTTCCCTAGTTAATTCGGGTTTTGCCTAGCGCTGTCAGTCAGAACGCGTTTTGCCTAGTTAATTCGGGTTTTCCCTAACGCACTCAGTTAGAACGCGTTTTCCCTAGTTAATTCGGGTCTTGACTGATTTCGGGTTTTAACTGTAACATATATATACACACATATATGCGTGTGTTATATATGTTTACGTGCGTATATATGAAAGCCCCCCTTGGAAAATTTGGAGCCCCCTCTATAAAAACGGAATGCTACGGCCCATGGCTGTATAGTGATAGTATTAGGAATGGGCAGAAGTGTAAATAAACAGCATGCGCAAAATCTATGCCAGCGTTTGAGTGGCAGAAGATGTAGAATTGATTGGTTGAAGGTCCGCTTTTGCCACTCAGAGCTGCTCTACAATGTTTACGTGTGACGTCAGCTGCCCGTTCCTCGTGGCTGACGAGAAAGACAGGCTGCGGTGATGTGGCCAGTAAGATGGCCACATCTCCTAAGTCACATGAATCTGCAAGGGCAAAAGGGGTGTGACCAAATGTCAGCACCGAAGCCTATCTTTCTCGTCAGCCACGCCCGTTCGTAATTTAGAAGTACAGTAAAAATAAAATAACTTCAATTTATCAACAAAATACTAATAAAATACTTCATTTAATCAGTACATCTAGAGCCATTGATAAGACATTTTTTAGATGGGGGGGGATACCCAGACAGCACATAAGCTTAAATCAAGCTTGACATTTCTTTGAATTTGACGCATTAATACAAGCTTGACAGTTCAATTCATTTTAAGCTTGCAGCAAGCTTGGAGAAGTCATTTGAATTGTCAAGCTTGAATACAACTTGATTACTGCTTGATTTGGAAAGCCACATCCACATAACAAATAATTTATCATCAGTCATAAATGTACTTGACCATAGAATAAAAAAAAAAAAAAAAAGATTCTATATTTCCAAATATTGAAATTCTTCAAAATAAAATACAATTATATTACGAAATTGATTTCAAAATCAGTCGTTTGTCTCGATTTTGTCCAGTATTGCTCAACATGAGTGTCGCGATATTGAAAGTTTTAAAACGTGTGCTGCTTTTAAGTTTATATTATGCTTATTTCCATATTAGCAGAGTCTCTAAATCGCACATAACATTATTTTAATTTTGATTCATCCCATGCAAAAATAAAAGAAACAGATCAACACATCGATCTCGCCAGAAAACGGCGTGATAACGATAACAGTCACTTCAAACTTTAGTCATTTGAGCGCAAATCAGGTTGGCCGAGTGGTTAGGACGCTGGCTTCCCAACCCTTGGGTCCCGAGTTCGATCCCAGCCGCGGGCGCTTGATGGAAACAGGTTAAAATAACTTGAAATTTCAGCGTAGAGGGGAAAATGTGTGGAAAAATAAAATATGTGGGGCGAGTTCGCCGACGGGCGCCCCATGTATTTAGGAAAATTTTTTAAGCTTGCTATGTCAAGCTTAATGCAAGCTGGGCAAGTGTAAACTAGAACACTTGATTCAAGCTTGCATTAAGTTTACACACTTGAAATTTTCAAGCTTAATTCAAGTTTATTGACTTGATAAATCAAGCTGTCTGCAAGTTTGCTGTGCTGTCTGGGTATCGATAAACTGCCAAGTCAAATAGCGGTTTTTACCAACTTACTTATATTTTACTAGCTGAAGTACCCGTTCTTCGCACGGGAATGAATGGACTTTTTGATATTACGATTTGTGGTGATTACTATTCATTGTAATAAACAGATATAGCAAAGTGGATATCGCGTTATATTGTTTCCAATAATCATGCATACCGAATTGCAAGGCAATCGTTTGTACGGTGCAGAAGGCCATGCGGCGTAGCGCAATCTAGTGGCGAGTTTTAGCAAAACGGATACGGCGAAAATATTTTTCGCATTCAGATATCGATGTATACGAATTTTCATGACTATCGGCTGGACAGTCCTGAAGTTCATGTGTTGACGCGACATCTAGTGGCAAGTTATAGGAAAATGGATAGCGCCTAACTCTTCCCCGTGTTCAAATATCTATGTATACCTATTTTCATAGCGATCATTTACACAGTCAAGAAGTGATACACTGCAGGGCCATCTAGTGGTTCAATAAAGTAATGATTTGCTACAGCGCCGTCAAGTGGCGAGTTATAGCAAAATGGATAACGCCAAAATATTCTCATTGTTCAAATAGCTATGTATACTGATTTTCATAGCGACCGTTTGAATGGTCAAGAATTTGGCCTGCTGCAGCGTCATCTAGTGGCGAGTTAAAATAATAATGCATTGCAGTGTCATCTAGTGGTGAGTAACATCAAAAGGAACACAGTTAGAATATATTCTTCGTGCTGAAATGTGTAAGTATAAGAAATTTTATGCCGATCGGTCGAACGGTATAGAAGTTGATGCTTTGCAGCGCCATTTAGCGGCAAGTTACAGCAAAATGGATAGTGAAAAATATTCTCCGTGTTCTAATATTCGCGTGTACCAAATTTCATCGAAATCGGTTGGACGATATTCGCATAGCAAACGGCTAAACGGAATAGAATTCGACGTTCTGCTTCGCCACCTGGTGGCAAGTTAGAGGAAAACGGATAGCATAAAAAGCTTCTCCATGATCAAAGACTTAGATGAACCAAATTTCATGGTGCAACGGTGCTCAACGGTGCTGGAGTTTTTCAACCTCATACACTCATACCAACATTCATTTTTATCTATAACCAGTGTCATTATATATCCCAGTCTCAAATAAAATCCAGTTTCAAATCTAAGCCTCGCCAAAGTGCCAACATACGCCATTTTGCAAGCGTTTTTTCAGGAAATCATTCGAAGCATTGACTTAGCAGCAATAATATATGGGAAATGGTTCGACCGCGAAAAAGTAAAGCAAGCCTTTATTTGAAAAGTTGAATCCCTTAATACAGCCGAATTTTTTAAAATTATCAACTATAACGTGTTTTATTCATCATTACTCCGATGTACTAAATGAGAAGATTTCAATTTTCTGAAATTTGGCGGAATTCCCCCAACTTAAATCAATGTACTCATTTGGCGAGAATTCTGGAGATAGATCAATTGAAATCCCTTAATAACTGCATTATTTCTTCACGGATCATTAAAATTTAACGCTGTATTCTAATAAATCCTTTGCACTTGTTTTCAAAAATCTATTTCCTTAAGTTCTCAATAAATTACGCCAAGCCGAAATCTGTGCAAACCGCTAGAACTCACTTCCAAAAAATCGGCAATTGAGCCATTTTATTTTTTCGCCAAACTAAAATAATTTACCTATTAGCCTCGGAAATCTTCAATTCTTATTGTTTTGCGTGTAAAGCATTACATTCCTGCTCTGATTTCCCATGCACACGATATTATAATTTTAAAAAAAAATAACCTTACGAATATAAACTAACAAAAAAAAATCATTATTATTCTTTTATTTTTACTTTGAGAATTTAAAACATTTTATTCGGCAAAATCGCCACACATGGCAACCACGATCCTTATTTCACACTTTTTTCACTACAGGGGTTACAATTACGGAAAGATTTTTGCGTGAAGAGCATAAAAAATCTCTTAAATTCCGGGAACGGGTGGACTTTCAAAGTTTTAAAGTGGACTATGAGTTATTCTATATTATTTTACATATCTGTACTAAATTTCAGGCTGATAGGTCCATTTTTGTGGATTTGTATACGAATCAAATCCACAAACAAACAAACAAACAAACAAATAAACAAACAAACAAACAAACAAGCAGAATTTCATTTTTATTTATAAGGATGAACCATATTACTAACTTTTTACTTTTGCCAACTGGATTTGCGTAATTTTGCCAAGTGTACCAGAAACAGAAAGTAAATTATCAATTAAATTTTTTCCACCAATTTTGGCAACTAGGTATCTAATTTTGCCAAGTTTAATAGAATTTTGTGAGAGTCCAGCCAGAGAACACTATGAACATTGTTATTGAGCACGTTACCAGAGGGCATTAGTAACAACAACAACGACACTTATTATAATAAACTTTCATTTCAGTTCTTATCAGATGGTTCTATCAAGCACCAATGTAGACATTTATCTTCAATTTTATGCATCTTTTTAAACCTTTAGGAGGCTCTAGACATAAAAATTCAGATTTTAAACTCGGCGCTTGAAAACAAAAAAATTTTATTCTTGGCAGCTGAGTTAATGCTGTAATTAATATTTGTTCATTTTCAACCTGTTACCATTTGAATATGTCTTAAGAAGTTGATTTAAATTGAATTGTATCAGATATAATAGTACATAAAATAAGTCTGTAGAGCTTTTTTAGTAAATTTATTCATGATGTGGTATCCGTTAATGCTTAAAAAAAAAAAAGATTTCGCCGATAAGTGACACTTATGATTTTGGTGCTTTGATCAGCTTGATTATTATTGCATAAAAATTCTAGAAAATGCAGCAAACAGCTATTCAGAAAATTTTCAGGTAATGTTTGAAAAGCAGATAATTTTTGAAAATATAATACTTTTCCAGTGACTGACTTCCTGTCAGTTATTCATTCTGACATATGTCAGCAACTGGCTCTCTAATACTTACTTCATTTTGCATGCTACTTACTACCTGTTTTAGAAATTACTTTAGTGCTTCAAAATACATAAGGCTTATGGTAACATATCATAAAAATCTGTTTCTTTTAAAGATAGCGATGGCTTTCAAATAAAAAATTCTGGAACAGCCACAAAAAATTTTCAATTTTAATGGAAGTGTATTTGTGTTTTGTCTAAAATCAGACAAGGTGTTAAGTCTCAAAAGGAGTAAGGACATGTATAAAATTTTTAAAGGAAATGACAAAGTATCCAAGAGTTGTTAGAAAATTTACAAATGAAACAAGCTCACCATCATTCTAAAAAAGACACTGGCACCGCATTCTGGTCCGACCCTTAGTTATGCAATATTAAAGAATGGGAAAAGTATTATAGAGTAAAAGATGAATAGTAATAATAATAATAATAATAGGAAAAGGAGTAGCATAAAACAGAAAATCGTAAAATTTTCTGAGAGTGCGTTCCAGCAGTCGAGCAAGAAAGAAAATACCGACTAATAGAAATACCACTATAACCTCGGGTGAAAATATTTCTACGGAATTTGATGTGGAAGAAAAGTACTATTTATGAAGAATAACTGTTTGAGTCCTATGATGTCAAGTTTTTTCAAGAAATAATGAAAAATAGGTTTACTTCGCCAAAGAAAGCAATCACAGCAAGTGTTTCCAAAATCTCCATATGCTGTTGTTGTTCTCGTGTGTATTGATAGACTATCGATTATCCATCAAAATAGGGGTGCGCAAGGCCCGCCTCCTCGTGGTGCACCCTGGTAACATTGCTGGCAACGGCAACGGCTAAGTGGCCTTACCTGTTAATATGGACGTGGATATTAACATTGATGATACTGCATCGCTCGTCGCGCAGTCTAAAAAGGAGCGCGTTGGGGGTTTAGGCAGAGGGCCCCCTTCGAAAAATGTTTTACAGTCTCCCGACGTTGAGGATTTAGGTAGAGGGTCCTCTTCGTCAGATGTTCTACAGTCTCCAAAGGAGGGCTTCGGCTCTCAAACGGGGGTTGCGGCGGTGGTTTCCACTGCCCTCCCTTCTTCTACACAACCCTGCCCCACCACGGATGAAGGTAGTGCGGCTCACGAAAGTGAGCAGCCTCCTGAGGCTGTGGAAGAGTGGCAGAGTGTTGTTTCCAAATCCAAAAAGAGGCGGCTAAGGAAGAAGGCTAAGGCCATGGCTGAGGCTGAGAAGCCCCGGTCTGACCAGTTGGCTCAGTCCAAAGCTGCTAAGAAGGATGAGGGTCGCAAGAGGCAGAGGCCTGGCTCGGGCACCCTATCTCCTGCTGTGGCAAAGAGGAAGAAGTCTGGTGCGGGGTCTCTCCAATCTGGCTCTTTCGCTCAGGTCCTCAGCGGAGTCAAGTTGGCTATTGTCAAGGTCTCCTTCCCCAAGAGCAAATTGCTCAAGGAGTGTGAGGAGAAGATTAATGCTGAGATCCTTCGGTTAGTGGACTCGATCCCTTTGGACGGGCAGCTGCCGAGGATCTCTAGTACAGGACTGCAGAGCGGAGCACTGATTGTTCAGTGCGATGATGCATTCACCTCTGAGTGGGTCGAATCTGCCTTTGATGGCAACTCTCGGGTTCTGGATGGTGAGGCCTTGAAGGTCTTGAAGGCCAGTGAACTGCCCAAGCCTGTTAAGGTTGCTTTTAAAACCAAGGATAGAGTCACGAAGGAGCCAGAGGTTTTGCTGAAGCGGCTGAACCGGTTTAACCCATTGCTGAAATCGACCGAGTGGCGCGCTCTTCACTTTAGTGAGGAACCCCACTCGACTAGATGGATCTTTGAGGTTGACTGTGAGGCTGCTGAAGCGATTCGGAAGGCAGACTTCAGTGCTCATACGGGGGTGGACCGGGGTGTCTTCAAGATACTCCGGGACCCTAATAAGAAGCCTGCGTCGGCTGCGGCTGCTTCGGAAGCTGCTGCTGCGGAAGATGTGGAGGAGACTGAGGACGTGGTTATGTCATCCGACGAGGGCCACGCCTCCTCTAAGGTGAGTAGTGTTGGTCTTTCTGGGTTGGGTGAGTTAGGTATTCACTCAGACTCCGATTCTACTCTTCAGCCTCTCTCTGGTGATGAGGCTGATAAGATTTTGGCTGTCGAGGGTTTGGAGGAGTCTGTGCACTGCCCCAATCCTACCAGCTAAATTACTATAGCTTTGTGCTTTTTCTTCCTTCCTGCTTGTGCTATGGATTGTATTAATGTTGCTCAGATTAACCTCCATCACAGTAAGGGTGCCTCCGCACTCCTGTGCAAGCGGCTTGCTGATGGATTGGTTGATATAGCTCTTGTTCAGGAACCTTGGACTCTCAATGGGAAGATCCTTGGTCTTAATGTTAAAGGCTTTAATATATTGTATGATATTACTGCTGTCAGGCCTAGAGCCTGTATTGTAGCTAATGCCAAGCTTCATGCCTTAGTCTTAGCCAATTATCTTGATGAAGATAATGTTGCGGTCAAGATTAGTCTGAACGACGACAGCGTGGTTCTCTTGTCTGCTTATCTTCCATTTGATAGCAGTGATCCTCTTGCGGTCAGTGCTAAATCTTTGATTGAGTACTGTACTGCGAACACAAAGCTTATCATTGGTTGTGACGCTAATGCTCACCACACTGTCTGGGGTAGCACTAACTGCAATCCTCGGGGTGATGAGCTTTTGGAATATATTTTGCTGTATAATTTATTTATTCTTAACAAGGGAAACAGACCTACGTTTGTTACCAGTAATAGAAGTGAAGTTCTTGATATTTCACTTTGTAATGGTCATTGTTATGATCTTATTGAGAATTGGCATGTGTCGGATGATATTACTTTATCTGATCATAAACTAATTCTTTTTTCCATTAAAGGACTCATCCCTGTGAAGAGTCAAGGTAGGAACCCGCGCAGAGCTGACTGGGGTTCCTACAGAAAGAAGCTCAAACTTTGTTTGAGGAATATCAGCGGTAAGTTATCTTCTCCTAGTGATATTGATGACACCGTTTCCTCCCTAACTGGGGCTATCTGCTCTTCTTATAATGAGTCTTGTCCGGTGAGCACAGTTGTTGCCCGGAGGCGTGTCCCTTGGTGGACGACTGAGCTCACTCACTTGCGTAAAAATTGCAGGAGGCTTTTCAATAAAGCCAAGAAAACGGGTGACTGGCAAGCTTATAAAGCTTCTCTCACCAGCTTTAATAAAGCGATTAGGTGTGCCAAGAAATCTTCTTGGCAGGACTACTGCAGCAATATCAATGATTTGTTTGCTTCTGCCAAATTGGTTAAACTTTTGGCTAAAAACAAATCATCTAACCTTAACTGTGTTAAGATGCATAATGGTCACTTCTCTGAGTCGGGCAGTGAGACTTTGTCTGAGATGTTCAGGATTCACTTCCCGAACTGTGTCATTCTTGACAATGTGTGTATCCCCTCTCCTGCTCCTGCTTTTGTCAGTGATAAAGAGGCTTGGGATGTTGCACGCAAGATTGTAACCTATGATAGGGTCGTTTGGGCTATTAAGTCTTTTGGACCTTATAAAACTCCGGGTATGGATGGTATTATTCCTATCCTTCTCAGGGAAGGCATTGCACTGCTTTCTCCTTCTTTATACAAGATCTTTAGGGCTTGCATTGCTTTAAGGTATGTTCCCACTTTGTGGAGGCACACTCGTGTTGTATTTATCCCTAAGCCCAGAAAAGACAACTATTTTGAGGCTAAGTCTTTTAGACCTATTAGTCTCTCTTCTTTTCTCTTAAAGGCTCTTGAGAAGCTTATTGATAGGCACATTAGGGATACGTTGCTTAGTCGTTCCCCTTTGTCTGTAAATCAGCATGCCTATCAGCCTGGCAGATCTACTACTACTGCTCTTTATGATCTTGCTTTTGCTGTCGAGAAAAGTGTCTGCTGTAAGGAAGTGGCACTTGCTGTTTTTCTTGACATCGAGGGAGCCTTTGACAGAGTTCCCTCTGGTACGATTTTGTCTGCCCTTGCCTCCAAGGGTGTTGATAAAACTGTCTGTCAGTGGATTGATAATCTACTCTCGTACAGGCTTATCTCTGCTTCGCTTCTGGGGGACACCTTGGTGGCACGTCTTTCTGCTGGTACTCCCCAGGGTGGGGTTCTTTCACCTTTATTATGGTGTATTGTGGTGGACTCCTTGTTGGCTAAGTTATCTAGCATTGGGGTCCACTGTATTGGCTATGCTGATGATATTGCCATTGTGGCCAGGGGCAAGTTTGGCCCGGTGGTCACTGGCTTCATTAACTCGGCCTTGAAAGTGGTGGAGAGCTGGTGTTCTGTTACTGGGCTTTCTGTCAATCCCCTGAAGACATGTTTGGTTGCTTTTCCTAGTGCTAAGCACTTCAAGTCTTCTAAGTTTTCATTTTTTGGACAGCCCATTGCATATTCTTCTTCGGTGAAGTTTTTGGGTGTTTACTTTGACTCCCATTTGGGGTGGAAGAATCATCTTGATTACTGTCTTGCTAAGGCCAAACGAGTCTTTTGGGCTTGTAGAAGTGCTATTGGCAGGACTTGGGGCCTGAGCCCTCGGTCTATTCATTGGATCTACACCATGATTGTTCGCCCGATCATTGCGTATGGGTCCATTGTTTGGTGGTCTAGATCTTCCTTAGTTTCATCTAGGAAGGATCTTACCCGTTTTCAAAGGATGGCGTGTTTGGCTATCACGGGTTGTCTTCGTACAACTCCTACTGCAATCACTGAATTGCTTTTAAACCTTTTGCCTCTGCATTCTTTTATTGAGGCTGAGGCCCTGGTCTGCAGAAAGAGGCTTATGGACCTGGGGTACTGGAAGGGTTATTCGCAATACCTTTCATGGGGTGATCTTGATTCATCTATGTTGACGCATCCTCTCTGTTGTATGCCTTCTGATAATATGCTTGTCAGGCATGTTTTTGATGGGTCTTTCTCTGTTCATTTCCCCTCTAGAGATGACTGGCGAAAGCCTCCCAATTATAGTAAGAACAGGTGTATCGTGTGGTACACTGATGGCTCCAAGCTTGGTAATCGTACTGGAGCTGGAGTTTGTTGTCTGGACAATGGCATTAAGCTCTCTTATTCTCTGGGTCTTCATGCCTCTGTCTTTCAGGCAGAGGTTTATGCTATCCTTATGTGTAGTGTTTTCTGCTTAAAGGCTGGATACTCCAGGAAGCATATCTTCATTTGCTCTGACAGTAGGGCTGCTTTGCTAGCCTTACAAAGCACTGCTATCTCCTCCTACTTGGTCTGGGAGTGTTACTTGGAGCTTTGCAAGCTCTCTCGTCTCAATAAGGTTACTCTGTATTGGGTTCCTGGCCATTCTGGCATTCCCGGCAATGAGATGGCTGATTTCCTTGCCAGGGCGGGCTCTAGTTCCTCTTTTGTTGGCCCTGAGCCGGTTCTTGGCATCTCGGGCAAAAGTTATAGGGATACTGTTCTTAACCACTTTCGGAGGCTTCAGTATTCTAACTGGCTTAACTGTGGTGGCCAGAGGCAGGCTAAAGAGATTAATCTTGGCTTCCCTGGTGACAGATGCAAGGAACTTCTGCGTCTCAATAGGTCCAGTCTCCGTAGGGCTATTGGTCTGTTAACTGGGCACTGTTGCCTTAAAAGGCATCTAAATATAATGAAGATTGTCGATGATCCCACTTGTCGGGGTTGTCTTCTTAAAGAGGAAACTGCGTTGCACATCCTCTGTGAGTGTGAGTACTTTTCGGCTTACAGGTTTGAGCATCTTGGGCGCCATGTCATTGAGCCCTGGGAGCTTCACAAAATGTCTGTTAGGTCTATGCTGATGTTCGCATCTGCTACTGGGCTCTTTTCATAGGGCCCTTCAGGACTTTCCATTTTTTCAGGACTTGGGGTTGGTACAATAGACCCATGGTCGCGGTGCCTGGCCCCTTGTGGGCCTCCCCTCCATAAGTCATAAATGAAAATAGGTGCCATTGCCCATGAGGAGGTTTGACTTCTGCTTGTGGGTCCCTCATTTTGAACCAATTCTAGATGAGATACCAACCGCCTGAAATCGGCATCCTCAGAGGTATCGTTTGAGCATAGAAGACATTGGACCCACAGCAGTTTTTACTCGCACCAGGGGCCCAACTACGATGTTCTTGGAAAGTATCAGTGACGGAGGGTTGTTGCTCAAGGGTAGCCAAATTCTTTCAATAAATAGTAGCGACCCTCAATTAAGTGTTACCACGAATACGGATAAAAGTATTTTTGAACCTGTTTCGGCCCTGTCGATAGCAGGTATCGATCAACCAATCACAATACACTGTTTCAACCCCCCTTTTCTACAATTTCTCAAACGAGTACATTGTTTTTCGAATTACCGAGGGGTTGGAGTACATCCATCAAGGAAGGGGTGTCTTTTTTGTCAGGAAAGGAAACTCAAGCTTGTCGAGGAAAGGGGGACCTTTTGTTGGAGTGCTTAACACTCTGTGATACACACAATAAAACACCCATCCATCTTCTATTATCCGCTACCGAAAACAGACTTTGCTTGCAGCTTATGTGTCTGTGAAAAAACACTGGTATTTCTGATAGTGAATCCAACATAGGAACGATTTCGACAGTTTCGCTCTAGCACAAAGCGATGTTTTCTCAGATTGTGATGTCAGGAGTCGAGAAGGCTTGATCTATCCTGTACAGAAAGCTTTCCGATGACATATACGTAAACAAAAATTGCCAAGCTTGGCAACTTTTGAGGGACGCACATGACCGTCGTCGGACCATCATCTAACTATATGGTAGGATGGTATTGTGCTTGAAATGGGTGAATGTCTCTAAAACTGTCATGACCATAATGTGTTGGAATCTTTTTCAGTGTTTTTGTAGAACTATAAATGATAAAGACACAACTTTCGATGGAAAGATTCATTTTGCAATCCTTGACAACATATATCACTTTTGATTCGCCTGAAATAACTTAATATTGCTAAAATATGCTTTAACGAATTTCTGCCCACAGAGTGTAATGTATGGAAAATCTTTTGGGTGTCCCAGCAAATAAACTATCCAGCCGATTGGAACCAAAAAGGAATGTGCACAAGTAGATGTTACAACAATCCTAAACATAAAATTTCAACTTCTACGACTAATAGTTCTTGAGAAATGAGAGTTACATACATACGTATGTGGTACGTACATACATCAGGGAAAAACTGGTCAAAATGGATTGTTCATGCATTTATATGAACATATACATACCAAATGTTAACACTTCTTCGAGCGACCACCTTGTACATCTACGATGTAATTCATTAAAATTCATTTAATTTGAAATTGAGATACAATAATTTGGTTTGGCGATTTCTCCTTATATACAAGCGATATTGCCAAACAACATCTTGGCAAACTCTTCAGGCTTGGCAGCATTTCACGATTAGCCTAAATAATGACTGCCAGTAGATTTTCACTGTCATTGCAGCTGGCTGTAGATCTTAATGCATTGAAAGTGTTTTGGGCCATCCTGTAAATAAACTTTTGATGCAATTCATTAAAGCTTATTGCATTTGAAACTGAGATATGGTACTTCAACAACATTAAGATTTGGAGAAATGTATACGATATCGACAAGTGGGGTTTGGTTCTAAAAACTTATTTTTGGCACCAAATTTGGCAATATTTCGCCAAACCTCTTCCCTAATATTTGACGTATTTTGGACATGCCCAAAGCAATGTCCATCCACATTTTTGTCAAAGCTGGGTGCAGATTTTAATGTATTGTCTTTTTGGTGACCCTGTAAATAAACTACAAAATGTATTTAGTCGTAAATGTAGGCAAAATATTTAGTCGATCGCTCTCAAAGTTTCACAGTAGAATTGAACAGTTCAAGTAAACTAAACCTGTTCATTTCACGAATTTGAACGCATTTAATTGACAATAATGGAATCGTTGTTTAACTTCTTTAAACTCTTTGGTTCCCCAAAGCAAAGATTTTTTCGCTTGAAAGCCGACGCCAACACAGCAGGTAAAGTGGTGTAAGTCATCATTTCACTAATTTCATGTTTGTTGATAACAATCATAATAATGTAAAATATTTTAGGACAACCTAAAATGACAAATAAACTGGTGAGAAGAAAAAGGGAAAAACTCCTCCAACCTCTGTTACGAGAAAACGGAAAACTGTTTTGCACTTTTATTTTTTGTTCTAATTCTTCACAGTAAATGATGGGGTACACTCATAGTGACATTTATGTTAATATATAAATGCCTTTTTCTCTGTTATTAAACCCATTTTATTGATGTAAAGGTCATGAAGTCTTTCCTTTTACCCACTCAGTAAAATTCATTTTTAAAAAGGATGGAAACCTTTTTTAGGGGAATAAGCATAGCATGGACAGTCATTGATTCTTAGGCAAAGAAAAGGGGACCGTGAAATGATAATTTTATGAAAGTAAATCCAAAAGGAACACTCACTTCACAAAAATTTATCAATATTAACATTTTCAAAGTTTATGTGGTTTCCCAGAATCAAATGAAAAGAACTACACGACGATAGTCAGTTTTTATCACTTTCATTTGATTCTTATAAAAAACGGTCGACATTGATCATCTGTTGAAATATTTTGGGGGTTCCCTGAATTTTATTAATGTTTATGTCTTATATCTACCATTAAAAACAGAAGACTATTTACTTCCTTCAATTCTATAGTGAGTATTGCAGTCAACCTAAAAATGGCCATCTCAGTTTAAAATTAACAGAAGCTGGAGTTATTCCTTTATTCTTCTCACTGATTCAAATAACTCCGTAAATGCAAGGGTTAATATTTACTAATTTACATTAATTTAAAACTTTGTTGTTCTTTGTATCAGATTTTCTTTTATGAAAACCTTGCAGTAAGAGGTTTGCTTGCCAGAAGAAAGCTCATGTCACCAAATGTGTTATTCAAAGCCACTTGTGTCTTTCATTGAGATTTCTTCCACAATTTATATTCTCACCCGAAGCGGGAGGAATCTCTGAATATTAGCATGGTTTGGAAACTACTAAGGAATGTCAAAAGGACTTCAGAGTTACAGTCTTGATGTGCACATATACACTGCATGCATATGATGGTCTTTAGTGATAGGTCAGGGATTGAATGGCCAATTCTCCAGTTACTAGTACAATCACTGGTTTACCACAAGCCTACTGTAAAGGTTTGATCCATTTTACCACTCTTATGAGAAAGTAAACTGTGAATACATTTCATTGGTGCCTCATAAGCAGACCTTACAAACTAATAGAAACTTGATACATTTATTTATTTATTTTAAGGAAGGTAAATTTATGTATTTTAAACAAATTTGAGAATGAGAGATTTTATGAGATTTAAAAAAGTGCATTTACGAAGAACGTTTTAGTTCAATTTGATAATATTTGCATAACCAAAAAATCTCAATCAGCTACACAGTGTTGTGTTTTACAACCCACAAATTCTAAAATTTTAATTGAAAAAGCAATTTTTGGTATCAAAACTAATATTAATGCACTGAGTCATTTGAAAATTCATAATTCTGTAACTACAGCGAAAACTAGGCTTATTGTCACTGTTTTGTAAGTTACAATGTAAGTACTAACTAAATATATAGCAAACTTCTTCGTTTAAATATTAGTGCACTATGTTATATCAGCACTTAACAGTTTTTAGATCACAGAAGCAAATTTTGCTTTTAAATAAAAAATTGAAACAAGGCACATTGCTAATTTTTTCTAATTTTAATCACTTGCATTTTTTTCTTTTCTTACCCATAAAAGGCAATATAGTTTAATACACAAAAAATATACAGCACTATATTCACTTAAGATACTCAGAAAAAGAGCCTTAATTTTACTACGTATTAAAATACACTTTCATGAAAAATCTTTTATTCATATAAATTTACAAATATATGTAACTATGTTTTTAAATAAAAAAAGTCTTATCAAAGATTAAAATATGAATGAAAAATTCTTGCAAAAATACATTAACATTTTACAATAATTTCTCATTGGATATCATTGCATTAAAAGTGAGCATAAAATAAAGCACATTTGTAAAAGGCATTATAAAAATCAATATTCTATGGTCCCCTACATTAAAAGTATTTTGTGCTTAAAATATAATTGTATAAAAAGTAAGTCTTCGGCTAGCGGGTTCATACACTACAGTAAAATTTTCTGACATCCATTTATAGCAAAATGCTTGCTGTATAATTTTATTATAAATACCAAAAAATGATAGACAACACACATTTAGGTTTGACTTGCCAGAGGACATGCATATGTGGTGTATGTGGGTTCAGTGAAGAAGTGATTAGAAAATGAACAAAAACACACAATCTTTAAGAAAAGCATTGTCAAATTTAAGTGTTCTGTGCTTTTTATTTGCTTGTTGGGAAAATAAAACTCATATCAGCGAATGCATCATTTAGAGCAACATATGTCCTTCCTGGAGTTCCCTTCCACAATTTGCATTCCCATGAGAAAGGGCTAGGGGAGAACTTCTGAATATTAGCACACAATTTCCAAATATTCTGAAACTGCTAGCAACTGCCAAGGGGACTTTCAGAACTATGGATTTAACGTGCACATACACCACATATACACAGTGGTCTGTAAGTTGGAATAGAATGCACAAGCTTCCAGTTGCGAGTCAATGCCTTAACTACTGGGTTACCATAAAAATTGGTCTATCATGATTATGTGAATTTTTTAAAATTTCAATCTGAGTGATATAGTCTGAGTATACAATCAGAGTACAACAGTTTTGAAAGATATGTGACACAGGTAACATGAAATCTGAATTAATGTAGAGAAAATAGTATGGGAAAACTCATTAGCATAATTCTAACTTGGAGATAGCACCTTTTCACGCTGCATTAAAAATTTGAAATAATAGCTCTTCTTAGATGGAGATTTTTGCCTTAATTGCTTAGAAACAATCTTTCACTGGTTCAATCACAACACCTCTATTGCCTGCAAGGAAAAAATTAATCTGATTGTGTCAATGTAACAACCTATTTTGTTTTACAGCACTGTGATTTCAAATAATGCCCCATTCAATACTATTCAAGACTTTAAAATTTTACTGAATCAAATATAAAAACAAAAGTGCAACAAAATCAACTTTTTCATTTTGTTGATTTTCAACAATAGGCCAATCTAAGCAGCAAAGGCTAACCAATACAACATTCCCCCAAATGTTTTTCACATTTTTACATTATCATTCTTCACAAAAGTATTCCTTTCTAACAATCAGCTTAGATTTACCAAATTCTACCTTAAACAAAAGTTATGGACAAAGATCAAAAAGGTGTTCATCCCTGAAAACCTTTCCGAATATAAATATATATTTTATTGTCTGAACTATAAAATAATATATAAAATAATGAATATTAATGGCTTTAAAATTTATTCAGATTAATATAAAAGGATAAAGAATTTGGTGCTTACTATTTCCTTAACATTAATATGAATTTTAAGGTGAAAAGATCTGTGTCTATTTTTCTCATTCTGAGTGAATTTAACTATAATACAGAATACAGCCATTTTACTGTATATGAATCCACTTAGGAACTTTTAAGACAAAAATGAGATCAGAAAATAAAAATTAAGAAACAAAGGCTATTCATGGGCAATCAAAAGTATCTGAAATTATTATGAGATCAGATTTAACCCTTCAAGCAGTTGTAACATAAAATCCCGTCAACTTCATGTATCATAAAATATGTTTTAATATTAAAGCTCATAAGTAATTTAGGAGCTTATTTTTTAAAAATAACTTAAAAAATTTGGTTGATAGGAAGATTTGTAACATAATGTTAAAGCAGGGTGATTTGAAAAATTTTACAGTGAAAACAACTTAACATTATTTGCCCATTTCCTAAATGCTCAGAGGGTTAAAAAGATCCGATTTAGGAGTTTTAACCAAGCATTATTCATACAAATATTATTATTTATGTAAATATATATATATATATATATATATATATAGAGAGAGAGAGAGAGAGAGAGAGAGAGAGAGATAAAAAAAAATAATTTCACAATGCAGAAATGGCATATAGATTCAAATCAAGCATCCATAATTAATTATAGAGAAATATCCTATTTGTGACATGCAAACGCAGCTATGACAAACAGAATAGAATATAATTAATAAGTAAAACACAAAGTAGATACTGCAAATATGACATACCCTGCAAGAAAAAATATATAACAGCAGATGCAAAAATGACACACCTTGTGTAGAAAGAAAGAAAGAAAAAAAAAAAAAAAAAAGATGCCGAGCCAAACAAAGAGCATTTAAACAATGTGAAAATAGAATGGAATGGAAATTATAACCACTGGTACTATCGTCAGGAGCCCTAACAAGTATTGAAATCCTGCTATTATGATTGTCTTTAATTATAATTTACTGGTTATGGCTCTTGACGATGGTACTAGTGATTATAACTTTCATACCATTCTATTTTCACATTGTTTAAATGTTCTTTATTTGGCTCAGCATATTTGTTTTTCTTTTTTTTTTCGTCGGTCTTTCTACTCGAGGTGTGTTATTTTTCATCTGCTGTTATATATTTTCCTGTGGGGTATGCCATATTTGTAGTATCTACTTTGTGTTTTACTTATTAATTTTATATATATATATATATATACACAGGGCCCCAATACACTGACCTAGATGTTAATTCCTTAAATATTGATGAGACATATACAATACGTTACAAAGTTAGGTGCAGAATTTTATGGTATTTATTAAAATTTTACTTTAATGTTTAAATCTTAAATAACAAAATTTCAATTTTGATAAAGCCCTCACACAAAAATTCTTAATTAGTAAAACTAGTAATTAGCAAATTGTGCCCCATTTGTTAACCCTGCAAAGCTCAATTTTTTTCTGTGTCTTTAAATATATGTTTAAATGTCAGTGATTATTATTTGGGGAAAATAGTTTAAAAAGTAATAACCTAATATTTTACAAGAAAATTATTTTTTTATATCAGTTTTGCTTGTGGTACATTGGACCTTAGCTATACTTTTTTTGGTATTTATTTTGAAATTTTAGTATTCAAATCATTTCTTGATATGGCACACTCCAACACACAGTAATTTTTTCTGGGTCAAAATTCCTTGCTAACTACTTTTTTGTTAATTTTCTAAAATAAACAATACCACATTTGAAAGATAACTGTTTAAATTTCAATCAGTTTTGGAAATAATGTGAACAGTAAGTACATCTACACGAAACAATCTGAATCATATTGTTGCTATCTATGCATAAATATTCTTAAAAACTGACAGATTTCAATACTAGTATTTGATAGACGCAGAGGAATAATTAAAGTTGTTCCACATATGGTCCCAGGTGCTTAGTAGGGTTAATTAGGTGATGTACAAAATTTGAGCATTTTATCCTAAAAATTAGCAGAGGTATTAAAATAAATGTATGCTGACTTACATAATTTTTCAATGGCTCTTATTGGGAAAATTCATGTTGAATTATCAGATTTCAGTGTTGTACATTATGATAGAAAACAATGTGTAAATATATAATATTTGTGCTATTATTGGTACAACATAGCCCCTCACAGTTATTTAAACATATCTTTGAGCTTTCTTATAATGGAATCATGAAAATTTGTGTATCAACTTACTGTATAGGGCACATTTTACTAAATGGGATTTTTTTTTTTTTTTTTTAAATACGGAGTCCCATACAAAAATTTAAATTTTGTTTTTATTCAGTTTTAATCTCCTGAAAAAAGTTAATCGGTATCATAAAATTCTGCACCTTCTTTTAAGTAACTTTGTAAATTACTGTATATGTGCCTATGATTAAAATTTAAGGATAAAAGTCTAAGTGTTTTGGGGACAGCCTGTAATGTGTGTGTGTGTGTGTGTGTGTGTATATATGGCAAAATTTTGTTAAGATGATAATGATCTTTATTTTTTTTTTCACAGTTCCCACTGAATACTTTTAAAGATTAATACTATCTAAACAACTCTTTATAATAAATATATTCACACAACAAATCCCTTTCATGCCTCCACAATAGCATTGTGGAGAACTTTCACCGTGTACAAATAAATATTGTCAGTAAAATCCAAGTAAATCTAGACCAGTTATTCAAACAGTTATCAGAACATAAGTTACTCAATGGATGGCTTTACCAAAACAAAACTACCATTCTGTTGATGAATAAAGAGATAGCATTTTTTATATAAAAATTTGCAGCTCTTTTAATGTCAAGTACGTTTAAAGTTTCAACAGACAAAATTTAATTTGATCTTTTACAAAGAGAAAGAAGAAAAGCTACTACTACTATTCCAACTTTTTTTTTTTTAATGTTAATAAGTATACAATTATACACTTTCAATCAAATCCCTCATTATTTTCCAAACAAAAACATTAAATATATTAACATTTTTATGAAAAGTGTGAAGGTTTGTGTTGAAAGGTATTGCAACATTTTGTCTTAACAGGACTAAATTGAAAAATGACTCCCTGTGATTTACCGCTACTAAACTTTATGAATTTAAGAAGGTAAATATTGTTTTTAGGTGTAAATATACAAATAGAAAAGAGATAAAAACTTAAGAAAAAAAATCTACATTAGCTTTTTTTTTATATGAAATGCAATGTGATATCATTAACCTTTTGGTTTAAGCCATAGAAAATAATGTATAAAAGCAAATATAAGTTTATCCATGCATATAAAGCTAGAAAAGCATTATGACAAGTACCCAATTGCACAGAGTAATAAAATTTTATAACAATTTTTATAGTACTTCAAATACACTATTATACAATGTCATGGAATAACTACAGTAAAGGAAAGAGTACTAAAACTGTATTTATAAACAATAAAACCGGAAAAAAATCCAAAAGGCAAAAGTATAAAAAATAAAATTGGCATTTCAATTGAGATAAATTTTGTTAAGATGAAATGTAACCCTTTAAAAACTATTATTGTCAATTAGAAAATTGGGGAACAATTTTGAAGATGACAAAAGTAGTTTAAAGGGTTAAGAAGCTTTGGCCATCCTTGAGAAGAGAATTTTGACAAAAACTGATCTGGCAGAAACAGAATATATTGATTCTGGGAAATGAATGACAGCCTAAGAAATTGGCCTTTTTTTAGGCTTCATCAAATTTATCAGCAAGTAAAATTATTACATTATAACCATTTCTGTATTAAAATTTCATAAGTAACAAGAATAAGTCATTATCTCAAACTGTATATACTATACCTTATGTGCAATCATTAGTAAGAACTGTTGAATAGCCAAACATATATTTTGATTATAGCTGATAATCTTTTTTAATTGAAATTCCTGGATTATTTCTTTTACATTGGCGATTGGAGACTAGAATAAACTTTACAGTGCATAAAGTAAATCATTAAAATACATCAATGCCAAAATTACTAGTTTGTGATTTTAATACGCAAGATTTTTGACTTTCCATGTATTGAGACAATGTAGTAGAGGAAAAAACACCCACAGGAAAGATTTTTTCCCCTTTAAACATAAAGAATTGAGAAGAGTAGCATATTTTTTGATGCAATAAAAATAAATATCAAAGCTTTGAAGGCCATTTTACAAAGAGACATGAACTTTAATCATTGCTTATGATTATTGAATTATTTCAGCACCATTTTTAAAAACACTATTTACAAGTATGTACTACTGTAACAAAGGCCATAAATGTCAAGGCACTTAACAAAGACAAAGCACTAACATAAAACACACAGTCGAATGTTGTACGATAAATATGGCTATATACAATTGCACTTAATATATATATGTTCTGTCAAACAATACACTTTTTACATTTTATCTGACTAATAGGGTATTCAATCAAATATAAAAATGTAGTTGTCTATTATTTAATGTATATAGTTATTGTACAACTTAAAAGAATGTAATAAAAATTTATGGTAAAAATATAAACTGTAAAACACATTTTTTCTTCTAACATAGAAAAAAAAAGTAAAATAAAATAATTTAAAAGTTATGGCTAATAAGATTCTGTTGAGTTACAGCTTAATAAAATAGACGACAGACTGATATACTTATACAATAGTGCTATCACAGTCAAGTTCAGGGAGGGGAAATCCATTAAATATATATTTGTCATTTTATGAGAAATTCATTTAATAATTTCTTTTGCTACCATATAAAATAATAATTAAAAAGTGTAATAACTTTACACTACAGATGTTGAACATTTTAAACAAACTGTAGATAATCTTATTTTAAATATACAAGTACTGGTTTGTATACTTTACAGTGTACCATAACAAGATTAATACAGAAAACCTTTTTTTTTAAATTATATTTTGATGGAAAGATAAAATATCACACAGCACAAAAAATTTCATTGTAATTTGAGTTCTACTTTATGAAAAAGCAGGAATTACAAAATATAAAGTTTTATGCTTGGTATTATTCATTAATGAAATATTGAAAAAGAGACAACAATAATATGTATGGTAGCATATTTTTTAAAGATATATGTAATGCTTTTAATTAGACTTTTAAAAATCCTCAAATTTCTTATTTAAAAAACTGAAAAGTTTGTTTTATTCTACAAATTTAGATTTTGCAATATAAGAATTAAATTATTGTACTTGCATTTATGAGAAAGAAATGTCAAAATATACAAAAATGAAAAAACAAAAATAATCAATCAAAATTTCACTTGTTAAATTTAATGTAAACAATAAATTTTCTCTTTTCTTCATTCCATATCTTTCCAAAATAAATAAAATATTTTCTGTCATTTTTACAAACAGACATTACATTCAATGCAAAAGCAAGCATTGGTCCTATTACAATAACCGAGATCAAATATGGAAATATGAAAATTACTTGAAAGGAACAACGAGAAAAAAATAAACCACAAATACTCAATTGGATAAACGTAAAATACGCCTATTAGTCAGATGATCAAGTCATAATGATAAAATCTGTAATTTCATCTCATTTACATTTCTTAAAAAAATATACAAGAATTCATGTTTTTTAAACAGCTTCACAAAGCATTTTACAAGATGATATATAAACATTTTTATCAAAACAATTATCTACAGAACTATAACAGTCGATTTCTTTAATTTCTTTAAACTGTATTTCTATACATAAATTAAGCTATAACAAGCCATTTTCTAGCTAATAAAATTCAATTAGAGGAACAATCACACTTTGCAACAAAAGCGAAAAGTAATTTTTGAGAAGTTATAAAAATTCACATTTACATAAAAATACATTTTAAGGCACTCTGTATAACAATATTAAATACAGATGAAGCATATTAAATTGTTTGAAAGACATTTCACTGATGTATAAAGAAGACTAATCTGGGCAGCAATTTAAGATATTTTTCAGCCAAACTAATGAAGGAGCAAAGAAATCCTGTATAATTATAATTAACAAAAGTTACATGGCACTTAACAGTCAGTGGTTTTTAATACATCTTCAACTACAGGTCCAATTCATCCATAGCATGGGATAAACGAATATTCTCTTGCCTTCTCCGCTGACTTCTACGAACTGCATCGGCACGTCTATAAGGTTCACTTTTCAAACCTGTTTGATACATTGTATTATTATTAAAAGTGGGAAAAATTTGCAAAAGCAAATTTATAAATATAAACTATATAAAACATAGATTTTTATTAGTCGTAGGTTAAAAGAAAGCTTCAAGGGAAGGACGATAGTACATTTTATGAGAAGCAGATGACTCTTTCAGAGCATAAAAATTCTTTTAAATCTTGAACCAAGGTTAAACCTGTTTAATCACTAAAAAGATACAAAGGACAACACTCTCCTACAGTGACCAGTTTTGCTTCCCAGCTTTGAATAGTGCTGTGCTTTCACGAACATTAGGTTCTGGCAGATCATTCAAAGACCCATGATGGAAGCAAAACTGGTCACAGTAGGAGTCTTCTGTTTTATTTTTTCAATTATGAGAATGAACAAGTGAAATCTGGGTTTAATGATGAGTTAATCTTTTGAAGGGCAGGTGTTTTCATTCCATTCTTATAGATTTTGCAGGATGCAGTGGTATTTAATAAATTTTTGACATTAATAATATATACATATGAAAATGATTTACATGTTTTGTCATCTGAAAGTATTTTGTTGAAACAATAACTATCATTAGCAAAACAGAGGAGGGAAATTTGGCTGATCCTTACATATTTTTGAGATCAATTGTGGAGAAAATTTTAAAGAATATCAATGAATATTTAGGTGTAGTAATTTATATGATCATTCGAAGAATAAGTACTTACTGGGTGATTCAAAATAGATGTTAAAGCAATTATCTTTTAAGCTGTAAGTGATCGAAAACATGCTTCCAATTAGAAAAGTTCCTTAAATTAAGCATGGCTTTCAGATATAGCAATTTTTTTATTGAGGACATATTAAAATAAAAAACTTAATTTTTATACAGTCCCCCCTTTCTTATCATTTATATTTAGAAAAATATTGATCTTTGAAAAGATAAATTTAAAAAATCCCATGTCTTTAAGTGAAATAGTTTCAGAGATATTGCAATTTCAAAATTTCGACATTGGCTGCCAAGTTCTAAAGTTGAAAAATGCAATTACTTTTCAAATAATATTAATTCATGCTAATAGTCACTCAATAGACACAGCTGACTTCTCAAATAATAATTTCACTAGAATTTACCTATAATTAGGCTTGCCAGATTTCTGAAATATTCAACCGGGACACCGGAATGCCCCCAGTAGCACGGATATTCAAGGATACATTTGCCCAACCTGTGGCTGAACGTGTTTGCGCTCTCAACTGGGAGGCGGAAGATGCCTAATTGCCTAGGACTAAGATGCCTAGTTAAACCAGATGCCAAAACCAGGTCGAGTCTGCCGACCTAACCGTTCGGAGTTTCCCGTGGTTTTCTACAAAACTTTGCGTAAATACGGGTTAGGATCCCTTAGAAAGTCCACAACGGAGGGAAATCTCCTCCCCTCGGTCCAGATTCCTGGCCGTAACACTACATTTACATTTTCCCCTCAAGGGTACACACTTTTAGCGGGTTTTTGCAGTGTTTTAGAGGACAGTTTATTCTCAATGCTATGAATAAATGGTTACTGATTAATAGCCTGAACCAGGGGTATTAATAAAGGACATCCTTATAAATAAAAATGAAATTCTGTTTGTTTTTTTGTGGATTTGATTCGTATACAAATCCACAAAAATGGACCTATCAGCCTGAAATTTTGCACAGATATGTAAAATAATATAGAATAAATCGTAGTCCACTTTAAAACTTTGAAAGTCCACCCTTTCCCGGAATTTAAGAGATTTTTTATGTTCTCCACACAAAAAGCTTTCCGTAATTGTAACCCCTGTAGTCAAAAAAGTCTGACATAAGCATCGGGGTTGCCATGTGTGGCGATTTTGCCGAATAAAATTTTTGTTTTAAATTCTCAAAGTAAAAATAAAAGAATAATAATGATTTTTTTTGTTAGTTTATATTTGTAAGATTATTATTTTTTTATATCGTGTGCATGGGAAATCGTGTTTATAATATCGTGTGCATGGGAAATCAAAGCAAGAATGAAATGTTTTATACGCAAAACAATAAGAATTGAAGATTTCCGAAGCTAATATGTAAATTTTTTTAGTTTGGCGAAAAAATAAAATGGCTCAAATGCCCAGAAAGTGAGTTCTAGCGGTTTGCACAGTTTTCGGCTTGGCGCAATTTATTGAGAGCTTAAGGAAATCAATTTTTGAAAACAAGTGCAATGGTTTTATTAGAACGCAGCGTTAAATTTTAATGATCCGTGAAGAAATAATGCAGTTATTAAGGGATTTCAAGCGATCTATCTTCAGAATTCTCGCCAATTGAGTACATTGATTTAAGTTGGGGGAATTCCGCCAAATTTCAGAAAATTGAAATCTTCTCATTTAGTACATCGGAGTAACGATGAATAAAACACGTTATAGTTGATAATTTTAAAAAAATACGGCTGTATTAAGGGATTCCACATTTTCAAATAAATGCGTGCTTTACTTTTTGGCGGTCGAACCATTTCCCATATTGATTGCTGCTAAGTCAATGCTTCGAATGATTCCCTGAAAAAACTCTTGCAAAATGGCGTATGTTGGCACTTTGGCGAGGCTTAGATTTGAAACTGGATTTTATTTGAGACTGGTATATATAATGACACTGGTTATAGATAAAAATGAATGTTGGTATGTGTGTATGAGGTTGAAAAACTCCAGCACCGTTGACCAATCACCATGAAATTTGGTTCACCTAAGTCTTTTATCATGGAGAAGGTTTTTATGCTATCCGTTTTCCTCTAACTTGCCACTTGGTGCCGCAGCACAACGTCGAATTCTATTCCGTTTAGCCGTTTGCTATGCGAATATCGTCCAACCGATTTCGATGAAATTTGGTACACGCGAATATTAGAACACGGAGAATATTTTTCACTATCCATTTTGCTGTAACTTGCCGCTAAATGGCGCTGCAACGCATCAACTTCTATACCGTTCGACCGGTCGGCATAAAATTTTTTATACTCACACATTTCAGCATGAAGAATATATTCTAACTGCGTTCCATTTGATGTTACTCACCACTAGATGACACTGCAATGCATTATTATTTTAACTCGCCACTAGATGACGCTGCAGCAGGCCAAATTCTTGACCATTCAAACGGTCGCTATGAAAATCAGTATACATAGCTATTTGAACAATGAGAATATTTTGGCGTTATCCATTTTGCTATAACTCGCCACTTGACGGCGCTGTAGCAAATCATTACTTTAATTAACCACTAGATGGCCCTGCAGTGTATCACTTCTTGACTGTGCAAATGATCGCTATGAAAATAGGTATACATAGATATTTGAACACGGGGAAGAGTTTGGCGCTATCCATTTTCCTATAACTTGCCACTAGATGTCGCGTCAACACATGAACTTCAGGACTGTCCAGCCGATCGTCATGAAAATTCGTATACATCGATATCTGAATGCGAAGAATATTTTCGCCGTATCCGTTTTGCTAAAACTCGCCACTAGATTGCGCTACGCCGCATGGACTTCTGCACCGTACAAACGATTGCCTTGAAATTCGGTATGCATGATTATTGGACGCAATATAACGCGATATCCATTTTGCTATATCTGTTTATTACAATGAATAGTAATCACCACAAATCGTAATATCAAAAAGTCCATTCATTCTTGTACGAAGAACGGGTATTTCAGCTAGTAACCATATAAATTTAAACATTTTATTTCTTACATGTTAGTATTTATAAGTTGCTTAAGTAAAAAGAAACACTTTGATTGAGGAATAAAAATTTGAACAATACTTATTAGCACACCACCACTCTTCGATAGTTCTCAATTATTATGCAGTACAGAGAAACAAATGACAAAGTAATTATCCTTAAAAATCCCTCACAGTTAATTATTGTTAGACTTTTTTGGTCATCTATAATCCAATTTAATTTTTACCGGGACGTGAAGTTAACCGGCCGGGACACCGGGATTTTGTCTGCAAACCGGGACGTCTGGCAAGCGTACCTATAATGCATGTTTGGCAGTTATTATTCTTCTATAGTGTGGTAAGTTACCACAATATTATTTTGTCTTTCTCTTTTTCACTTTAAAATCCCTTCTCTAGATGCGTGAGGTAATTAGTGGATAACTCAGCCAAAAGATTAAATTATCGCTAAGCACAGGCCTTGGCCCCACAGAGGGGCTGTTGCGTCAATGTTTGACTTGACTTTGAATTTATTAATGCCAGGTAAAATTGTAGCTACCGATTTCCCAAGTTTGATGCATTTAATTGCCATAAGTGTGAACGTGGTTGCCATGTGTGGCGATTTTGCCGAATAAAAAGTCATTTTAAATATTAAATTCCTCGCTAACTATTTCACTCAGAGAGATTGGATTTTTAAAATTAATTTTCTTAGACAAAGAGCAATATTTTTCTTAGGATAAGTAATAGGAAAGGAGGGACTGTATAAAAATTAGATTTCAGATTTTAATATGTATACAGACCCGAGCAACAATATTGCCATATCTGAAAGGGCCAAACTTTTCTAATTCTTTGGAAGTGTGTTTCAATCACTTATACTTTAAACGATAATCACTTTAACATCTATTTTGAATCACCCAGAAAAAAAACACATTAACTTTTTATTTAGCTGCAGAGCATAGAAATTTGCATACCTAATAAAATATCTTCAAGTGCACCATTATAGACTTCATCCTGCTTCAACAGTCTTGTTTCTTTAACCTGGCGCGTCTTGTTTTTCAGTTCATTAATCACAGCTTCCTGTTAAAGGGGAAAAAAGGGGGGCATTTTAAAATCTAATATTTAATGCTTTTCTGGGGATAAAGGAGCATGCAATTACATTTAGTATCAAAACAGAATGATTGTTGAATGTGTGAAATTTATAGCCATAGACCTCAAGGATATACAAATTTTCACTTCCAAAAAGGTTAGGGAAAAATATTTGTAATAATAAGTGAAATGGATTTATTAAATCTAAATAAATAAATACATTTGCCTTAGCACTTAGGCCACCATGTCTATCTAGAATCTTTGACACAAATCAATACAATCTTTTAACGATAACTAATTCAATTCTTCCTTCCCTATTTCTCCAACACACACCCTAATTCACTGTAATTTAACATAGCTTATATACAAAAATGAATAAAAACAAACATACTTGATTATTTTTTCTAGAATTTAAGTTATTTTTCTTTGAAATGCTTTCAGCAGCATTCTTTTCACTTTCTCGCGCCGCTGCTTCTTGTTGCCTTTTCCTTGCTTCATTTTCCAATTCAGCTTGCTACAAAAAGTAATTAAGAGTATAACAAAACAAATAAATGAAGCATAGTAAACATGTTGACAAACTACTCACAAAATTTATAAAATTAAATATCCAAAAACTTTGAAACAAAAATAATTTTTTACTTAAAAAAAATAAAATCAGAATACTACAAAAACTAATAATTTAGTAAATAACACAGATAATCACTCACACAAACATCCTTCACGAGCTATTTTATATCTTATCAAGTAATAAAGTTACCTTATATGTTTTAGTGAATCGGACAAAAAGCGAGAAAAAGGTATTGGCAGCAATTGAGCGAGCGCTATCACCAAAGTATTCCACACAGTCTGAATAGGCATCCTGAAATATACATTTTACATCATATAATTCAGCACAAAACATCAGTAACTGTAACAATATTAAATGGCTCTAATAAACACCAAAAAAGACAAGTTTAAAGATTTATTTTTATGTATTTCTTTATTTATTTTTCAAATAAATATTACAATTACCTGAGCAGTTTTTGTGTCATTTTTAAGTTTTCTTAATCTATCTTCAGAACTAGTTAAAAATTCTTTGAGAACAGCAGCATCCCTGGCATCCCTTCTTAACTGCATTTCTTTTTTACACAAGTCCATTCCTTTTTCTAGTTCATGGACATCAGTCAAGACATTTTCCATAGAAACTGAATATATAAATGCAGTTAATAACAATACATGTAATCAGAATAATTTAGTTTTCAAAATAAATATTTAGCTTAGTCTATTCAGCTCATTTCCTGCCAGTATAGCATTTCTACATAATCAAATTTTCTTTTCATATAAAATTTACCAATTTTGTGACAACCAATTAATAGTACAGTAGAGGATCTTTATAACACAAATCTTGAAATGCAAGGTTTTGCATTATAAGAGAATTTTGAATTATATAGATCATTTCACTTATATCATTAAACTTCCCTAGTAAACATGGCAAAATATATCTGGAACAGATAAATATAATCCTATAAAATAATTTTTAAATATAAATACTACTTTAAAAAACAAAAATATGCAATAAAATATTTTTTATTTGCAGAAAAAAAAATTGCTACGAGCATTAAAGTTTGTTAAACAATATATTAATTTTGATTTGTTTTAGAATTTGCAATATCTCACTAATAACTTTTCTTGCAGCCTGTGAACAGCTAATAATTCTACTTCAGTTACACATTAAAACATTGATCTCTTAAGGAAATTTTTTCAGGTACTGAAAGTTTTTCAACTGTCTCTCTAGCATCTGATTCTGTTTCAGAATAGTTTTCCTCTTGCTTTGAAACAGAGGAAAGTATTTCTGCACTGGTCAAATGATTAACAATTTGTGACTTATCATCAGTTTCCAAAAATTAAAAAATATTTTCTTCATGCAGGTTTGCTAAATGAGTACTGCTATTTTGTGCACAATGCATTAGTTCAGCAGTTTTGATTTTAGCTAATGGTGTCACAAGCACCCCACCTACACAGAACTGCATATAGACATTGGACTTTGTAGACTTTCTTATTTACATTACCTTATTTATATTTTTGATTCACCAGATGCAGGAGGTGGGGATTTTTTACTTTTTACCTTTGGCAATGCTTCCAATTGTTGTTGATGATGTGCTTGGATGGCGAAATAGCCAGCGTGAAAGAATCGTCACCACATTGTGATAATTACACTGGTGACAGTGAAAATATAGACCATTTTGTAAATACATGTACTGTAGATATTTAGAATCAATAATAATAACCAAGATTAATAGTGGTATACATCATTATTTCATTGTGTTCTGGATTAAAATAAGAATCGCACTACAGTTCCTCCTCTGGTAGTCCCTGAAAATAAGTGACTTACCAAGTTTTTAATATGCTTTTGGAACAGATGGCCTAAATCCACAGATTAAAAAAAAGTTTTTAAACAGTGTTAAACTGAGAAAACTCTACCATCCCTAATTCTCAGACTGTTTAAAAGTGTTTACTGCTAAATTAGGACACGAACATAGTGACAGGGAGGGTGCAGGTGCCCTCCTCCATCTTTGTTCAGAAAACCATTCATTTTAAAACCTTCTTTTCTTTCAAAACTTAAAGTAGCATAGCTATTTTTATTTTTGAATATGCTATGTGCAATAACGTTTTAAATAAATCACTTATTATTGTTCAGTACTAAAATTCACATAAATTAATAGTGTGAAAATGCAACATTAACATGTCATGAGTTAATTGAGGCCTTTTTAAACTGTATGATCATACAGTTTGATAAGTACCTTTTTATGTGTGTTTTTATATAAAGTTTTATCTATCTCATCTTTTAACACCAGTTTCTTTTTCAGTGTTTTTTTTTTTTTTTTTTTTTTTTTTTTTTTGTTAATTGTCTTACATTATAATTCACTTTAACACAGAAACTGCAACTATATTACATGTTATGTGTGTATGTTTTGGGGAGGGGACACAAAAACAATCTGATTTATTGATTTTAATTAAAGCAAAGTTGCACAAGGGCTATCTGCCTAGTTGAGGACTGCTTTGGGCAGAGGGCTATTTAAGGGGTTCTAAGGTATATTCTCTAAAAACAATGAGAAAAACTGTCGGAATTATCATTGCAACTTCATTTCTTAAAGGTTTAAGCACACGCCCCATGAAAACTGAACAATCTCTCACAGCTATTGTCTTGGATATCTGCATTTACATTTCAGCTGCAAATCAAATCCTAAAAATAGAAAAAAAAAATCTTGCTGAGGTAGGTATTATAATGCATCTGGTTAAGAAGGAATACTAAGTGGATTATTGCTTACTGGTAAAAAAAGGTAAAGTTACTTAAGGAAAGTTTAAAAAAAAAAAAAAAAAAAAAAAAAAAAAAAAAACAGATCAGCACTAAACTGTTTTAACATCTAAGAATAAATATAAAGCATGAAATTTTGGTAAAATTACTTAAGATTTTTGAGCAATGAAGTTATGAGATATCCAATGACTACGTTTATTGATTAAGCTACAAAAATTCTATCTTACCTTTCATAAAATATCAGTATTACTTTGTCATTAAAACTTTTTATTCAAAATTTAGATACACATATCATAAGCATCATAGCTTATTTTTATTGGTGCTAGTTACTAATTAATTTTATTATTTGTGGAAGCACACATACATAAATACACAGTTTTAGGCACTATATCAGATTAGAATATTTTTTAAAGAAACAATACACACAATTAGCTGCACATACTTTCCCCCATCTAGTATAAGGAATTCACTAATCTGTAGATCTCTGTATATCAAATACACAAACTTTTCCCAGTTTTAATTTCTTTGCTTATAAACAAACACTTTTATTTACAAAACCTTTTTATTTTAATAAATAATTTCATCATAAAAAATTCATTATATGAAATTTTATTTTATACAGGGTAGACTAAATAGTAAATCTCATTTTAGATTATTCACTATATCAGGGCTTTCCAACTGGTAGCCCGTGGGCCGCAAGCAGCCCTCAATCTCTTTTTTTGGCGGCTCGTGAAACTTTCTGGGAAAAGAATTTGCAACATCAAATTAAATGCTCTTATTTAAGCAAAATAAGTTTTTGTAAAAATCCATGCCACTTTCAAATGCTGTTTATTTGCAAATAAACTTGATTAACCTCGGTTTCTCTGTAATTTAGTGTGTCCACATGTTCTATTGCACATATCCCCTTGCTTTTCACATCTGTAAGCTGTTCTGTAGAGTAGACTTGCTTAACTGAAAAGGATAGGAACCGCCTATGAGATTCTTCTTTACTCCATCTTCCTAGACTCTCAACAACAGAGCTTGATGTAATCATCCCTTTTTTAGGAGTGGCCGAAGACAGACCCCAATTCTCACAGAACATTTTGTGAGCTTTTAGGTTAATTTCTCCCGCTTTTGTAATTTCAAAGTTTTTGTTTAAATTTCAGGCATTTTGCCAAATCATATTGTATGGTGGCCGACACACTACTCTCTGCGGTTATGGGCTTGGGCTCGACCCTGACGCCGGCGTGGTCATTAATTTGCCCTTCTCTTCACAGACGGCAACAGTCAAAATTACCAACTTTTAAATAGTAATTTAATACTTGATTTTGTTTTTATATCTTGACAAGAGTTCGCCAGTTTTGATGAATGTCCTAAATTTTTCTAAAATATCTGGAGTAAGGACCTGATTATGTTGTGGCCCGCCACTAGACTGGTATGTTCACAATTGCGGCCCTCGAACATTTGTAAGTTGGAAACCCCTGCAATAGATAGTATAAGTAATGAAGGGAAATACCTGATGCAGCCTTTTCTATAAACAGTAATTCGCTATCAAAATTAGTGACTTGAGGAAATTTTTTATGTACAGTTTCAGCAATATAATGTAAAAGAGATACTTTTCTATCTGCTGTTTTTGTATCAGCCAACTGAAAATAATAAATTTAAGTTACAGTACTTGTTATACAGCAATGGAATCAAAATAGAAATACATATAAGTTAATAAGTTATTAATAAACAATATATGAGTTTATATGTATAAACTATACAGGTACAGAACAGTTTTGAAAATAAATAAATTACACCAGAGACTAGGAAAATTAAAAATGTTTCTTTCACAAGCTAATCTTTCACGTTAAGTTCTTTTACATGAAGGAAATATATGAGAGTTAAAATTAAACATATAATTTATTTTGCAAGCTTTATTGCACTTATGAAATTGCATTGCTATTCTAAGAATATTCACAGAAATTTTTATAATGCAGCTAGTGAAAAAACAGAGTGTTTGGTGCAATTAAAAAAAAAAAAAAACTGTTTACACTTAATACACAGTATTCCTGCTGTGAGAACACAAGATTTCTACATTCTGATGTTTGCCACAAGAATATACAAATAACTGATAACCTTGGATATATTTGTTTCAATAACAAATTTACTTTCTATGAAACACTTAGGATGAGAAAATGACTTAAGAATCTTTTGACTTTTTAAAAAACATTATTGTTCAGAAAATTATTAATCAATCCTAAAATAGAAGTAAAAAATAGTTATTACTAGTGGCATTACCCAGAAAATGAAGAATGTGGTAAAAATGGTCAAGGTCAAAAACCACATGATAAGCATTATGTTTTTAGATAAAAGCTTTGATAAATACAGATTTTAGTCATTAATGTACATAAAAACAGTACTTACCATATCTAAACTCTGAAGTTTAAAACCATATGCTGGACCACGTTTGGAACTATTCATGTAATTTCCAAAAGCCAAAATAACCTATGAAAATACAGATAACATCAAAACTTATACTGTACAAAGTGGGTGTGGAATAAACAATCCGCATGCTCAAAAATACAGAATACTGAACAAATAATAAATTAAACAAAGGTACGTTAATACGTATACTTATTAACATAACTATAAACATAAATAAAAAATTAGACATGCTTCATACGAATGAAAATATATACACTGACATTAAAATTTTTATAATTGGGAACAAAGATGGTTACCTAATCAGTTGAACATTAATAAATATTGAATAAAATCATCAATTGATTCTTACAAATATTGTGTTAGACGACTTAAAACTTACTGGATATTTTTCATAGATGGATACATAATAGCAACATACAAATATATTATGCAACATTATAACTTTTAGTTTAATGTTTACACTGAAAAATACATATTTCACGAAGTGTAATTTTATTCATTAAAATATATTTTATGCAGGATCTTTCCTGGGCAGTAAAATAAACATCAGGCCTCAGATGTAATACTATATAAAGTACACTACTTAATAAAGTACACAATCAATGTTTTAAGAAATTTTAAATTATTTTATTCATGTATAATGATATTTCTTTTGTTAGAAATTTTTATATACACTAAATTGGAGATGAAAAAAATTGAAAAGATGTTAAAATATCTTCTATGACAGGAACTTAATAATTAACTTGTAATTATTAAATTGCGTTTAGCTTAAATTTTATAGTGATTACTTCAGGACTGAAAAGATTAAAACATGCTTTGTAAAGAAACATATTTTGGCTCACAATGAAAAAGGGTGAATGGAAATTTTTGATATCAAAATTATATGGTACACATGATAAATTCATGCTAGAACATGCTGACTATAGTCAATTGGTACTTACAAAAAACCTGATAACCATGGGTGTACAGCAAACATGAGAAATTTAAACAGAAAGAATATTTAAAGTGATGTACATAGGAAATATTTTTTTAAGTCATGTCAGCTTAAATATTAAATACAGATTCACAGTTTTTAAGTATAACGAAATATTCAGAAAGTTGGTGATAACATACAGACAAAGGGAAAAAAAAATTATATTGTGAATAATGCAATGACCTATGAAAATGCAACTGTTTTCTTTTACTCACCTAGATTTTACTCACCAAAAGTTAAGCAATTGAAATTATTAAATTAAACTTTTTCTAAATGTCATAACTATAATATTAAGAGTTCTTTTATCAATACAGTTGAACAGGTAAAATACTTTTGAGTGATAATCATGACAAACTCTCCAAAATATAAGCATTCATAAACTCATAGAAGAAAGGAAAAAGAAGAAGAAAAATCTAATAAAACAGAATAACAAAATTTTGATTTATTTTATTTGATGGTATAGATATGAAAGCATATAATTTACACTACCCAAAAAACCCAAAAGTTTTATTATAGTTTGTACTACCTGCCTACACATTTACAAGCTTAAAAGATAATTCTTTCAAACACTTTCAGAAAATGAACAAGCCAATTTTAAACCCCCATATACTCAGCCTTACAAAATCCTGTATGGGCTGAGAACAAATTCCTTTCATCTCCTTCTGAAGACAGGTGGGAAAAGGGATTGTGTCTCTGCAACACTACTGTTTCTAAGACTCCCGGCGGCCAGGGTTTGATCCCCGACTGACTGGGCGTGGTTGTGATTGTGTCCGTCCCTTCACAGGGGGTAATGATGACCACCCACTGGGTGCCCCCATAATAAAATGGTCACACCTTCAGGCAGTTGTAAGGGACAATGCCTAATCAGCAAGTTCCTGCCCGTTATTTAAAAAAAAAAAAAAATTCTAAGAAAGCACGCAGTCCACGTGTTTTCTGATATGAGAAATTCTACTTTTTGACATGATGGAAACATTTTTGGCTGGGGATCACAGAACTAACTGATATGAGATTCAGTTAGAGGTTGATAAAAATAAGTTTAAGTAAATTAATATAATTTTTTTTTTATCAACTTTGAAAATATGCAAGTAGTAAACAATAAATAAGTTTGATTTTGCATGTAAAAAGAAATAAGTTGCAATAAACAACCAAATAAAAGATACACTCACTTCTAATAGTTTTTTAATCTTCTTTGAATTTTTAATTGAGCGAGAAGCAGTGATGACAGCATGAAGTTGCTAAAATAAATAAATAATTGATGAATACTTTTTTAGACCTCTCATTTTAAAAAGCTTTAATCAACATATGAGTGTAAGCACCCTGAAGAAGTGAATCAAGTCAATGCAAAAATGAATGTAACTTAACAGAATATTAAACATTTGAACTTACTGGTGTTATCAACTGAATATTCTCATTGAAACTTGCCATATAACTCATAATGTGCAGTTTTTGAGACAGTCTTTCAACTTTAGACAGCTAAAAATATTTTAAAAATAAACAAAGCTGTAGTATAATAGCAGAACTAAATACACAAAATAAAATGCTGCTTCACACATGCAGTTAATAAAAGAATAATTACAACTATAAGGGGGGGGGCATGTAAATAATATCAATATTTACAGGTTTATTAGTAATAAAAAATGGTTCTATTAAAGCACATGCACAAAATAGTTTATGAATAGCTATAGTGGAGCTATAATAGCTAACAGTATATATATATATGCACATTATATATATTCATTAAAAATGAATGCCTCTACGAATTCACATGTTCCTCGTAAACTAATTTTCTTTATTATCGTTATTAGTATCATAATCCCCCTTTAAATCTATCTTTTAAGAAGGTTACTTTAACTAATGTGTGATGAAGTTTTCGTTTTAAGAATGATTGCAATTATGATTTAGGATCTCTGAACATGTGTTTTAATAGTAGCACATTGTTCTTAAAAGAAGTAAATTAAACACAATCTACATTTCAAAAGTTTTTATTTGTGAATTACTTCCTAAAATTATAATAACTTTCTCATTTAATAATTAATATTTTGTTGATACGTAAATTGTCTCTGTATAATTTTCAATGTCAAATGTAATCTAACATGATTAATGCAAAATTTTATGGAAAGTACTTTATTGATGTAATTATTTGCCTTTGAAAGTTACTTCTATCTCTCTCTCTCTCTCTTTTATCATCTTGTTTGTTTCTGCAATAAAAAAAAAAAATGCAGGAGGCATTGTTTTTGTTTGAATTCTTAAAAGATTCTAATGTTCAAATTGAAAATTTGGAAGAAGCTATGACAATACACATTTCAAATGGATACACTCTATGTGATACAAGTATGGTACAAATACTATAATAAAATTGTTAAAATGGTATCAAATTTTGCCACATAAAAAGAAGAACATAGTATCAGAAGATGGAGTAAGATGGATGGAAACCTTATCTGAATCAAATGACTGAAATTAACAGCACTATCTAAGTATGAGAAGTTTTGATAAATATGACTTTTTAGCATCCTTGTACAGAATCAGCATTTGTCGTGGAAAATGGACTGTCTGGTTTATGTTCCAAGATTTTTCAACGAGTGTCACAAATTCATGGTTAGATAAGACAAGATACAAATACGCTTGGCAGTTATTTAAAAAAGCAGCAAATGTGTGCATAGGATTTTACATTATCAATTAATAAGTTTTCATGAGAAACAAAGGTTAAAAGGTGAAAATTAGAAGGATACGACTTTAAGGACACATGGAACATCGAGTAAAAAGAGGCAGTTTTTACAAAAAAATTAACATTATATATTTTATTTAAAAATAGAAATAGGAAATTTTTTTATGCACTTCATATACACAATTATAGTCTCTACATAAAATTAAAAAAAATTAATTTGATTCATAAATTCGTTTTTAAGAACTGTTTTATAAGAATGAAAATTTTTGAGCAGTACGACAGTTTGGTTCACTTTTCTAAAAAAACTATTGAGCTTATCACCTCAAAATTTAGTATGGTATCAGAAAACATACTATCTGCAAATAAGAAGCGATTTTCATTTTGTATTTAAAAAAAAATGAAGGTAAATATATTTTACTAAAAACCTTTAAAAATCCTGACAATTAAACAAACAAAAAAAAAGTCATTATTTAAAAAAAAAAAAATTTCACTCAGATCTCTAATGTTAAGTATTTTTAAAGAAACAAGTTAGTTAAACAACCATGGAAAGTTTCAACTGATTGCCTGAAACAGATTTTTAAAAAAGTGTACCAAAGCATCCAAAATACACATTTTTGAGAAACATGCAAAAAACTAAGGCTTTATTGCAGTCGAACCACATTTTTTAAAAAACATTTTAAAAGCCATATTTTTAATGTTTATGTATTCTAAACCGACACAAATTTCAAATGTATGGAATTGTCTCAGTCTGCTCTATGTTTTAGGATTATAATTGAAAATTAAAATTTGACCCATTTTATGCTCCATGTGTCTTTAAAACCACTTCTTTTTGTGACAGTAAAACGTTTTTGTGTTTCCATGAAAAAAAAAAAAAAAAACTTTAAATACTAAAATAGATGCAAGAATATTTGAATAAAATCACTTAAGACTAATGTATGCAAGCTACTGAATTCTTTTTTAATTTAAAACATCCATTTGAGCCAACTGTACTAATAACAGAACATATGGAGAAGTCAAAATTTTTTACAAAAGGCCATTGTCCTATCAATGGTACACAACGCAATTATTAAACTGTTGGTCTAAATTCAATAAAACTTGATGCAAGCCATTTGAAATAAGGCAAATATATGTTCAAATGTAAGGGGGGGGGGATTCTGAACTGAAAACAAAATTCAGACCCAAAAAGTTAGTACAATATTTGAACTTAAAAAATGAAAGATGATACAATACATACACATATATGTACACAGATGTAAATGCTATTTCATATTTGTTACTGTAATCTTAATGTTACTACAATACTTAGAAAAATCTAATCATGTAACATTTAACTATGCAAACTAAATAACATTTTACATAAGTAATGAACAAAAACATTGCACCCCCCCCCAACCTCTTTCAAAATGTGGTATACATGTAAGTTAAGGGAGAAAAAAAACCTTTCATTCATGCCGTTTAATGTAAGTTTTGTTTGTTTTTGGTTAATGCAATCACAAGGGCTATCTACCTAATGAGGAAGAATGCCTTGAGTGGAGGACTTTTTAAGGAATGCAATTTTTGTATAAGTGGCATAAAATATTTACCTGGAACAAGAATTTGTCTTCATCTGTTAAGGCATCAAGAGGTTTTCTATTACGTTCATATTCTTTGTATGCCTTCATCTAAAAATCAAAATCATTCATCAATTAAAAAAAATATTGAAATTTTACTTTATGATAACATTTTCAATAAGGCACTTTAAACAATCAGTTCATAATTTAATTCATTAAAAGGTTTACTTAAAAACCTAATAAATAATGCACTGGGTGCTTTAACATATTGTACAAACCTGTTACTTAAGCCTTCCTTACTTGACATCTGTTATTCAATCACAATTTAAATAATTATGACAATTGCAAATAGTGATGGATATATGTTCAGAACTAAAATATTTTTAATGGCAAAGTTTGTTTGCATAAAGCTTTTAATGATAAAAGACTGATTTGCAACTTAAATCTTTCTCTTAAGACCACGGGATAAATCACAATAGGGAATAATTTCAATTACCATCTTTAGCATTGCAAATTTTACCATTTTCTACAAATTGTATGGAAAGTTACAGTGTAGAATTCATGTGGAAAAAGAAAAATGTCACTTTTTTTCATAATCATTCTCAGTGGTTTTGAAATGTTTTGGTCCCTGAATCAAAATAGTAAATTAAAAAGCTTAAATTACTGAAAAAATATTTTTTATAATTAGTTTAAATTCTGCAGAAATGCTAGTCAAGTACTTCCAAGGATTTAGTGTATATGTGTGTGTGTTCTCTCTTTTATTATAATTATTTTTTTAAATACAAAGCACTGAAACCATACATACATAATAGAAAGAGAGGAGGAAAATTCTTCTTGCATCCTTATTTCATAAACTTACTCTGATGCACAATAAAACTTAAATAATGTTATTATTATTATCTTGTTTAAAAAAAAAAAAAAAAAAAAAAAACATGTAAATTGTGCTTTTAGGCCGCACTGCATTCTAGCTAATTGCACTCGATAAGGCTTTTAAATATCTAAGGAAAGCAACCACTGTTTATGATGCGCCTAATTGTGTTATACATCAGTGCAATAATTATGAAGGAAGAGCAATCTACTTGACCTCTGTCAGATCAGCTTAACACTGTTAATAAAAATTTTGAGCAACATTTTGTTTTGTCATCTCTTTAAATAGCAAAAATGTGAAAAACTCACCTTGTATTCGTCATTCTATATATTTGATTTAATATGAAAAGACATACTGAAATTAAAACTTTTTTCCTGTTAGTTATTCAATCCTCCCCAGCTCATCTCAAGACTGTGTGAAGCACTCAGTATAAATGTATGAAATTCTCTGATGATACAAATCTTAAATACACAGTCAAAGTACAACAGCAATTACTTACCTCTGCTTCTGTTGGCACCATTCTAAGTAATATCTCTACATACTCTTGAGACAAGGTTGTTAAATCTAAAGCATTTATTGCTCTTACAACAACATCACAAGGAAGCTCAACTTTTCTCCTAGAAATGGCCATGTTACGAAGACGATTATGTTCTAATAGAGTTACTTTTTCAGGAACCTATTAAAAAAAAAAAAAAAAAATAGAAATAAACACTGAAAATCTGTATACATAATATTAACTTTTATCAAAATGTCATTATAACAATCAATGAATATAGTTAGGAATACATTCGTCATCTTGTTACTAAGTTTTATTTTTAGATTTTAGAAAATTAAATTCAATTTCAATTTGTGGGTTAGAGTAATAAAAGATTTTGCATGCAATTACAACTACTTAATTTTACTTTAATGTAAAATAATATGCATTGATATAAGAAAAAAATTACCAAAAAATAAAATTATCTGAAATCCACAAAAGCCAAAATTTAATTTTAGATATTTCTGGTACTAAAAAAAAGTTGTACACTGGAGGGAGATAACATGTTTTATAGCAAATATTTTAGTTGTGAACAACCACATCTTCAACAGTTTTCAAAATTAAAATTGAACATTTTGTCTCATTACAGTTTCTCATTATAAGGTGTCCCAACAAGGATCATAATATTTCACCATTACACTCAATCACACTATACACTTATATCAATACCATTTATTAAAAGAAAAGTCACATGACAACTTGCTAAAAATTCAAAACAGAATCATTGCAGAAACCTTACTTTGAATCTTTTACTTCCATTTATGTCATCGGTACGATCTGAAAATGCTCCCTGCATTCCAAGCTTAAAATGCTCTTCAAATTCAGCAAAATCAATAATCTAAAACAAATAAATATGATTGATCAATTTTACACAGCTTACATGCAAGTAATGATAAACACAGATGTCAACCCTCAATGAGACTTATCAGTAGTAATTGTAAATATTTTCAGTAATTTTTGATGATTTTATGTAGTCAGCTGCATAGGTAAAATCTTACGGGGTTTTTTTTAGCTTGAGGGGAAAAAAATCTAATTATACCTTAATAAAAAATAAAAACTTGCCTTAATTATACCTTATTTAAAACATTTTGGGAAAACTAATTGCAACTCATGTCATTGGGGATAATTCATTAAATTTTAAATAAACATATTAAACTAATTATACATATAAAAAATAATAACTAACTACACAACACTACAGCAATGAAAATTCACTCACAAATAAATTTTTCAGGGAGGAAGGGGGGCGGCTCAAGTTCAGACTCAACACTTTTCTCCCTTCAGCCGGCGCTGATTACTAACTTGGTGCCGATTGCATCTGATAATTGTTTGTTTTAGGCTATGAGTGTTCTGCAATAACTCTTGGTGGTTATTTTGTAAAAAAATTATTAAAAGAACGCAGTTTAAGAATGCTATAGAAGAAATCAATTTATGTTTGAATTTCCATTTACATATACACTTTTTCAGTAATTCGTAGTAATTTCATTACATATTTTTATAATGCTAACTTAAGAAATAACGAAATAGATTGTAATTTCTTTTTTACTTCATTCAAAGAAATTTTATAACAAGTTTGTATGTAACAGCCAAAATTATGTGCACTAGTATGGAAAAGTTCTGGCAATCTGTTTGCCAACTTCAGATTATTTTATCTTTCTGTACAATTTCCTCAATACATTTTTGATCTTTTTCCAGGGTGTACCAAATTTCTGAAAGTCAATTTCCTGACTTTTTGGAAGTCCCGGGAAAAAAATTCCTGACCAATGCATTTTACTTTGGGAAATTGCACAATGCCCTTTCCCTTGTCTTTATATTTGCATATTTTGTACAACTTCTTGAAATCAATTTTAACTGAAGTATACAGGATTAAGCTTTCATCAATAGTCGCACTTTCTGATAGAATTAACTAATTGTTCTTGGAAACAAGGACGTATTTAGGGGGAGGTCCAGGGGGTCCAGCACCCCCCCCCAAAAAAATTTTCATTTTTGTTACTAAAATGATAATGATAGTCTTTTTGTGAAAAATTCAGCCTTTTTTGCCATTTGGACCCCCCCCCCCAAATTGTTTTCCTGGATACGTGCCTGATGAAAATACGGTACTAAGCCATAAGTTACAAAGTAAGCTAATTTGTCATTTACCTTCCCATCGCGATTGATGATCCCCCATTTCCCCCTCCTTATACAAACACATCACTTGATGCTTTCCTGTTCCGAAAAATGTGTTGCAGTTGCTTTCGGTTTTCAGTCTGACAATTAGAGAGAAAGGGTAAAAAAAAAAAAAAAAAGATTATTTTGCCGAATTTTCCGGACCCATTTTCCAATTTCCCGGCTTTTTCCAGACTTTCTGGATTTTCCGGAGTGGTAGACACCCTGTTTTCTGTACAATCAGGAAAACTTTAAACTAATGTTTGCATTAGAAAGTATCTCTAGACTTTTAGGTCTGGAGAAATAGAATGTGAATTAAAGTATTTATTGAGAATATTGCATTTATAATTATTAAATATTTTAAAGTAAAATTAGAACTGTTAATTTTCTGCAAAAAATACTACTGTCCCCTTCATCATAAGCACAATAAACAAGGTTACTGTTCGGTACAGTATTCAGTAAAATATATTTACTAAATGACATTTTAGCAAAATACAAAGAAAATTATCCCCCCCCCCCCATAAAAGATTATGAATTTAAAGAATTAGTAAATAGTCCCCAATATGTACTACATAATGTCTATATCCTTCAGGAAGAAATCAATAAACCAGTAAATCACTGCTACTCATTGTGTCATAATATGGAGGACTGTTCGCGTCATCTACCCCCCCCCCCCTTTTATGAACATTTTTTTACTTGTCCTTGTCCCTTTCTTTTTAGCTTTTATATTTAAAAAAAAATTTTTACCTTTTGCATATTTCTTTTACTACCCAACTTAAAAATTTAAATAGCAAGATGCAAGTAACGCCTACACTTTTACTGTTTCTTAAATATCATAGAATGTAGTGTAAGGTCTGAGCACTTCATGTTTGCTCTTTTTTTTTTTTTTTTTTTTTTTTGTCTGGCTGTCATGTTCAACCTATAAAATATAACGAAAAAAAAGGGATTGTAATGTTGTATTTGTCATCCTAGTGCTTAATTTCAGTGTCTACAATGTATTGAATTTAGTTTTTCGTACTAACAGTCAATCTAAGGTACCTTGGTGCGAATATTGTTTTGCAATGAAGCTAATGTTTTAATATGGCCTGTTAAATTGTGCAGTACTGAAGCACATATTAATTTTACTTAAATATATTACTTTGGTATCAAATTTTGCTTAGTGATGAGTCTTCGCAACCTAGTAAAGAATGTTTTTTATTTACCAAGTGTGAAGTGAATTTTATGCGACGTATAGCCTGCTATGTGTTTAAGAAGCATTTTTTTGGTACTGCATAGTTTGTTTAGTTATTTATTTTGTTAATAAACTGCATTTCAATACTATCTGGTTCTATTTCATTTCGACTATTTACACACAAGGGCGGTAAGATTAGAACCTAGGTTTTGGCTTGCTCTGTGCAAAATTTAATGTCTTTCTACTTGCAAAGTGTTGCGAGAAATCGCAATACTACAGCTATGCCACTGTATGCACATATAGTGATAGTGAGTGCTGATTTCATTTTTCCATGCATTACTTTATTTTCAAACTGTCACAAATGCAAAGTAAAAAATGCTGATTCTAGAAACTTAATATAGACAAGAAAAGTAATAAGAAACAAGCAAATGCAAAAAACTTACACTGTCTGAAAATGCTTAATTTTGATATTCTTTTAAGTTAAGATAATGAAGTACATTATTACACTTATCAATACAAGTTAACAATAAGTGGGGAAAAGTAATAACTCACACTGTACAATTTATCATCATCTAATTCACTGAATATTGTCCCTTTAACTTGGTTAGGCTTCAGTGCTATCCAGTTAAGGGTAGGAAGTTTATATTTGGTCTGGAACTTCTTTTTGATTGTCATGGCTAAAATAGATCAATAACAATTTTTAGTTATTAAATAGTCATTGTCATGAAACAAGAAGACAAAGAAAAAAAAAGTCTCCCCCCCCCTTTCTCTCTTACACTTACATTTAATGTCAAAATAAAAATAAGATTGTCACATAACTTAAAACAGACAGCATAACAGCAGAATACTTTTAGCAAGGAGTTATGAAGACATTATACAGAAATATTAAATTATTCTTAAAAGATGAAAAATATAAATTAAAGAGATTTAAAAAATTAAATTGCAACTAAATTAGAATATTTCATTTCACCAAAAAAACTGACAGATTCAGGCAGAAGCCTTCCGATGAGTGATATCACAGTGAATTGTTTTACCAATTAAAAACGAGTCAATCAACATCCTTTATGATTATTATTGCAGTTTTTATTGCTCATGCAGAAACTAAATATGGTTTAGAATTTTATAAAAATATTCCAGGACGTATAGACTCAAAGCCCTTGCCTACTTTTTCAAATGATCAGAGACTAATTATCCATTAATATTACTGAGCCATTGGTAAAAGCTCGGTACACTTTAACCAAATGGTTCTGACCATTTCAGAGGTCTCACAGGTGACTCTTCACAAAGGAGGACAATAGCAAACGAAAGAAAAAAAACTGCAACCAATTAAAAATTTTTGTAGCAAAGTTATTAAGTTTAAAATAATAATATTGCACGTGAAACCACTGCAGAAATTCTAACCAGATGAATCAAGAATACTTTAGGTTATTTAGCCAACAAAATAAGAAACACCTATTTTTTTGTGATTATATATATATATATATATATACACACGCACACACACATATGCACAGAGGCTAAAATTATGCAATTATGCCTGTCTCAAACTACTTTAGTTCATAGAGCTGTTAACATAGAAGGTTTTGGGAAGAGATTTACATAGGGCCCACAAGCTTTGACTGTTTCCGAAACAGAAATTTTTCAGCATAAGTGCCAGTGTCACTAAATATCCTTCATCAAAAATCACTAAATTGAATTGAAAACGTCTCAAAAATTCATTTTCCAAAAGTAAATTTAACTATTGCATTGATGTGTTTATTAAAAATTAAAATACTCTAAATGCTTAGATTACTAACATGATTTTTTTTTCAATATTTATTCTTGAATTTTTAATCTATAAACGTGCACAACTGAATCTAAAAGTTCGTTGATAGAAATAGCTCCCAATTCATTGATCATTAAGCTGCATTTTGTCTAGCCACCAAATTAATAAGACAAATCAAATTATCTCAAATGTTTGATCACTTGATTTCTTTTCTAAAGTATCAATGATCTAAAGTGATAACTCCTTAAATTGAAGGAAAATCACTAAAAGGACACTAATCCTCAATTAGAAAACTTATTCCCAGATATTCAATGGAAAATAATAAATTTGGGAATAAATCCCTAAACTGGCAACACTGCTAGAAGCCCACACATGTCTGGTTCTGCAAATTACAACTAAAGAAGACAACTGACATTCAGAGATAAACCAGAAAGAAAAAAAACACTAACCATCTTGTGGTGCCTGCATCATGCCAGGCATTGGAGGAGGTCCAGGTGGTGCTTTATTTGGGAGTAAGGGTGGTGGTGGCGGAGGAGGAACAGCTACAGGAGGTGGTGGAGGTGGGGGTGGAGGAGGAGGAACAGCCACAGGTGGTGCAGGAACTCCGGGACCTGGAAGACTACCTGCATCTGCCATGGTAGCACCTGAAAAATCAATCAGCTCAATATTAATGCATTCCATAAAAATACAATATCATACATCAAACGGAGAAAAATTAATCAAATGGGATGAAAATTAAAATACAATACATTCCTGATTATCTGAGTTGATGGGGATCAAGCTTGCCTCTGATAAGTCAAATACAAAAATCTATTCTAATTAAGATGATGAAATTAATTTGCAAGACACTGTATTAATTTTTTATAATACTGCTTACAATCCTTACATTGTGCACTTCAAATGGTACAGTAAAAATATTCCATATGCTATAATAAACTCATCTGAAGAAGTTGCTGATAGTTTCTTTATGGGATGATCAACATTTCCTCTGGTCAATTTAATAGCTGTTATTAGCACCTCCAGATTTTACAACAGAATTTGAAAAAGAATAAAATTTTAGAATTCGGATTCTCTAAATAGAAAGGAAAAGAAATATCTTTTTGGTAACTTCATTAAATTGGAGCTTTTTATAAAAAGATTCAGGTAGTCAGGATTCTACTGTATGCAAAGTAAACAGGATTAGAAATTAAACATCATATTTGTGTAAAATATCGAAGTACAATTTGTAGACTGAGTTTAGAAATTTTGCATTTAAGCATAATAATTCTAAATCATTTCATATTATTAAATATTTACAGAAGTGTTATGTACAAAACAAGAACATTTCCTAACCTCTAGGAAGAGAGCTTTGTAAGACTTCTAACTCTTGTATTTTAGATTCTAAAAGACTTTGCCTTTGCCTAGATTCTTCTTCTTTTAAAGATACAGCTTTTCTCAACGTATTTAATTCTTCATCAGTTTGCTTGTGCAGTTCCTGTAAATTCAAATAAAAAAATTAAACAAAATATGTAATATTTTAAGAGTATAAATAAATTTAAAATTTTATAACTAAACAAACTAAAAACTGAAAGTAAGTTTTATAAGTGAATAAACAATCAAAATTTCCAAAGAAGGGGAACATGTTGGCTATATTTGAAATTTAAAACATTTTCTTTTTAAATATAGTAAAAGATCTATTATTTTAATACTTAAAATAACTTTTAAAGAATGTTGTTGAAAATTAAAAAGAAAAAATGAGTTGCAATAGTTAAGAGCAAGAAATAATGATGAATACAGGAATAATATAAAAAGGGAGATGTAGGTATTTTTCCATTTATGGAGGTAAAAAGAATTTCATGTTCTCTGAAACATAAGAAATGAGCTGTAACATTAGTGATAAAACAAAATCTGAAAAGAACTTTGCAAAAATGTAAAAGCTTCAGTAAAAAATGCTTCCTGCTAATACGTTTGCAACATCTACACAGATCATTGAATTTGAAAAGTACCCAAAACACAGCCTTCTATTATTTTTTTTCCCTGTGAAAAATATATCTTCAAAGAAAGTTTCATTTTTTTTGTTAATTTGCAATGTTTATATAGTCAAAACACAAAGTTAAATATAAAAATGCAAAATTTATATATAAGACAGTATTTTGGACGACATATTGTACAGAGGAGAAAATGATAAAGAATTTAGAAATTTACCACGCACACACATACATTTATTATACAGGAACTATAGCATTTAGGATAACATACATTTATATCTCTGTTCAGATAACAGATAAAAACGAAAAAGGGAACAAAAATGATTTTCTACTAAAGCTAGGTACCTGCTTAAAACAGATAGATTTTGATGCCAGAGAACAGAAAAAAAAATATTGTTGTTAATCACAGGTTTTCATTAGTGAAAGGTTCCTTTTAGATGGGTTTTACTTTGCATTTAAGTATGTGCATTTTAGAATGATCAGTGGACTAATACTTTAACAAGGAATGTTCTTTAAAGACATTCATAAAAGAAGGCAAAAAATATTTTCACAAAATGAAAAAGATATATTACCAAAAGCTCATTTCTTTCCTGAGTAACTCTTTCCAGATGATTTTCTAGCTCCACTAAAAAACAGAGAGAGAGCAACACACCAATGAAAAAGATTGTAAATACAAGGAAAAAAAATTAAAATTACAAAATGAAATTAGTTTTAATACAGATCATATTGTTGATTACTGTTGAGTTTTAAAAAAAACATTAAAATCAAGCAATTATCAAATCTGATTGTCTTTAAGACTCAACAAATTTGCAAAAGAAACTGACAGCATAAAGTTCTTCGAGCATAATAAACTTCACCCCAGATTTAAAACACATTAATAATACATTAGTATTCATTGAAAGCATAACGGTTTATAGCAAAATTTTCCGGGATAAAAACTGAAACATTAAAATAAATTATATAAAATATTTTTTTAAAGCAGTAAGTTTTTGGAATTATCCTGGACTAACTTTTTACGTTAATTATGTCATATTTCATTAGTCAGATCTTTTAACTGTATTACTAAGGCTTTTTAATTAAACTATTAATAATCAAAATTTTTTATAATTTTATAAAAGGAACTTTAAACTATATTCTAATAATTTCTATGAAAATGACCCCCCCCTCCCTTCCTTTACATAAGCTTTAATAGTTTCTATGATGATACAGAAACTTAACACATACTACTAAACTTCCATGAAGTTGATCTAAAATAGAAAACCACATCACTTACCTAGACGGGCCATAAGCTCATTTTCCATTTCTTGTATCTGTTCATTAGCCTGTAAAAATTATACAAAACATATCCATCATTAAAAGAAACCTAAAAAGAATTGAACTACAAAATGTTAAATAAAATAATATAGAAGTATTACCCGAGAGAGTTGTTCTTCCAACTCAGAAACCTGTTCTAGAGCTAAATTTTTCGTCTCTGAATCTTCCATGAGACCTCCAACATCAAAGACATTGTCTAAGTATGCTGAGATCTGAACTTGAAGCTCCTCACTTTCTGTTTGCCTGAGTCTTTCTAAATAATCATCTAAACCTATTTGTGTGAATTCATATTGTAGATAGACTCGAAAGTTCATATCTTCAACAGAATGAACAATAATATTAACAAACTGCATACAAGCAACCTGAAATTAGAACACATATGCAAATTAATCAAATTACAATAGGTGTAATATATTGATTGTTTACCATATGTTTTTTCCTGCCTGATAACATTATTTCAAACAACATACTTTTAATTTGAATGTCATTAGATTACACTAAACTACAAGAAATCCACCTTTAAGTCATATTAATCTTCCAACTTTTAAAATACACTTTGGCCACACATGCCAATATAAATTTATTTAATTATTTTTGAAAGAGAAGAGAAAACAAAAAGTCAACACATATTAGACATACAGAATTACTGAATGTTTTCATTAATAATGTTTTATAATTAGTTTTCATCCTTTAACTGTAATTTCATGACAACTCATTTTTGTTGTTGTTTCACAGAATGTTTTAGATTAAAGAGATCAATTGACAATTTAAAGTGCGAGACAAAATTTAAATAAAATGTAAAATTTTCAGTATGCAGAATTGTTGTAAAGCAGAATTTTCAGCATAAGGTAACCAAACATGTATAGTGGCAGATTTTCTTTTCAACTAATTTTAAATAAAAAAGTTTACACACATCTTAAACTTCAATTATGCAAACTTAGGCTTAATTTTATAACTATATAAACATAATTTAAAATAAATTTATAATTAAAAATTATACATGAATGCATATGGGTAGGCTGTGGAATACCATAAAATCCAGATTATAAACCACCCTACCATCATTCCAGTTGTTTGGGAAAAGGTCAAAACATACACACACACGATCCCAGTGACTGTCATTGCTACGAATTGTGACACCTCCAAGAACAGCAGCTGTCACATCATTGCCGAGGGGTGGAGGTAGGGGGCAATTATAAGGCCCTTCTCCTAATTTAACTGATTTCGAATTTGCAGAAGGGGGGCTTATATCGGGATATTACGGTATAAGCAATTGTATATTTGAATATGCAAGTACATATTTTAGTTCTCCCCCCCCCCCAATAAATGCACATAAAATACCATATTTTTTCCTTTTGGAAGCATATTTCTATCTTTTTATTCTATTATCTATTTCTATCTTTTTTCTATACTTACAGTTTTATTGAATATTTTCACTGCTTTTGATGCATATTGGCATATTTTAAGTGCAACTGATCATCTCCGATCTTCCTATTTATTATGAGTTATTTTTATTTTATTTAATTAATTTTTTTTTTTTGGGGTGGGGGTGGGGGGGGGGGAGGAGAGAGAACTTCTCATTGTAAAAAATGCAAAAATTCAATTATACTAGAAATCTATTATGTCAATGGCCAAAGGATACAGACCTGAATTACTTTCACACTAATCTGGCCATTCATGTCATGTTAGTATAACATTTTAAATTACTAATATTATACTTTTTTTTTTTTTTTTACAGATTTACCTATGTTATTATTAATAAAATTTCTATTTTACCATAATACCTAAAAAAAGTTGAACAGTAATAGGTCCACAACATATTTATATCACTTAGAGTTGCATAGCCTTTTTGAGAGGTGGGCCCCTTCACTTATCTGAGGACAGTAAGATAAGGAGGAATGCAAACTAAATTAGATACACTAACGTGCCATGTATGCAAAAGCGCAGACACGGTGATCGACAACTTGACCATCAAGCCACAGGTTATGCACCTCTAACTTATATTAATAAATTGAGTTAAAAAAAAAGAATAATAATGAACATTTTCTCCAAGAAAAAAAGTGCAATTAACTGAAACAGTTCTTTTTATGTCCAATATAAAAATCTATGAATGCCTTACCATAAAATCAATATTAAAAACTTCATAATTTATGAAATATTCCATCAGTGTTTCAAATCTTCGTCTTTCACCACACATTTCTTTAAAGTTATCGAAGGCAGCAAGAATAATTTGATGTCCTCCTTTCACTAAACATATTGCAGCTAAGAGTTCTAGTACTAATGCTTTTGTCCTAATAATACACATACAGAAATAAGGTTAGTCAATATTTTTGACAAACTGAATAGTGACATGCTAAAAGAAAAAGGGATAAAAATATATTTATTAAATAACTTATTAAAAATAGAATGAGTTTTAGACTTTATTTGCGCAGCTAAGAATGATTTGTTCTTCAATAATAAAAATTTAGCATGACTAAATTAACAGTTACAGAAAAATTCATCAATTGTTACTATAATCAAAGATAAAACTTGGACAGGTTATCAGAAATATAAAATTATCATTTGGAAACCTAAAACTTTATGAAAAAATCAGTGCATTTACTACTATGGTCTAAAACATTTCAGAGCCAGTGAATTTAAAATATCATCTGTGAGCATTTAAAAAAATGATGAGAATAAATTCATTTAAGTGAAGAACTTTAGTATTGAGAAATTCAACCGAGCAAAGAACATGCCTTAAATTTTGCTTTCATTATAGAATATCCATAACAGAAACATTTGAAATGTCCGAAAAATTCTTTGCTATTAGTTCAACAAGAGTTCTTGAGTGGTTTACAAAATTTAAAACAGGGAGTATTGTACTAAAGAAGAATAATGCCACAGAAAGCAAATACAACAATGAGTGAAAATATGCTAATAAAGTTTTGAGAAGAGTTATCTATAGATCTTTTGAAACAACTACAAATGCCAGCAAAATTTCCATGGAATTCTACAAGAAACATTTCCTAGTTAACCAAGTTTTAATTAGCACACAGTAAGAATACAGTGAAGTACCATTTATACGCTTTTCAAGGGACATGGGGAAAAAACATAAATGAGAAAAACATTGAATCAAAATTTTCAAAAGTACGTACATTTTTGTAATAAACAATAGAAAACCAGATTTAAATTAAAATACTGCATCTTGTATTACTGTATGAAAATAAAATACACAATAGGTATATAATAATAAGTTTTATTCTGAATTCAATGTACAGTTAGTACTTGTATTAATATTCATTCAACATGCACAAAATATTTTGTAATTTTTAACTGTATGGGAACGAAAAGAAAACAGTTCACTGTACATAGTTAAGAGTGCTTGTTTAACATTATTATTAAAATCGCCGGATATTAGATATTCTTGCATAAAACTTAAACCTGTCAAAACTTGTTGAAAATTTGCATCACACAGTTTCTCCCTCTTCATTTCTTAAAAGAAAGAAAGAAAGAAAAAGAAACAAAACAAAACAAAACCTATAAATGAAGTTTACGATTTTAGAAAAACGTATAAATGAGATTATTTAACATTAAAATCCAATGGATTTCACTGGGACCATTCAGAAAAATGTATAAATGATGTTTCACTGTATATAATAAATAACTAAACCCATACTGACTTACCTAAGACTTTTGTGATTTAAACTTAGGGCAATATTGTTTATTGCTTGTGTATGTTCAATAACCATATTAAAGCCATACTGTAAAATAAAATATACATATTAGTAAATTAAATTTGTTTAGTGCTTGAAAACATTTTAAAAAGAAACAAAGAACACAAAATTAAAATTATTTGAAAACTGCACCTTGTTATTCATAATGGCTCTAAGGCACATGATGCAAACATGAATGTCATCTTTTGCTTCACCCATGTTTAGTTTAGCTATATGCTTTGTTGCTCTTCTAACTTTTAAACTTTCAACAGGTAAAAGAGGCCTACTATTCTTGGCAGTTAATGTGTTTCCATTTGGTACAATTTCAGATTCATCATCATTGGTTTGGCTAGCTATTTGTTCATGTCTATGCAAAAAGTAAAAAATATAGTCACCATCTGCTGTAGCACAGATAATTAAGTAATATAATAAACAACAAACTGAAAATTTAGCATATTTTTTTAGATGAATTACATGTTTAATTAAGTAAAATTAGTTTATAACACCACTAAACTGAACTTTTTAAGAAATCCTACTTCAGTAACACTGTAAAAGTCTGATAGCTAATAAAATCACACATTCTTGTAATTTAAAAATTTAGAAAGTAAATTTTCCTTGCTTTATTTCAATTAAAAAATCCAGATGCCAAACGGATAGTTTTAATGACCAACTCATGCAGCAGATGTAATTAACATAACAATAGGCTAAATCTGAAAATGTGTGTGTCGTGAGAAGGATGCAGTTGCTATATGCATATTGAAATAAATAAATGCCACAGGTGTATATTTAAACAAGTAAGAAATTTTGTTAACTGAATGTGTTAGTAAACAGCAGATAAACTGTAGTTATGCAAAACAAAATACTAACAATTATTGTTTTCACACATAATAAGAAGCAGTCCTAATAAATTAGAAAAAGAAAGAAAATATATCAAATAATAATTAAGAACATTAATCGAATTTGACACAAATTTTGGGTTCTGAAAGCTTAAATAAAAATCAGTAACAAGTGGCAAATTATTTATATCCTTTCAGAATTCATAAAACTAGCTGTCAAGGCGGCCAGTTTCGCCACCCCATACCTTACCGTTCCATACACTCAGTTCAGCGTTGACTCAATTTCTGGACTCATTTCAATGAAAATCATGTTTCTTTGTTTTAACAGTATTTGTCATTAAATTTATTTAGGTTAGGGTTGCTACACATTTTGGGTGTCATCATAAAAGCCGATGTTGAAACAGCAAATGGCTAAAATTGTGCTTTAGTCCAATGCATGGAGGCATTTTTTAGAGGGGAAATTAATGCACCAAGTATTGTAAATTCGATATTTTAAAGCTGTGAAAAAGTCCAAAAGAGCTTTTTTGTGTATCTATTTTTGTTATTTTGTAATCTAGTTACTGTATGACATAACATTGCTCCATTTGATGTCATTGAACTGTTAATTTGGATTTGCACACATACTTTACTGTTATTGCACTAATGTTTGCATCTTGCTGTTGCCGTTTACAGCATAGAAATACTGTCGAATTTGGCACCACATACGTTAGTGTATTATGTAAGCAGATTATGAGGAAATTAACTTACCTGACTATAAGAAGACGAAATGAAAGATAATTTATTAAAACATCAAGACCTTTATTGACATCATTTAGGAACTCCCTCACCCATCTATATTTAAAAGAAAGAAAAAAAATTAAATCAATTTTTCAAAATAAGCAGTAAAAATTAACAGTCAAGTATTAGCATAATTTATAAAAGCAAAAGTTTTAAAAGTAAAATTGTAGTGAGGTTTTAATCTGACAAAATTGAGAGAGTTAGAAACTTTATGACACATAAAAAAGAAAGAAAAAAAGATGATGGAAGCAAAAAGTTGTACCTACACAAACCAAAAATTAACCTTACTAAGACTGTTTTCTGGATTGGTGTTTTTGGCTGACTGTTTTAGTCAAGTTTCCCAAATGAAACAGACTCTTTCTGTACTGAAGTGATACTTTACCTTATTTCTCTGTAAGTGCTGAAGATTGTAAGCCATTCATTAATTCTTTATTAGATTTGTTTTGAGAAACATATAAGAACTTTTTTTTGGAATATGAAAAAATATCAAGTAAATTACTTCCAGATAATAATAGACAGTGGCATAATATTTTACTATTTTCAGAGCTCCCAGAAATAAAAATCCAACATACTGTACATATTGTACATATAGGACAGTAAAATATTTTATATACACAATATGGAAAGTACATATAATCATGACCAGATATTTTTGCGATTGCAATATGTATTGTATACAGGGATCGTAAATATCATGATATTTTTTATATATATCTGATATTTTGATATATATCCGATATTTTGATATTTATAAATATTTCTGATAAAAAGTTAATTTTATTGTTGATAAATATTTTCAAGCATGATATAAACATTATAACAAATATTCAACTTATATTTGCTAATAGTTATATATTTTGCATTTAACAACAAAATTTTACCAGATAAAGTTGGAAACAGAAACAAACTAAATATGTTTTATGTACTCACTAAAATGCAAAATGTAAGATTCAATCTCCAGTGCCAAGATAATTTTATTAATTACAATTCAAAATAACAAGTAATTCTCCCTTTATTTCTTTTTATTAAAATATTTAAACAAAAAAGTAAGTTTCTCTGCTTTTTCAGTCCCTAAGCGATTACCTAGTTTGGACTGGACTAATCCAAAGCTAGAAAATATCCTTTCTAGCCCAGCTGTTGATGGACTAGCAGTAACTAACTGCCTAATTAGGTGCAATGTTTTGTCTTTCAGATGGTCTTATTTTGATAGTGTTCCACCAAACTATGGGTTCAACATTTAGAAATTCATCTTCAAACATAAAACTTGGAAAAGGGCTCTTTTTGGCTAAAAAGTTCATAGACATAGGCAAAAGTTCTTTATCAATTGAACGTATGAAATTAAAAGCTATGTGGGTTTCATCTTAACTTAATTTTTTCCCACAATATCTGTAGTCCAACATATATGCAGCTAAATGTGCCGATGATAAAGCCATTTCTTTCCTGTCTGAGAATTTTCTCATAATATCTTTCCTGCCGTATACTTTTAATTTTTCCTTTAATTTGCAAAACATGGCAACACATTGTACATCGATCACTTTGGTCCCCATAAAGTGCATTTGAAATGGGTCCTAAAATATCTATGTAATCAGAACAGTTAACCATTAGGTTTACATCATTGACTAAATCGAAAAGGGCTTTATCAATTTCAAATTTGTGCTCTTGATAAATTTGCATCAAATTTCCCGTTGTCATTCCATCATTGTCATTTCACCTATTCCAAGTGAAATCTATGCATTTGTTGAACTTAACTCCATTTAATTTACAAGGGTTTCTTTTACAGGGATGAGATCTTCAGCTTTTTGTGAATAAAGAGGAAATCACTTTTTTGTCTTTTTTTCTCTGAAAATTCTGTTTTCTGTGAATTCCTGATTGTAGTTATGAGTTAACGGTGTGATATTTTTATGTTGTAGCATGTTCCAATGTTTTTCTTCTCTTAAAACTTTCACATTAATTAGATATAAATATCATATGTATAAATTTTTTGCTCTCGTATGATTTCCGCTTTTTTGCTCTTTTGCCAATCTCATCCCTGCTTTTACATTTTCAACAATCGCTTAGATAAGGAAAGTATTATTCTAAAAGTCATTCCCCTTTCCTCCTTTCAACAGGGATGATATAGAAAATCTGAGAAGATTATGTCCTGCCCACTCCACACCCCCTTCTAAAATTGATTACTCAAGCAGTGACACCCTTGTGGTAAAAAGGAGGATGAAATTTCTTGGAATCACCAAAGTTTCTTTAGAAGGAATAAACAATACGATGAATATATACGATAAAATAATAAACAATAAGGATATTATAAAAGAAAACTCTTTTCTTTTCCTGCCCTAATCGGTAAACTTATTCCCACACTTTATATGAAAATATCAAAAATATCATGATATTTATTATAAAATAAATATCTGATATATATCATGATATATATCACGATATATATCCATTGTTATATATCAACAAAACCTGATTGTATACAAATTTCAATAAAGAAATAATATTTTAAACATACCTCTTAACAATTGTATGTGGTAAAAAACATACTTCGAATAATTTTATTTTGATAAGTGAATGAATTAAAATTAATACTAGATGGCATTTTCCTATTCTATTTTTGAGTTTTGTATTCATGTAATGTAGGATTATTTAAGAGTTTGGAAAGATCAATAATGTAATTTAAGAAAAAAGGAGAACATGTATTTCTGTAAACTCTCAACTCTTATGTCTCCAGATGTGATGTAAAAATAGAAAGAGCATTGTATAAGTAATATTTTATGTTAATTATGAAAAATGTGAAAGGAACTAGGAAGCCAGTAAGAGCTTCATTTACTAAATTGTTCAATGCTGTTATTAAAAAAATCTTAGATAAGCCAAACATTTACATTGAAAAGCAAGAGTTTCATCTATATAATGAACTTAATGTGAATTCAAATTAAATGATAATTATGATCGCTGCAAGCATTAAAGAATATAAAGGAAAGATGTAGCCAAGTCAGATTGAAAAAATTTTTAACAGCCAAATGCATGAAAATGGAAATGAAATTATGTTATCGATTTTGAATAAACATAAATTTAGTGAAGACAGAACTTGAGCAATTGGGAGGTGACAAAGACTTAACCTTTTGCAGTCAGTTCAAGTGTATGCAAATTAACAGAAAAGAAATATTTCATAGCTGCCACAGAAGACTGAGAGAAAAACTTCCTGTAATATAGTACTGCTGGAGAAATTTGGCATATTTCAATTTCAAATGTATCATTTTCAATATATATATATATATACGGGAAATCTGACTTAATATATGACAATATAGGACACCTGGGAGCCATATATATTAAACCTAATTTTAGTTAATTCATTATAAAACAAAATATTAGTTAAATTAACTGAAGACTGAAAGCTTAAATTATATAACTTTAGACTATTAATTAATATCGTAACAATGAAAAAAATAAAGCATTTATTCTAAATGCTTTATTTTTGCATGTACTAAAACATCTAACACTTTAATAGATGACTACCCGTGAAGATACAAACAAATATCAACTTACTCAATACTATTTGTCCTTAAAGAAATTTCTAAGTCTCTCAATACTTGTGTGGATGTAGCATCACCAAGAATTTTTCGTTTCTGAAAGACAAGAAATATTAAAATTTCAATCAATGATTAATTCTTCTTTTTCTCTCTCTTTTTTCTTCAATATAACTTGAATCAAAAACTGCTGAGGTTCCACCACACTCACAGGAATAGGATAATTTCTTCCCTCTATAGTATAAATTCAAATTTTTTCTGCCAAAAAAATTGAAGATCTTAAAGAAGTAGCATTTTTACTTTTTAAGGTATATTATAAAGTTACATTAAAACCTTACATAAGTTTATTGCATGGAAAAAAGATATAAACAACTGAACATAATCCTAACAATTAAAAAACATAGAAATGCTCGAGTAACAAAAAAACAGAACACACATAAGAGTATTTTAGAAAGTGATTCTATCAACCTTTCAAGTTATTAGGCAAGTTGGAGTGTATAGGCTGATTAATTTTATTTTTTACCAACTATGCGAAAAATTCACACAACCAAATCCTACTATTTTGTTGACTTTAAGAGCCGTTGCAAAAGCAAATTAAAATTAGGCAAGTCAATAGAAAAAAGTTCCCATCACCATCTAAGAATTTCATGATTTTATTTTCCTTGTGTTGCCTTACCCAAGGAAAGAACAAATCTGAAATATTTTTGATTTACCTCTTTTAGTTTTGGAATTATGGGGGGTCAAATTATCCCAGACGAGTGACGTAGAATTAATTAGAGCCATTTTTGCCACTTTATTGTCTCGACTGCAACTGGCTCAGAGGTGCTTCAGAGAATTTTTTCATTTTATCCTATAATATATACCTTGTATATTAATATCTCAAAATGAAAATTCATTCGAAAATTGTCATGGGGCACTAAGCATGGTCCTTAACACTAATTTATGCAATTTCGAAGCATAGGTAGTACAGCTGAAGCTGACTTCCCACAGGATAACTATTGACATGGAGATGCAGTATTGACATAGCAGTTTCATATTATGAAAAAACAATTTTTGAAGGTACAATTGTTTCCAAGAATAATCCCAAGAAGTACCTCCTTATTTGGGACATTCCACTGGCACGCATGGGGCATTACTTTTATAAGTTTAATCGACAGTGGCAATATTGAAAATTAACTTATTCTTCATATATCTCAAATATATCCTCCATATATCACAATTAGTTCTTTTACAGGGACACTCATAAGAATTACATTACGCTGCATGGGAATCTCTAACTACCGAACCGATTTGAAAAAATTTTTCACAGATAGAAAGCTACACTATTCCTGAGTAATATAGGCAACCTTTCAGCATGCAGCATAACAGTTCTTTTACAGGGACACTCAAAAGAATTCTAGCACATGATGCTATATGGACATCTCTGTAACTACTGAACTGATTTTAAAGATCTTTTCACTGAAAGATACACTATTCCTGAGTAACATAGGCTAAAATTCATGCATGTGGCATAATTTACAGGAACACTCAAAATAATTCATAAACATTGTAGTAACTGTCTCCATTCGCCACTCAAATTTATTCAAATTTTATTAAACTCTTCAAATTTTTAAACAGTGCAGTTATATCCCAGCAAACACACACAGGTTCTCTGAATGTTAATAGACGTTCAGAGAACCTGTGTGTGTTTGGATTCACTTGATATGAAGATATCCCAGCAATGTTAAAAATGTTTGAAAGCCCCCCTAGGTCCCCTCGGTATGGGGTCCCAAACATGGTCCTTAGCATTAATTTATGCAATTTTGAAGCATAGATACAGCTGGCTCTGACTTCGCACATGTGCGAAGTCAGAGCCAGCTGTGCCAATGCTTTGAAATTGCATAAATTAGCATTTTACACATTTACGAATATTAGTGTTTTTCGGTATAAGTCAGCATTATATTTCTCTTCTTATCTTCTGTGGGAAGTCAGCTTCAGCTGTAGCAATGCTTCGAAATTGCATAAACTAGCATTAAGGACCATGTTTTGGGGCCCTGTTCCGGGGGGGCCCTGTGGGCCTTCAAAATTTTTTAACATTGGATTCACTTTATATGAAGATATATAACTGCCTGCACCGTGCAAAATTTTTTTCTGTATCACGTCAGAGCCAAGATTTAAAGCATTCTTAAAATTGTATTTTTTTATGAAATTGGGGGTATTCTTTTTTTTTGGGGGGGGGGGGCTTATTTGGTTCTCTGACAATTTTCGAATGAATTTTCAATTTGAGATGTTAATATGCAAGGTATATTATGGGACATAATGAAAAAATTCTCCGAAGCACCTCTGATCCAGTCACAGTCAAGGCAATAAAGTGTCAAAAATGGTCACAAATTAATTCTACGTCACTCGTCTGGGGTACTTTGACCCATCATAACTCCCGAACTAAAAGAGGTAAATCAAAAACATTTCATATTTGTTCTTCCCTTGGGTAAGGCAACACAAGAAAAATTCATGAAATTCTTTGATGGGAACGCCCTGCCCGATTTGCCTCTGGAATGCCTTTTAATTATAATGTTATGGGTATGGCCCCTGATGAGAGTCCCAGAGGTTATAATTTCCATTCCATTCATTTTTGTATGATTTATAGTTCATTGCATTTTGATTTTCATACTGTTTGGGCCTCCGATTCTGCTGATATATATTCTTTTCTTTTTTTCCTCCCCTTCCACGAGGTATGTCATTTTTACAATAATATTCTTAGTGTTTTACATATTACTAATACAGGAGTTATGAATTAAGGAGAGGAATTTTTTCTTAGCAGAATTTTTTCCCCCAGCCTTATTTTGAAAATTTTTTAAATTTATATTGCCCACTTATCTCAATTAGATAAAGAATTAAAGCCTGTTACCACCTTTTGGGATACCCTGTGTATATATATATATATATATATATTGCATATTACTCACTATTTTAATTACTACAGATGTTAAAAATGCAAGTAAAACTTTACCCGAGAACTCCTAGAGGCTTTTAAATCTAAATATGTTTTTAATTTTCTGAGGTAAAATGCAGGAGATGCTTTGACCATAACCTTTTCCTGAAAAGAAAGAATAAAACAAAATAATTATGTAACAATCAAAATCCATTTTTTATCCACATCTGAAAGGAAATAATTTTATTATTTTTAATATATATTAATTTTTTAAGACATTTTAGATACAAGTATAACTTTGTAAAAAAACCACTTCTTTTGTTGTTGTTGTGTCCAGGGATAGAAGATTGCACTGTCCCCAGAAGATGGGTGCCATTGTCCCTGAAGAGGTTGGACTCCTGCATTGGTTCCTAATTTTGAGCCTATTCCAGAGGAGGGATCAATCTCATCTGGGGTTGCCTGAAATCAGCAACCCCAGAGGTATCGTTTAACAACATGGAGGACATCAGAGTCACAACGGATTTTACGTGCACCTGCTCTCATTAACGTACACGGTCCCACAGCAGTCGAGCCGAGAGGGAGTTGACCCTCCCAAGCACTGGCCAAGCTGGATGCTGCTTTACTTGCTGTGTTCTTATGGAAACAGAGTTTAGCTACCAGGCCATTTCTTTTTTAAAATGTTATTTAATGAAATCAAAGTAATTTACAGGTTTTTATTAATGTTGTTTATAAAACATATATTATTTATTACACATATATGTAATAATAAAATAACTTTTTCCAATTTAATCTAATTAATGTCATCTGAAAAAAAACCTTCTTTAGTCTCTGTTACTCTTACTGTAAAGTTTGTTTCTCGGCCATACAAATGTTATGTTCAGAGACGATTTTTGGAGTTTGATAAGGAGGAAAATTGTTGAATCAGCAGTATTTGCCGTTTTCTGCGGTTTCCCTGCTGCGCCCTTTGGGAAGTCCTTACTAAGCAAATATTTCTCATGGCTTGATTGACAACGTAGTCAACTAATTACGTTTGACAGTAACGCCGTCGTGATCGTGCTGCGCCCTGCCGACAGGCGTAGTAACTAGGGGAGTATTTAAGCAAGAAGACGGAAATTACGGGAGGTTTTAGCTTTTAGAGACTGCAGCGTAAAGAGAAAAGATAGTCACGTAACCAAAGGGTCGCCGTCGCCGGTCTGACTCCCGCCCTCTGTCCGAAATGGGAAATAAAAGTGTTCAACCTAGAAGACTGGTGTGTGATGTCGATCATTTTACCAACTGATGGCGTAAGGCCATTCATTACAGATTTTATATATATATATGTTACGGCCAAAGCCCAAAGTTCGGCCAGTTCGCGATTTGGCTGGCCGATTCGCGTTTTGGCCAAAGTCCGAAGTACTTGCAATTAACAGTAAAAAAAAAAAACAGTACACAGAAGTACTCATTTTCAAATACTTTCTTTTTTATCTACGGCGAATCGGCCAGCCAAAGCCCGAAATCAAGAAAAGATCGGACATTGGTAGGGATGGACGCGAGACGAAAAATTGGAGTCTCGCGTCTCGCAAAACAGCCGAAAAGCTTGTCTTGTCTCGCAAAAGTCCCTATATCATAATGTTAAAAATGCTTGTCTCGTCTCGCAAAAAAGCTGTAAATCTCTGTCTCGTCTCGCAAAAAGTCGTCTCGCGTCCATCCCTAGACATTGGCCAGTAAGTTTACAGCAATGTTGGCCAAAACGCGAATTGGCCGGCCCGTTCGCGAACAGGCCGATTTCGGGCTTTGGCCGTAACATATATATGGAAAGGAATAAAACAAAACTTATTTGATACAGCATTTATATCTATACAACTTTACTTTTAATTTAATACGTACAAAAAAATATTTGTTCTTGATGAGGGTAATCTTATATCATTTTTTTAAATAGTATTTAAATTTCTAAAATCAGCATATTATAGAGTACATAACTGCTTTTAAATTTACTAAAGTAGCATGTTTCTAAAATACAAGAAATATGTACAAAATTAAAAATTAGATTATTTAATTATAGATTTTTTTTGCTGGATTTGGCAAATTTAGTACTTCATTTGAAGATTTTCATATGCATACACTTCTCTCGCTTTGTCATATTTTGTGAGCCAAGTGAATAATTATCTTAGCTCTTTTGCCAAGCTACTTTGCTGAAATCTAGCTATTTTTGTTATTTATATTTATAATTTGTTGTGTGTGCCTCCTAATGAAAAAATTAGAGCTATAATAAATATTTCTATTCCATTCCATTTAATTATTTGACAGCTTTGTAATGTTGATTTTATTATAATCCTAAATTCTAAAAGAAAATTATCAAAATTTATAATTAACTATGTTCATGTTACAAACATAGTTGAACACACATTTATTACAAATCAATATTTAATTAATTATTTTTTAAGAAACAGTTAATTGAGAATTATATGAACTCATCTATTATGTTAAAAAAGGAAATTGTAGAAAAAAAAAAAAAAGGATTAATGGTTGAAATGTCTAACTAAGATGAATAAACTTGTTTAAACGCCATAGTTTCTGCAGCGTAGGATCCTGAAGCAGGGGGTCTCGCTGCACAGTGGAAACTTGAGCAGGAAAACCTCTGAGCTTGAATGGTGGATTTATCCTTACTACCATGTTGTTTGGCCACTGACTTTTTTGTTTTTGAAATGTAACAACATGTCATGGTTTTCAGTCGAATTTGATGATATTTAAAATTAAAGATCATAACAATGTCATACGTTTTAAAGACAGAAAGAGAAAATGTTTTAAAAAGAGGAGTAATGTATTTAAAAAAAACAAATTCAAATACCTGATCACATATCATATCCCATTTTTTCTCATCATCATATTGTTTCAGTAATTTTACTTTGTCAGGTGGAAGATCCATGGACGCCTATAAAAAATATACAGGTGAAAAAATTACATTCAAGAATTATACATTACATATCATTCTAATTTAGAATTAATATTGATTTACCAATTTTATATTTAGTAAAAATGCATGATTCATAACCTATTAAAGTTGGAAAGAACATTGCAATAAACGTGTTTGATTTTTTCTTTTTAATTCAAAATAAACAATTTAAAATTAATTTTTAAAAAAATTCAGCGAATTTTTCCATAAGTTCTGTGATTTTTGACAAAGAACATTTGGCAGTACTAACGGGATAAGATATGTAATTCTCCATTACAAATTACATGTTGTCTTCTGCTTGTACTCGGTATGTATTAAATGACAGTTTCTTAGTTGTCATCAGTGGTGGACTAAGGGGGCGGAGGTGTGGTATCTTATCCACTTGACCTTAGTGGGGCTTAATCTGAATTGTTTAAGACAATAACCCATCCCCGAATTTAAGTTCAAGCATGTTCGTTCTCACTGCTCGAAAGACCCATTTATGAAGCTCCCTTTCTGGGGCAAGTGCTGATCTTCGAATGCTCCGCTGTTAATTTCGTACATTTTTTTTTTTCTTCTTTATTTTTTTCTTTTTTTTTTGTATAATTTTGTACAGTCTTTTCAGTGATGAGAGCGAAATGGTTAAACCTCGATCCATTATTAAAAATAAATAATATTAAAAAAGGAAAGAAATAATAATGACCCATCTGAAAAAAATGCATTTCATGCACGTCTCCTAACATCTCCCCACCTTTCCTTAAATTTTTCCTATAACCACCTTTGACGTCAATGTTCTATAGTTGAAATTTTTAACTTCATAAGTTGACAGTAAAAATAAAAGTAGTTATAAATCAAAAATCCGTAAAGCATCCGTTTCAAGTACGACAGAACATAATGAGCGATGACGATCGTCTGATAATAGGACTAACACATAAATCAGATGACACACACAAAACCACTTCAAGTTTCCCTTGTAGGCGGCAGAACCACGCGTTAGTTATAGCCGGAAATGACGCGCTTATTCCCCCTGCCACTTTAACATTTCTTTTCTTCCTTTTTAATTCAGTAAGCTACTGTATGCAATATTTGAACAAAAATAAAAGCATAAAAGAGAATAGTTCACTTGGAGTACTTCATGCAAAGCAGTTATTCTTAAAAACTGCAATGACTTAACTGATGGTTTCTCAAGCATTTAGTTTAGACAGCGCGTATTCCCGGAACAGATTATCAAGATGAATTTCGCAGCAAACACAGTGGGCTATCACAAACTCAGAAGAGAAAAATTCGAATTCATCACCAAAAGTGCAATGGTGCAAACTCGCAGGTTGGAAAATTTTTATCTCCATTCAGACGAACACATACAGTCTTCATACAGCAGAGAAGGTATGAAAATCTCGAAAGAAACAACACTTCTTTAACCCTTTGAGGCACAACCCTTTTCCAAGCTGAGAAAAGGGCCTCCGTTGCCATCGCTCGACTTAACTACCAGCAAGATGGCGGACGATCGAAACGTTCATCGTGTGCCACAGATCTAGAGCACAGCCAGCTGCGTCAAAAAAAGGGTCTCTAGATCTGTGGCACACGATGAACGTTCCGATCGTCCGCCATCTTGCTGGTAGTTAAATCGAGCGATGACAACGGATGCCCTTTTTTCAGAGTTGGGCAATCTATTAAGCTGTTCTCGCGTTCTACCATTTTTCAGCAGATGTCAGTGCTGTTAAATATAATCGTGACAATTTTTTTGACGGGAAATGACGTGCTAAAAAGTAAAGGTTTCTCGTGGAGCTATGTCACCCGCAACTATTTTTATCGAAATCAAATCTATTCTTCGTAACTGGCAACAGTCAAAACGTCAGAATTGGGTATTCCCAGAGCGGGATCACTGCACGTTAAAGGGTTAATAATCTTCTGCATGTACTGCAATGCAGATTATTAGAGAGCAAGGACGTACCTAGGCACAACACTTAGCACGTAGTAAAGTTATGGCGGCCTGTGCACCAAGGGCGGCTCTAGGATGAATTTTCGGTGGGGCCATTGAACATTTTAGATAGTTTATAAATTGTCCAGAATGCAAATTGAACTTGTGGAATCGTGAAATATGCGAGTGTAAAGTTGTAAAAAAGTTCGGAGAGGGCGGCTTTGCTGAGCTGACACCCCGAAATTTTGAATTTTTGTTCCCTGGCCGTCGATAAATCGTGCATTTTTGTGAGAATTTTCACCTTTTAGGTACCCCCTGAAATACCCCTCCAAAAAACACGATACACGGATACCTATAAATCAGTCAGATAGTCTACTTCAATAGAAACATAATGAAGTATTGTTGAACATCAAAACTACTATAACCACATGCATACAAATTTTACAACAATGAAAACATCATATAGGTATTATCATCCATTACTATTGGGCAAGGACGACCCAGAAGATAAAGACCTGTATGTGTAGACGAGACGAGAGGTGCTCGGTTCGATTCCCAGCTTGCATGCACACTTTAAAGGAAGAAGTGTACTTTCACATCTGCCCAGGTGAAGAAAGGAAGATGATCAGCAGCTGTGTATGTACCCTGCGCGGCCCAGGGTACATACAGAACTGCGGGAAGAAAGATGAAGAATATAGTAGTAAATGGAGGGGAGTTATGCGCATGTACCCTCCAACGTACATGTGCACAACTGCCCTCCCTGTGGAACAGACAAGCGGCTATCATTGCAGTGGATAATTTGTAGTTAAATGTAAGCACATTGATAATGTAGAATAATGTGATATTAAAAATAGAAAAAAATGATATTTTAAATAAATAAAAAGAATTAATAAAACAAAAATTTTAAGTAAAATAAGATAGGTAACTCATGAAAAACACTTCGATTATAAAACACTTTCGAACACAATGCCAGTATATTGAAAAATACCTTTTTTTAACCATAAAAATCTAGATGTTTCATTATTTTTTCTACGGAGCCATATTTAAGAACATAACGAGCAATTCTAATTTTACCTAATTAACGAGCATCTAAGTTTAGGATCTTTCAACAACAATAATGTATGCAAAGTTTTTTGTTTTTGCTATAAACATACTATTTGTTAACAAGTAATAGTGAAAAAATTTCTTCTAGATTCCTTATAATTAAAGCATTTATACTTTGATACATGTTAGTACAGATACTTAAAAAAGAACTCGATTGCATAAAAAATAATAAAACTATAATTTCCATTTTTAATTCCCCCCCCCCCCCTGTGGTGGGTTAAAATAATGGTATGGTAAATGTTAGAAAAGTTCTATATACGATACTGACATTTCTATTTCTCTTTTAGTAAATATTCCTGAAACAATAATCAATGGAATTGACATTTTAATTTACTATTTATGGTCAGAATTTAATTTTGTGAAATCAAGTAACATTTGCCACATAATGAGTGAAAACTGAATTTGATAACTGTGGATATTATTTCTAAATATTTTGGGAAATAATATCTTTCTTTGCACTTTTTGCTTCCAGTACATTCAAGAATGCAAAGATGATTTTTCTTTCATTCTATAGTTATCTTTGTTTTAACCACATTATTCCCCATGGTGGTTGGGAAAATGGAGGTATCAATACTTGCCTAATTAAAGACGACACCGTAGAAAAGTATTTTCATAACATTAAAATATAATGCTATATTTTCAATCTATATAAGTCAAATGTAGGTAATATTAGTGTTGTGAGTTTAGAATATTCTCCAATCTATGAGAGCTTGAGAATATTCGAGAATTTTCTTTTATTTTAATCTTAAGGATTTCTATGCAATAATGGTAACGTTGAAATGAAGTAGGTGTAACAGGCATATAACATTCAAAATAGGCCTCATTTATCGTTTGGAAATTCATGCAAGCATCTGTCCTTTTTCGCTCTGTTTCTAGATGGTAAATATTTGGAAGTAACATACCTGCCAATTCTACTGGAATTTTTCCAGGAGACTACTGGGGATTTTGATGGTTTCTATTGGTTTCCTGATTTTACATTAAAATCTTTTTTTTTTTTTTTTTTTTTTTTTTTGGACAATTTGAAGCTTTAATCCCCGTGGCATAAACAGGGCGACATTGTCGCAGAAACAGAACGATCCTCTGCAGACAAATTGTCTTGCCATTCCGTGTGTGACATTTGGAAAACTTTTTTTTTCCTAATTAAACAAGTATTTTTCAATTTTTTCTTATTTAAAAATCCAAACAAAAGTTCTTTAAAATAATATGCACTTTAACTTATTTATTTTATGCAGAAACCTGTCATTTTGATATAATAGTTATTTAAAAAAAACTATTTAAAAAAATAAGGTAAAATGTATATTATTTTAAAGAGCTTTTATTTGGAATTTTAAATAAGAAATATATTGAAAAATCCTTGATTAATTAGAAAAAAAAAAAAAAAAAAAAAAAAAAAAAAAAAACGTTTTCCAAATGTCACACACGTAACACAGTATGGCCCTTCGAAATAGTTGAAAAAATGAGTTGAAGACCACTTTCATGTAATTGAAGTTTTCAATTAACAATGGTTAAATGCACCCACATCTTTGTGTGAACGTACACGCATAAATAAATATATTGTGCTGCAGAAAAATTTTTGTATTTGTGCAGCTTGTCGCAGAAAGCATGACAAAATTCTGCCACTGGTTCTTTAATAATCGGCACATTGATTTCCCCATCAGTTTTGAAAGATTACCGATATCAGTGTATATTCATTCAACATGAACCAATGTATCATGGTATTTTGGTCCAATAATAAAAAGATGTGTGCTTATGTTGATTTCTCATTTGTGAACGATTCAGGGAGAAATCATGAAGGGATCATGGGTGTTCGATCTCCCCCGAAATTTTGGTCAATGCATTAATAGTTTTTTGCTTGTATTCACTATGGAGATCAATTATAGGTGAAAAAAATTTAGTGCTACATATCCTCGCACATATTTTTTTACTGGCAAGGGCCTAGCAAAATTACCAAATGGAAAAACTGCTACACCACCACTCATGAAAAATGAAGAGAAGGGTATACTCAGTTTATTGAAAAAGAAAAACGATGACAGCTAAAGCAAATAATTCATTATGCAACCAACATTTTGGATCCCAGATTTAATGGAGCGAATCTAAACAGGGAAGACTAAATAAGCGATCAGAATTTATACACAATAGAGCTTCGACTACAGAAGATGAGTCAGTGGAAGAAATTCTACCAGAACTTGCAGAATATCATGCATGAGAATGCTTTTTTGGAAGATGATACATGATTTTAAAGTCTGTTGGAAAATATTAGTGATGCATTATGTGGTGGAACGGCTCGTGTATTAGTATGAATTTGACAAAAATTGCATTAAAAGTATGAAGCATGCCAGCAACAACTGCAGGAACAGAAAGAAGTTTTAAAAGTTATTGACCTATATACATATTGAAAAGAAACAGTTTATAGATTGAAAGAAATGGAAAATTAACATTTGTGGCCCACATTAAACTCTTAAAGGACAAAAAACGAAACAAATTTAGTACAATTCACAAATATTAATGAAATGCAGGGTGTCCATCGGCGACTTGGGCAACTATTTGAATAAAAAGAACACCATTGTCATACTATTTTCAAGTTTTTGGCAACTTGTACCTTACTCCAGTCCACTAATTCGAAAATCAGATTTTATTTTCTGTCAAATGCCTTTTCTTTTCATTGTTTCGATTGGTCGTTCGCGAAACATTCTAATTTGTTTTTTTAATAAAACTATAAAAAATGTTCTATTTGCTCTTATATATATAAAGCATGAAGATTTTTTATTTATTTTATTAATTCCTTCTTAAATGAAGCTGAATGCCATATGTTTATTTCTTAACTACAAAATCATGAAAAAATGCTACTATTTTGGCAACTAAAATTAAGAAAATGGCTACTAAACTGGCGACTTTTTCATGTCAGTGAGGCTACTAATGATACTATTTTTGCCTCATGAAATTGGTGGACACCCTGAAATGGAATATGTTTCTAATGAAGAAAGTTTTGAAATGAAGATTAGTTTGTTTCTGTATGCTAATGTTAGGAGTAAAAAGAAAAATCAAATTTAACTTCTCCTTATGTTAAAGTAATTAAAAAACTTTGTAAAAAACACACATAAGAAGTTTATTTATTTATTTAAATTTAAAGATTTTTAACTCAAGTATATGCTTCTATATATATAAAAAAATTATTTCATAACTTTCAAGAAAAAGTACTAGAAAATTCTCGTCGACGAGAATATTCTCCAGAATATAGACCCGCTTCATGGGTGCGACATCGCAGGTTGCTAATATATATATTTGAAGCTTTGTATGAATAATTTTACATTAACCCACCATCCTTCCCACGAAAGGTAAGAGCATCTGTGTGGGGAATGTGTTCCAATCTAATAGAATGCAAGCTCACTCAGGGACCACGTGGACCTGTTACATTTGAGGTTCTCAGGGATTAATGAGGAATCGATGTCCTTTGCTGAATTTTCAGAAATACTAAAAAAATAATGGAAAATAGTCAAAATTTTAGCAAAGAGACGTAAAACTAGGTTTTCCAACACGCCTAAGGACTTGGGGGGTAAGGGGGTATCGAACTTCTGAATCGCGAAGAAACTGGTCCTTTTATTTTTATTTTTTAATTGTGTGTGGGGGCGTCAAAACACGTGTTATACTCAAAAGAACGATCCCTGATCAATTATTTTACTTATTTTTAGGAGGGGGTGGAGGATATTCGATGTTAAATATAGTAATATTATAGAAGACAGCCATGAACTAACAAATTCCCACAATCTCACCCCCCCCACACACACACACAAATAAAATAAATAATTTCTTTAATCTGTTAGACTAATTTGTATATCCATTCTCATTTCAATTAAGAATGCGACATGGTACTTTATGAATGCAACCCACGACATACCTGTTGCATTCCTCATCAATGAGTAGTCAGTCATAAGCCTGTGGATAGTATTAACGAACTTTACGCGCGTACGAACTCCAACAGGATGGTTGAGCAATGAACCCTCAATTAAAGAAAAGCACAACGAGAAGAGCCTTCCCACAAGTCATTAACTTCTCCTTACATCATTTGAATATTCGAATTCAATGAATGACATCTTTGAAGAAGTGCCACGATTAAGTACCGTTGTTGAAAATTGAAATATGGTTGGATAATTTTTAATACAGTTAATTACAGGGGCGAGGGAGGTCTCTAGTTGGGATCAGAGCCAAAACCTGAGTAGGCCAAATGCAATTTACACGAAACGTGAACAGTATACAACATGTTTAGTCTTTAAAATTGACCATGGAGACTCCATGACATAAGCAGGGTGTCCACCAATGTCAAGAGGCAAAAATAGTATCATTTGTAGCCTCATCGACATAAAAAGTCGCCAGTTTAGTAGCCATTTCCTTAATTTTAGTTGCCAAAATAGTAGCATTTTTGCAAAATTTTGTAGTTAAGAAATAAACATGTCATTTAGTTTCATTTAAAAAGGAATGAATATGATCATAAATTAAAAAACTTCATGCGTTATATAACAGAGCATATAGCACATTTATTTTTATAACACGATTAAAAAGATAGATTGGAATGTTTGATGAACGCTCAATAGGAACTCTAAAAAGAAAAGGGAGTTGATAATAACCAAAATCTGATTTTCAAATTAGTCGCCTGGAAGAAGGTACAAGTAACCAAAAGCTGGAAGATAGTGTGAAAATGAAATTTTTTAAACGTCGCCCAAGTCGCCTAATCTTTAAATTAGTAGCAAACATTGATGTAGCCAGAAAATTTTCATTGGGGGGGGGGGGTTACGACTACTGCAACTCACATATATATGCATACATGTGTGTGACAAGGGAGTGAAGAATATACATTTTGTATGGCAAAAAATTCCTCATGGGGGTGGTGACCCCCCTAATACACACACCCCCTTGGCTACGCCCCTGGTAGCAAAAGTCGCCTTCTTAGTCGCCGGTGGACACCTTGCATAAGCGTAACGTCGGGGAAGAGACGGGGATGTGCCCTCCAACTTTGTGTCAAAATCTTTTGATTTTCAACACAGGAAATTCAAAAGAAATATCCCTTTTCTGCAATTAAGTTCGATAGGTGCCCCCAAAACATTTTCAATCACGGAACGCCTATTAGAGATGAGTTCGGGTTCATTTTTTAAAGCCCGAGCGATATTATTTAAGTTGGGGCCCGAGCCCGAAATTTCAGCTAATAGATGAATAAGAGTCAATTACTTCATTAGAATATCACAACTTTTGCCGTTTGTGAAAATTAAAGACAAATATAACAGCAAACTCTTAATGCATTTTCTAATTCTATATATTCAAGTTTATGAAATAATAAAGCCCGTCTGATCTCTAACGCCTTATAGCTAAAAAAAAAAATAAATAAAAAAAACTCGTTCAGAAGAGACATGATTATTAGCCGTCTCAAACAGAGCCCAGTGATCTGAAAATTAAATCAAAACTCATTTCTCATCCATCTTTATCAGGTAACTTTGAATGAACGAGAAACAAATTTTATTACCTTGGACAAAACTGCTCCACACGGGTGAATACGAAATTTAATTTTGATCGTGAGTTTATTCGAACAGAGCAGAATAGTTCAAAAATTACAAATTTCCACTCAGCTTAATAATCCACTTATGTACAAAATAATGAAATTGTCAAATCATTGTGTCTCAGAAATATTTATAAAGGCGTTGCAGAGAGGTACATTACACCCCCCCCCCCCCTCAAGTTTGTTTCAAAATATCTTGATTTAAAACCTTTCAAAATTTAAGAGAAATGTACTTTTCTGCTATTGAATTCAATACGCACGTATACGCTGTCGGATAAGTTTCCAATCAATAAATAATGAAAGATGAGACGGATTTAGCTCGAGCCCGGGTCTGTAATTCACCCTTTTGTTCTTGCTCAGACTCGAGAAATTTCTCACTTATTGAACATACTATTTGTAAACGGGGAAAATAAATAATTAGAAAAGAGTGCATTAAGAGTTTGCTACTAATCTGTCTAACTTGCACAAAGCCGCAAAACTTAGGATATTTTATCAATGAAGTAATTGACTTATTAATTAGCCGAAATTTCGGACTCTGATAATTTAGCTTGGGGCTGGATTTGAAGTCTCCAGACTAAATAAAATAAATAAATAAATTGATCACGAACTAATATCTTTAGCAAATATGACAAGAAGAGGGGGAACGATGAAAGAGTTTTTCCTTTTCTTTTTTTCGCACAAAATATTGGCCAATATATTAAAAAGAAAAATATCTATTGTACATAGCTTTCTTACTGGAAGGACATAGATAATCGAAGAATTAAATGAAAGAAGAAAAAACTGTAAAAAAATAAAAGTGAAATCGCATTTATTGAGCTGACAAACCTTAATACTAAAATGATAGCAATCAGCTGCATTTGGGCTTCGCCATGAGTTTCTTCAATTAGAGACAGCGGAGCAAGATTTGGAAAAGTTCAAAGAACTCCACTTACAAAAAACACATGAAATGACGAGTTTATGGACAATGATGTGAAAAAAACGGGACAAAATTAAACGTAAATAAAAGCAGACATCAGTAAATATAAAGAATAGCTCATTCAGAGCAATCATTATTTTAGAAATAATACAGTGGTATTTTTATACATAATTCTAACGTTTCAGAGTACATTTTTTAAATAAAAACCAAACTACAGTAATTTTTATATTGTTCTAGAAAGTATTCAATTACACTTAATTACCATAATCTAAAATTTGTTCACCATCCTTCCCCGCCGGAGGGGAGGGGCGAATCAGTGGCGGATCTGGAAGAAAAATCTTCGGGTGAAGGAACATATTTAAAAAATATTTTTCTTTCTTAAAAATGCATTTGAATTTACAACATAAGTCACTTTTTAGTCTCGGTAGAGGGGACGTGTCCCTTGTCCCAGTGCAACTCCTCTATATCGGCCAATACGAAAGACTAATAAGATTTTTGTAATAACAAAAGTAACGAGTATTCATGTTTTTGAATTTACAAAAACTGCTAATCCCGAAGAATGCTAAGAATTTGATAAATAAATCATAAAATCTTAAGACTATGATTTTACAAGATTTAAAAAAGTTTATTTCATTTTAGACAGAACTTAGTGTAGAGACTACAGAAAAATTTGTAATCCCTACAAGGCTTCGATAAGCACACGGCAGCGGAGCTTTAGCCTTCAGACGTTAGTTTTAATCTGCCTTTCTAAAAATGTTTATTCAGTTGCTGCATTCATTTAAACGAAATCAGTTTACACAGAGATCTTGCAAAAATTGACAGTAGAAAATGCTTTAGTAGTTAGATGTTGCTGGTATCAGAGACTACAGAAGGCTAAAAGAAAACCAACTAGTTTTATAATCACCCCCCCCCCCCTCCCCGCCAGTTTAAAAAATTTTTTTTAACAAAAATTCATGAAATGTTTTCCACGTGCCACTCCTTTTTCCACCTATACACAGAGCATATAAACATCAGTTCCCAAGGAGATGCATTTCTCAATATCCGTTTGAGACATTTTATCAGTTCTGTGTTACAATTTCTATTTAAATAATAAAATAAATGAAAACTGCAATACAGAACTGATAAACACTTTAGCTTTCGTCAATTCTTCGCTTTTACTAATTTCAAAAAGGATGCTCAAACATAGAAAAATTTACAGATTTTCTACCATTTCAAAATGAAGTAGAAGCAATATACCCTGCCAGGAAGGGAAGGGAAAAGGAAAACAATTTGCAGGTCTGGTGAAAGTCATTTTTGTGTGGTTATTATTGTAAATGGCTTTACTGTTTCACAGAAGGCAGAGCGAGTTTGAGAGAATAAATCCCTGATTATTTAATTGAAGTTAATTTATTTGTGGCAAAATAATTCTTGGAAGACGTTTGAATAAATCTTTGCCAATAGTGGACGTAAACTTTCCTAGTTATTTTGTAATATTTATTGTATAAGCTATCATACGGATTCTGATAAAACATACACACTACATTTAGAAACCACAAAAATAAGTCTTATGTGAGAGTAGAAAATAAAATAAACTATAAAAATCTGGAAAGCTAAAACTTTTAACTTATATTTTATGATAAAAAAGGCGTACTATTGAAAATATCAAATTGCAAGCCTATTTGAGTTAGTAACGAATTGTTTTTTTTTTTTTTTTTTTTCCCCTTTCTTAACTGGCATCAAATCAATTTACCCCTACAGAATTCAACGATGATACATGGAAATGATCCTAGATTAAATATCCGCTTCGTAAATATTATATATATACATACATACATATATTTACAAAGGAAATCATCTATAGTAACAAGAAACAAGCAAATTAACAGCAGAAGAGCGAAAGTAGAGCAACTTTGTTTACATAAGGCCCAGCTAGCGTAAGAAGGAGCGCTTCTCTGAACTAGAAACCCATTGTAGCAACACACACAAAATAAATAAATAAAAAAATAAATAAAAAGTATATGATCGTCAACTATAAAAAAATTTTCCTAAACGATAAGACATGATTACAAAACACTGAATCCATGTCACAAATGTTACTTAAGTCTGTTCTTCTGTGAAATCTTGCAATATCTGAACACCTTTTGAAAGAATTCAACTAAGTCAGATATCAGAAAAAATTTAGAATATCTCTTCACAAGCTTTACTATACACTTTTACAAACGGTAAAAGTTAAGGAACAACTAAGAAATAACCTTAAACATGCGATATTTCTTAAAAACGATAGCGTATTTATTTTGGAAAGTTATTTTTGTGCGGTTATATATATACATATATATATATTCTTTAATAAAGTTCATCGTTTTATTTACAGTACAATTTGTGAAGAAGCAGTATTTATTTTTTAGTGCAAGCATTGTTTGCCAACCACTGGTCCACGAGACTTTTACTGCTGGTCCATATACATCCAATTTATTTTAAAAATAATCAGCAGTAAATGTCGTTTTAAGTAAAAATTATATTTGTGTAACACTTGATTTAACAAAGAGCATTGTTTATACAGTATGGCTGCGTAAGTCCCTTTTGTCACTTTCTTAACTTCAAAACGGCTGCTGCTATATTCATAAAAAAAAGTGTCTAGGTATAGTGAAGTAGACATGCACTATTGAATGAAACCGCCTCGTGAAAAACTACGGAGTTAGTATACGCCTATCTCGAAAACGTAACGAGATATGGGAAAAAAAAGGTGATTTACAAAGTTGTAGAGCATTATAATTCAATTTCTTAGACATCTTTTGGGCATTAACCCTTTAACGCGTAGTGTTCCCGCTCTGGGAACGCCCAACTCTGACGTTTTGACTGTTGCCTAGAATAGATTTGATTTCTATAAAAATCGTTGCGGGTGACACAGCTCCACGAGAATCCTTTACTTTTTAGCACGTCATTTCCCGTAAAAAAATGGTCACGATTATTTTTAACAGCACTGACAGCTGAAAAATGGAAGAATGCGAGAACAGCTGAATAGATTGCCCAATGCTGAAAAAAGGGCAGCCGTTGCCATCGCTCCTACCAACAAGATGGCGGACGATCGAAACGTTGAACGTTTCGATCGTCCGCCATCTTGCTGGTAGTTAAGTCGAGCGATGGCAACGGCTGCCCTTTTTTTCAGCATTGGGAAAGGGTTGCGCCTCAAAGGGTTAATGCGAAAAGTAGAATGGTTAAAACGCGAATTTGTTTTTCCCCCATGATTCCTAAATTGTCATTGCAACATAAATGCACACGTAAATGGGTATTTGTTGCTATCGCTCGCAGAATTTTTTTTTTCGAAAAATTTGTGATAATAAAAATTAAATTCTGACCTATTTTGAGTATTTTGTTGATTAAACGCGAAAAACTACTATCGGGCACGAAAGAAACCGAACGCCCTTAATAACAGACTAAATAGTACTTATTCTAATAGACCAACAAACAGAATATTAAAACTGCCGATACGGAATTTACATTAACTTTCCAATAATGTACAACGTTGAACATTTAACTATGCACCGATGGCATAGATCTACCTTTTACCCAATTTTTTCTGACATACATATTAAAAACACGATCTTTCACAAAAAACAGCCGACAGACTTCTTCGGTAAAAAAATGCAACATAATTTCAAATTCACCCAGCAGTTTCACACCAAAAAACTAGTTGTTTCTGGATCATGAAAACAAAAATCATTTAAATTAAGTGCACGCATTAAAAAAAAAAGGAACTCCGAAATTACAGTAAAGAATGAAAACCCGACCCGCCATGATGCGATAACATATTTGCCATCAGTCTTCAAGACAAGACTGTCAACATCGTCAAAGGCAGAGAAGAAAACATAGGAAGATAAAGTACGGGCGCTACGGCCAACTATCAGATTATGTGAAGATGACTCTTGACCGACTTTTAAAAAAAGGCAAGCATCAAAATAACAGCAGCAAAGAAAAAGAAGATCTGAAAAAGACGATGGAACGAAGCTTTTGCTGCAGAGAGGGAATGATGACCTTCAGAGATTCGTAAAAGAGGGCAATGCAGTCGAAAACCTATTACAGTTCGTTACGCCTACTTTATTCCACATTTTTATGGTACGGAAGAACAGAAAGCGAAATTAATACCTCAGAGGTTCATGTGAAGCCCACACGTGTTTAATAGCAGAAAACTATAGCTACTTGAAGATAATGTTTCACGATTACATCACAGCAATGATGTGAATTCTTCAACGGAAGCAACGCCCTTTGTCGTCACAAAATTATTTATAAACAGTACCATACTTAATTAAAGATTCTACATGCTTTTACATAAAAGAAATTGCTAGGAGATTCAAAATCGAATAAATTAAAATCGGGAGTAATTGCAACTAAAAGCATAACTGTCAAACATCCAAGTTTGAAAACCTTACTTTTTTTTTTTTTTTTTTTTTTTTTTTTTTTTTTAAATAATGAGATCTTACTTCACAAATTTAGAAACCAATTCATTCGTAAAACGTTTACTTATGCAGATAGTATCTATAAAAAAAAACCCAAGTTTTTAAAATAAATAAATAAATTAGATTTGTACACCGTAAAAAAAGTCTGTCAAATTTACGAGAAAAACTGTGTGTCTGACAGTTTTTTCCCCTTAAATTTCACAAACTTTTTAAAGTGTAAAAAGTTTTGTAGGATAGTTTTTTTATTTTAAATTTCACAGGGTTTTTTTTTACAGTGCAAAAAGTTTGATAAGACAGTTTTTTATGGTAAATTTCACACTTTTTTACAGTGTAAAAAGTTTTATAGGATAGTTTTCTATGGTAAATTTCATACTTTTTTTACAGTGTAAAAAGTTTTATAATTTCAGCAATTTTGTTAAAGAAAGGCTTAATTAAGGCTTTTGTTAAAGAAAAAATCTTACGTGTTGGAAACTATATACAGTCGAACCCCGTTTTAACAAAGTCCAATTGACCAAAGAAATCATTTCGCTCTAGCGAAATTTCGTTAAATCGATAACGTATGTCCGTATTTTAATTTGATTTGGGGATTACCAGTCTTCGCTACAGTGAGATTTTCGTTGTAACGGACTTCGTTCAAACGGAATTAGACTATATAACTAATTTTATACCATGATACACCACATTAAAAGAACTACTTTTAACAATACAAGATAGACACATAAATTGGCATGATGCAAATGATATTTGGGATGGCAAGCAGCTATGATGAACACAATATTATTCCTAACACTTAAAATTCGGCATTGATTTTTAAATATTTTCTATACTACTTCCCAGTGGCGCACACAAGGGGGGGGTCCAGGGGGTCTGGACCCCCCCATCGGCTTTGATTTTTTTTTCGATTGATTATTACCCTATATCTATAGTAAATAAAATTATTCCAAAAAAAGGTAGCAATAGTTTCAGTTCTAATAAATAAAAAAAGAAATTTTTTTCTCGTTTTCCTCAACTTTTCAAAAACGAACTGAAAGTGAACATAAAACACCATCTTGTTCTCAAAACTGTACAACTATTATTTTGCTTCCTATTGTATTGTGTAGTGTATTCTTAGGGAACTGGATGAGAAGAGTTTTGATGAATTCCATCTAATGAAAACGAGTTCTTTCATCACTGATTTTTGTCAATCTGGAGCATCCCTAAAAGTTGACCCCCCCCCCCCCCCAGCCAAAAATCCTGTGTGCGCGCCTGCTACTTCCATTTTTGAAATTTAAAAAAGCTGGTTTAACATTTCAGCTTTTTCCATAATGTTTTAATACTTCAAAATTGCGTCTCTGTAGTTCAGGTGCTTGAGACTTTGTTATGCACAATGTTTACTTAGTCTCAACCAAGGGCGGCTTCATCAGTGAGGGGGGGGGCATGGAGCCCCCCTCAAACTTTTATTTCAAAACTTTACATTAGTATATTTCACGATTTCACACGCTCAATCCACATTTTGAACAACTTACAGACCTATTTAAAAAGTTCAATCCCCCCCCCCCCCTCTGAAAATTCAGAATTGAGCTGCCCTTGGTCTTTATGATATATTGATGCTATTACTTTTAAAGAAAACCTTACAGCAAACCACTTCATTTTGAAAATTAGAAAGATTAAAAAAAAAAAAAGAAGTAAGATTAGAATGATACTTATTTAGAAGATTTCAAAATTAACAATGGATTAAGCAACAAGCTCACAAATCCCCCAAGTTGAAAGAAGTTAGGCCGAAATTCTTGAACTCAAACCGCCTAAGTGAAACGTCCATCAGTTACATGTCAAAACAATGCCGTTAAACGTCAACATGTCTCCGTTATCCTTTCTCAAAAGATTGCAACAGATCATCATAAGTAACTAGAAATATCGAATCTGAAAAACATCTATTGACAGGCCGCAGTCACCGAGAAAGTAAAGCTTATGGACAAATAAAAGCTGTTTCCAAGTCTAATTTACAATAGTGATATCATCTCTTTCAAAGTTACTCTAGCGTATCATTCACCGAAAAGGTTCAACAACTTAAAACATATTCCATTCATTTCCCATCTAAATAAACATGAGGTTATTGCGCAACTAGACTGAAATAAGGTGCTTTAAAATCGGAAAGTGCCTTATTGCAGAAACTTTAATTAAATGAAATTACTCCTTATCTAATGCCCTTGCGAATAGTTTTTTTTTTATTGCACCTAAAGATCTGAAATAGACACTTAACACTGTCTGTCACAAGGTGCAACAGAAAAACACATCGTCGAAGTGAATACTTAAACTTGTCAAAACAGACAATATTTTTGGACTCGGTATCAAAAAGAGAGAGGCATGGCAGCAGTCGCTACATAGTCTACTTATATAATACGCTAACGTATGCGGTATCAAAATCGACGATATTTCCACGCTGCGAAGGCAACAGCTAGATGTAAACATGAGTGCAATAAACAATAACGCATGCACGAAAATCCAAATGAACAGTTCAATGACGTTCAATGGAGCAAGCATATGTCACGCAGTAGCTAGATTACAAAATAACAATAATGAATACACAAAAATGTAAGATCTTTCGGACTTTTTCACAGCTTTAAAATTGCGAATTTACAATACTTGGCGCATTCATCGCTCACCAAAAAACTGCCACCCTGCATTGGGCTGAAGCACATTTTTGCTATTTCAACATCGGCTTTTAGGATGACACCCAAAATGTGTAGCAACCCTAACCTAAATCAATTTAATGACAAATACTGTTAAAACAATGAAACATGATATTCATTGAAATGAGTCCAGAAACTGAGTCAACACTGAACTGAGTATAAATAACAGTAAGGTATGGGGGGCGGGCAAAGCTGGCAGCCTTGGCGTATAGTTTAAAAAATTTCAGATTTTAAAAAAATGTGGGTCATTCAAATATCGTTAAGGTCACTGACGAATTTTGATTTGTGATCCTGGTTCTGCAGACCATACAGGAAATTCTGTTACTGGGGTTATGGTGGTCGTGTATATCGCTGTTTTTTTTTCTCACCCCTTGACCATCCCTCCAAACCATTAAAAATTGTACAAAGTCTGTTTAAAAATTTTAATAGTAAAAATGACAAATCAAATTATTAAGGAATTTCTTTAAAGGGAAAGGCACGATTACGAAATGGCTACTTTAACTTTTTTTTTTTTTTTAAATCAGTAAAATGCTGCCTTCTAGTTTAAGCAGCACCATGGAGATGGAGACATTTTCTATTTCTATTGATAAATCAGCCCCTTTAGAATCACCGTTTTTGTTGAAATTTTGCCAAGTATGTACCATATGCCTGAATGAAGCATTGGTCTTTGAAAAAGATAGTCAAATATTGAAAAGAATTTTAGAAATAAAACGTGTTGTGATCTCTAAGTAGTACTGTAATGATAGCCATTTCTCAAATGATAGCAATGGCTAAGTGAAAAAAGAATTCAGTATCGACAGCAAAAGGGTGGGGGTTCAAGTAGAGTTCCGAAAGTTTATGTACAGCTTGATTTGTAAATTTGTGTAAATTGTTACTCATTTTTATTTTCTGCTATATTTTAATTTTAAAATAGTAATACCAGAGTCGCACAGAGACTTCCTTTAGGGGAAAAGGGTATGGACGTTAAAAGAGGCGACTGATGTAATGCCCTCCCCCCCCCCCCCCCTCCTGGAAGTATGTATCATACGCAAGTTAATTTTCAAAAACTTACACTTTTTAAATTTGTATAAGACCCCCGGTACAAGAAATTCCCAACTAGTAAAATGTGCCCCGTACATTAATGCGGTGATGAACAAAAAATGAGAATTATATCCTAAAAAATGTCCAGGGATGAAATCGGCAAAAGAGCAAAAAAGCTGAAATCATACGAGAGCAAAAATTTGTACATGTGATATTTGTAAATAATTAATGTGAAAGAAGTTTTAAGAAGAAAAACATTGGAACATGCTAAAAAATAAAAATTTCACACAGTTAACTATCTACAATTAGGAATTCACAGAAAAAAGTAGAATTTTCAGAAAAAAAAGACAAAAAAGTGAATTCCTTTTTATTCACAAAAAAGCTCAAATCAGCTAAAAAGCTGAAGAATTTCTTCCCTGAATGTCAAAGATACAAAGATAAATAGAAGTAGACTTAAACCACTTTTCAATTTCTCTCGAAGGGGAAAAAATCAAGTCTGATAATCGCATTTCAGGAGTTGTACCGAAATTACGAAAGAATTTCCCCCCCCCACTATGGCAATAAACGTTTACATACCCCCCCCCCCCCCCAAAAAAAAAAAAATGATTTATAGCAAAATAGCTGATCATCTTTGCTTAAAAATATCTGAGACATTTTATGATGAGTCTGAAATTTTGATCGTCACCTCATTAGCGTGTGGTACACATTTTACTGGGAATTTTTGTACGGAGGGGGGGGGGGGGTCGTACACAAATTTAAAAAGTGTATTTTTTTTTAAATAACAGAAATTTTTTCTTAACGTATCTTTTTCCCTACCTTACTTCGAACATTTTTTTTCAATTTACATTGCGCTCCGTTGGGGTCTTTCTAAGAGTTTCTAATCCGTATTTATGCGGTGAAAACCACGGAAAACTCTTAACGGCAAGGTCAACTGACGTGAGCTGGGTTTGAACCACGCATTTTCCGCCACTGGTCGGGCAAAGGTACAAAAAAATCTGATGTGTCCAACACATGACTTCCTTGCACGTCTATTAGATCAAAAATATTTTCGACGCACTTCCTCTAAACTTATTTGTTTGAAAGAGATAAAATATCAATAATAGTAAGGTTTAGCGATTTCTAGCCAAATATTTCGATATCGCCAAGCTGAGTTCAATTTGAAAGATTTCCTTCTGATACATTATTTGGCGATATTTCACCAAAAGCCGACAAACTTGAGATAGTCTGCGAGATTTTGGGGATAGCCAAAGTAGTCATTGACCACAGACTTTCAATGAATTGAATGCATCCATACACCTCAATGTATTTAAAGTCATTTGGCTCACCCTGTAAATAAATTCTCAGTCGATTGCTGTCAAAAAAGATATTGAAAACAGTTAGATATTACAAAAGTTCAAAATTCTACGGGTTAAAGTTTTAGAGTTATACAAAATACGAAAAAATATTTGGCGCCAAATTTGGCGATATTTCGGCGAAACTCGTCAATGTCGACGACGTTTGGCGAGATTTAAAGCATGAACCAAACAATGACAGATTATCGCCAAATTTGGCGATATTTCGCCAAAACTCGCCAAGAACGATGACAAATGGCGATACTTTGGGCATGGACCAAATGACTGACTATCGCCAAATTTGGCGATATTTCGCCAAAACTCACCAAGGTCGAGGACAGACGGCGAGATTTTGGGCATGTACCAAACAATGACTCTACAATTGTATTATATTGAAGATGTCCATAGACATTAAAGTACTGAAATTCTTTTCGGTGGTCCTGTAAATAAACTCTCCAGTAGATTGGAACCAAAAATCGAGATGCACAACTAGATGTTGCAACATTCTTATATATGAAATTTCATAATAGTTTTTGAGATTTGAGAGTTAAATATGCACACACGTACACCAAAAGTCGCCAAGCTTGGCGACTTTTGGCATAGTTCTTGAGGGAGGCACGTGACCGTGGTCGGACCATTACCTAACTTATGTGGTAGGTCGGTATTGTGCTTGAAATGGATGAATGCCCCTAAAATTGCCATTGACCGTAATGTATTGGAAATCTTTTGAGTGCTCCTGTAGCAGAACTATAAATGATAAAGACACTTTTTTTAATGGAGAAATTCATTTTCTAACTCTTTACAGCATATATCACTTCTGAGTCGTTTGAAATAGCCCAATACCTCTAAAAAACGCTTTGATGAATTTCGGCCCATAGAGCGTAATGTATTTCGAATCTTTTGGGTGGTTCTGTAGATAAACTATCCAGTCGAATGGAACCAAACAAGGAGGTGCACAACTAGATGTTACAACCATCCAAAAGATGAAGTTCCGACATTCTACGCCTAATAGCTTTTGAGTTAGGCGAGTTTAATGAATTTCGGCCCACAGAGCGTAATGTATTTCGAATCTTTTGGGCGGTCCTGTACATGAACTATCCATTCGATTGCCACCAAAAGGGGAGGTGCACAACTAGATCATAGAACAATCCTAAATATCAAATCTCAACATTCTACGACCAATAGTTTGAGATATGCGAGTTACATACATACGTACGTACGTACAGACGGCATGGAAAAACTGGCCACAATAGACTCGCCGCTGGTCAAAATGAGTTGCAGACGCGTTAATATGATCGTGCATGCTAGCCTACGATGAGATGCATCGAAAAAAAAAATTTTAATTAAATTTAGAGGTAGTCAAAATCGGTTTTTTCGTCGAAATTTGGCCCCCAAAATTTTTCGGGATCACATTACTTCCTTATACTACGTACAAGGAAGTAAAAATGGGTGACTGATGAAGCAAAATGGGGGTCATATTTGGATTTAGGAGGACATTTTACATGAGAATCTGCCGTAATCGTACGATTTACAGAATTTTTTTTTTGCATAGCAGTGAAAATAATGCAAATCCTATACACATGTTACTCGCAGATAACCAGCTTCATAAGTGTCACTTCGTTCTTGTAAATAGCTGTTAAGTGTTTGGAAGCTAGTTTATATTATTGGGTGCTGAACTCAATGATATATACCTTAAATTTAGAAGTTAGGAGACCAATCGGCAAAACAGCTGGACATTAAACAAAGAGTAAAAGCTTTGCACCAGAATGAAAAGGACATTGTGATAATAAGTTAAATGTAAAATAAAAAAACTTGGTATAACCGCAGAGGATTCAGATTTTCCGAACCAACCCAATCGCAAAGAATCAAGTACAAGAACAAAAGAGGCCATGCAATAAATATTCAACCCGATCAAGGTGATAAAGTACATTCGACAGCCCACAGAAATGCAACAAAGAATCCAATTTACAATTCATTTTGGCCTCAGTTATCACGGGCACTAAGCATTTAAAAATAAAAAATAAAAGAAGAAGAAAAAAAATCAATAAAAACACTTCAACATCCGGCGCTAAGGAAGTTCGTGCGTGGTCAAGACTTATCTTCCGGTATTTAGCCAACGTTTCGCCTGACCGATCGGGAAGACATTTCACTGTCAACGAAACTGCCGCAAGCAAAATATTTTGTAACAAAACTATCCTTCAAATGAGAGTCACCTGATAATGTTTGCCATAAACGAGAAACCCAAGAAGATACAGATGAAAGAGCCTTTGAATAGAACGATCAGAGATGTGCCACCAGAAGGATCGTTAAGATGGCCAGTGCTAATTCTTTCCAAAACACAAGAGGGCATCCATCTAACCTATAGGAGTCTATAAACATTTTGGCCTAAGGAAGACACTCGCTTCTAAACTGATTCAGAAGGGTTAAATCTTAGCTTGCACATCATATCAACACATCGTAGCTTATGTTCAAATGCCAGTTATTGAAAGTTTTAGGACAACTCACGTACTATTAACCCTTTGAGGCGCAACCCTTTCCCAATGCTGAAAAAAGGGCAGCCGTTGCCATCGCTCGACTTAACTACCAGAAAGATGGCGGACGATCGAAACGCTCATCGCGTGCCACAGATCTAGAGACCCTTTTTTTGACGACAGCTGTCAGTGCTGTTAAAAATAATCGTGACCATTTTTTTACGGGAAATGACGAGCTAAAAAGTAAAGGATTCTAGTGGAGTTATGTCACCCGAAGGCGCGCACACAGGATTTTTGGCTGGGGGGGGGTGTCCAACATTTACAGTTGGGGGGGTCCAACTTTTACGGTTTGGAGGGGTCCAACTTTTACGGTTTGGAGGGGTCCAACTTTTAGGGATGTTCCAGATTGACAAAAATCAGTGATGAAAGAACTCGTTTGCATTAGATGGAATTCATCAAAACTTGTCCCATCCAGTTCCCTAAGAATACACTACACAATACAATAGGAAACAAAATAATAGTTGTACAGCTTTAAGAACAAGATGGTGTTTTATGTTCGCTTTCAGTTCGTTTTTGAAAAGTCGAGGAAAACGAGAAAAAAAATTTCTTTTTTTATTTATTAGAACTGAAACTATTGCTACCTTTTTTTGGAATCATTTTATTTACTACAGATATAGGGTAATAATCAATCGAAAAAAAAAAAATCAAAGCCGATGGGGGGGAGGGGTCCGGACCCCCTGAGGACCCTTTAACGCGCAGTGTTGCCCAAGCGGCAACACTGCGCGTTAAAGGGTTAATTACAGTACAGTTGAAATGTGCAGTTTGATTATGTATAAAAGTTACTGTGTTTCTTAATTGGTTCGTAAGATTTACTAGCATTTCAAATTTTATAATGCAATCAAAATAAAATGCGACGTGCTGGGTACCTATTAATGGCCGTGTGTGTGTGTGGGGGGGTGTCCGTGTTTGTCCGCGGACTGTAGCTAGAGATCTCTACTGATTGCGTGTCAATATGCATTTTTCAAATTTCCCAATTGCACTTTTAGCAGAAGTAAAACTGATCTACACTCAAAAACAAAAATTTTTTGCTTGATGGTGCGAAAAAAAGAAGGGGAGGGGGAATTGGATGAACAGTATGCAAAATTTAGAACAATACAACGGTGTGGCTAGAAAAAAAAAAAAAAAATCATGCGATTTTTGTAAACTAATTGTGCCAGGCACTTCAAAATTTTGAGACTCTCTTTACAAGCTGTACAAAATACTGAAATAAACGATAAACCTGTATCATTTACAAAACTTTTAGAAAAAATTCTCAAAAATCGAAAATTTTGCAAAAATTGTCACTCTTCAAAAAATCTGGCAGTACAGTTCCATGTTTAAGAATTTTTTCTGAAAGTTTCACAAAAGGCACAGTTCTTTCGCTTATTACATTATGCAATACAGCTTATGAAGAGCCCTCTTGAAATTTTTACGAAACCCTGGTGCTATTAGTTTATTTCAATTTGTGTACCAACACCAAAAACCGGCTTTTTTTCTTCAACCCCCCTACAGCCATAAATCAGCCTACACCAAATAACAATGCTTAACCCTTTAACGCGCAGTGTTCCCGCTCTGGAAACACCAAACTCTGACGTTTTGACTGTTGCCAGACACGAAGAATAGATTTGATTTCTATAAAAATAATTGCGGGTGATATAGCTCCACGAGAATCCTTTAATTTTTAGCACGACATTCCCCGTAAGAAAATGGTCACGATTATTTTTAACAGCACTGACATCTGCTGAAAAATGAAAAAATGCGAGAACAGCTGGATAGACCGCCCAATGCTGAAAAAAGGGCAGCCGTTGCCATCGCTCGACTTAACTACCAGCAAGATGGCGGACGATCGAAACGTTCATCGCGTGCCACAGATCTAGAGATCCTTTTTTGACGGCAATGAACGTTTCGATTGTCCGCCATCTTGCTGGTAGTTAAGTAGAGCGATGGCAACGGCTGCCCTTTTTTCAGCATTGGGAAAGGGTTGCGCCTCAAAGGATTAAAGACTCATGACAGCCCTACTCGAAGAGTGTCTCATAAAACAGAAAATTAAACTTCATAGTTACATATTATCCATAAAAATGATAAAATTCTTGGAAGAGTTAAATTCTTAGCTTCTGGAGATATTTAAAAACACAAGAGTTTCGGGTTGCCGGAGGAAAAGTTTCATCCCAATTTACATTATTTGGGAGGGAAAAACGTTTGAATTACTCGGAAAAGAAAAAAAATATCACTAAATGAATGTAATATTGAGCATTCATTTAGTTTAGGTTGGTCAAAGTTGTTGAGATGCAGGCCATGAATTTGCAACAGAGATGACATGCACACCAACGTACACAGACTGAAGGGGAAAAAATGATTTATTACTACATTAGAGAACTTATATCAGACAACAAAGTACTGATTAATCAGCGACAGACAAAAAAAAAAAAAAAAAAAAAAAGTTTACGAAATCATTATGTCTTAGTGGAATTTTGAAAGCGTAACACTTTTTCATTAGTTTTTTAAAGTTTTTATACATGCTAATGTACAATTAGTCAACAGAAGAGGTATTAAGTGACTAGCTGAAATTCTCTGAAAATAAATTCAATTCAGAGTTTTTATTTGCCTCTTAACACAAACGTAATCTATATAAAAGCAAGGAGTTTCTAAAGCATATGGACGCAGAAATAGCATGTTTTTACTAATTGTACAGCAAAATTACGCACTTTATACTATCCTTAATAAAAATTAAAGAAAAATAACAATTTTTTAAAGTGGAAGTTTTTAATGTGAAACTCTAAAAGGCATAAAATAAAAATTTCTTCAAAGGTATGCTATAAATGAAAGTTTCAAAACTTAAAAAAAAAAAAAAAAAAAAAAAAGAGAAAAATGTAGATAAACGTGAAATGCATCAATATTTTTCTCAGTTTTGAAACTTCATTCATTCATAGTACTTCTTTGCAAGAATAAATTTTTTATTTTATGCCTTTTAGGGCTCCACATTAAAAAGATTCTACTTTTAAAAATTGTACTTTTTCTTTTTTGCTGTTATTTTATGAAGTTTCTTATAATTATCGTAAAACATTTTTTATCTGTCACATTGTATTTTGCTCTAATTCAAGGAATATTTATTAGAAGTTATGATTATTAAACCTTGTGGCATAAATACTTTTTTTCTTTTAACTTATTTCTGTTTGCTTTTTTTGTTGGTGTACAAAATACACCACGCGTATACTTGTGTTCATGTAGTAAGAGGGTGTAGTTAAAAGGTTAAAACAAGCCAAAATTTTAGGGAAAGTAGGACTATCAGACTGTCATTACAAATGCACGACATTTTAGAATAAATTTACAAAACATTTTAGGAATGTTAGGACAATTCCGACCGCAAATATTATACGGGACAGTAATAGGGTGCATGTTTCTCGGTTATTTTTTCATTCATTCAACAAAATTTCGACATCGTTAAATGTGCTGAGTTTCAAAGTTCAACAATTTCCTTATCTTACACACCGACATAGGTGAGCAACAATTTATTCATTAAAGTGAAACCAAACCATAAAAGTGCGTCGAGCAGACTTTTTGTTTGTTTTGTAAAGGAACGTATAATTAGTAAATTACGTTTCCGAAATTTTGGCAACAACTGACTAGATTCAAGTGACATCAAACTACATTCTTTCGGGTTCACTCATTCCATTCGATAACAAACCAGAACCAATGGAACAAAATATAACAAAACCGTCTGAATTGCAAAACAATGAAAAGATAGCGAACGTGTTTGTAAAAAACCACTTCTAACAGTTCCAAGTAACTGACATTTATCGTCGTATTTCACACATTTGCCAATAGGTAAAGCATTACCAAAAGGAAGCATTACCATGTTGTAGAACAATTCAATTACGCAAAAGGAAATGCGAGAGTTGGCATCAGGCATCAACCTACCTGACAAAACATCCCACTATGACGCAAAATGATAATTCGATGTAATTTCTGGGAAAACGCACGCGCTCATTTACAATTATGGCAGAAAATTATTTTCCCCTCAGCAAACTGTCGAACAAGATGCTGGCATTTTATTTTAAAAAGTGTCAAAGAGTTTACGCAATTGAATAGCGTAATATAAAAGGTGAAAAAAAAAATATTCTGTTGAATCAATAAAAGGAACGGTAGATTCGACATACACGCAAAAATCAAAAGACTCACTTTGAAAAACGTTTATGCCTTTAAACGTTTATGCTGTGTCCTTCCTCTCTGTGTAGACACAAAACCTTGGCATCTTGTTTGTCGGACGCAAAATACTCACGCATTAGTCAAATTTGATTTCAATAAAATACTTAATGGTGACATGATTACAGAGTTCTTTACTTTTTACACATGATTTCCAGTAAAAACAAGCAATTATTTGTAAAATTGATGAGATTTTTTTTCTTGTTTTTTATCAGTACCGGCATCTGCTTACTACTAGAGAATGTGATGAAAATGCAACTACATAGAGGGAAAAATTATCCAACGCTGAAAAAGTGCAGCTGTTGCCACTGCTCGATTTAACTACCAGCAACATGGCGGTTGATCGAATCACTGATCCCATCATATCACAGAGCTAAAGGTCTTACAGCCAGCTGTTGTCAAAATATTTTTAGCTCTGTGGTACGTGATTGTTAATTCTAACGACAGCCATGGTGATGGTAAGCTAGACCCTTTCTATTTTTGTTCTGCTGAGATATGTCTATCTACTCGTGTAAGTGTGCGACCAAGAACGGATTAAAGGTGGGTGGGGGGAGGAGCGACTGCCCCTCTAGAGAAAAAGGAATCAACGTAAAATATCCTATTTTACTTCCATAAAATGGATATATGAAAATTTCCAACTAGCCACCCCATCCACAAAATTTCATTAATTTGTCACTGTACGAGACGAAAGTACACCAGAATAAAAAATGCAAATCGTAATAAAAAAGTTGCCTCGAAGTTCGAGATGAATGAATACCCCCATAAATTCGCATCAACTGGTCGACTGAAAGGTCACCAGCAATAAAATTGTAAACTGTTGGGGAAGGATGAGATGGGGGGGGGGGGGGGGAAATCGACCAAAATGGGACTACACCCGAAAAACAAATAAATTGACTTCTGAAATCCTCACAGACAATTTAATAAAACGAAATTCTTTATATTTTTTGTACAAATGGAACATTCCAAGTAATTCAACTTGTACATTTTGAGTGAGTGTGTGTGTAGTTGGGTGGTACACTGCGAATGGGATTTTATACTTTGCTGCCATTTTTTAAAGGTATGCTATAACTTAAATTGATATTTCCATTTTAAATTAAAGACAACAAAAAATCAGACAATTTTTGTACGCAACAATAATTAAATAAAGCACACACAGACTATGAAGATATGCTCGTTAGGGACACCGTTGTAACTGCGGTTCGGCTTTGTTCGTTAATTTACGAGTGAAAGATGTATGGCTTAGTGTGACCGAAGGTCAGAGGCGTTACGAATTTCAGCTGTTATGCATCAGAGGCTTTCATCATCTCATGTTCCCAAACGCAATCTTTTCATAACACAGCATAGAGAGACGCAATTTTCATAGCATCACGATATTCACCCACGCTGAAAATGATGGGGGGGGGGGGGGGAGGTCACATTTAGTCACATTGTATGGACTCACACCCCAGACACTCCTTATCCAGTAGGTTTTCTTTCACGATTATTATCAACAACTAATAGCACGCGAGGCTACTAATTAACTTCGTAAATATTTACAGCAGTAAGTTTTTCTCACTCTTCGCAAGTTGTCAATGGTTTTAATCAGTTGATAATACGAAGTTTAAATCGGTTGTAGTGGCTCATAAAACATGTTCATAAGTAGCGCTAAAACTAAGTTTCCGGGGGGGGGGGGGATGTAGCACTAAACTTTTTTTCAGCTTTAATTTATTTCCAGAACCAACGCAAATTTAAAAAAAAAAGAAAAGAAAGAAAAAACTACTAATGCATTGACTATATTTCGGTAGGCGCGGGCAGAGACAGAGAGAGAGCTCAAACCCTCATGATCCGCCCTTGGTTCCACGTTTGACACATTTTGTGCAAAGCTGTTTGTTCTACAATTTCATGCATAAACAATGCAATGAGAAATATCTAGTAGGAGGCAAGGAAAGAATCTTTTTTAGAACAACTAGCTGCAGAGAGGAAGGAGTCAGTGGGTTGTTTTAAAGTCCAGTTGCTTCTTTCTCGAACTGAGAGGACGCCTTCATTCTTTTACGTTGCCGGCACCGCTTCACTCTGTCATATGGTGTTTTATGGGTATCACTCGACTGCTCTTGAGAAGCCCTTTCTAACTGTAAACGTTCCCTATATTTTTTGATTTGTCTTTTCGACGAGTATAGGCCGATATTGCATGATTTATTTAATTTTTTTTACTTTAACACTATATACATTCACTTTAAGTATTTCACACTAATGTTTTATAGTAACAAATCGATAAATGTTGACGAGGGTTGGTGGTCGAAATGCAAACGAGCGTTCTTGCTTCAGAGTCAAAATTTATACCAAACAGACATTACGTGACGCAGCAAAACGACCTCAAAATGGCGGCGCTTCAGCCTCCGCCACATGCGATGCGTCACAGTCCTCCCTCAACGTAATGAATTCTTTGGTCCTTTAACTATCCTGTGGTATAATTAAATTTTGGATGAGGACGATTGATACGTAGCTGCACCGTCAAACTGTATAACCCGATTTTGTAATCAGTTTTCGGAATTGCCTCCCACTACGGAAGCAAATCGAAAGGCGTATTTACGTCAAAAAGAAAAAGAAAAACAAATTATGGCATCTATATACTGCAGACTAGGTTATCTCGCCTAGTCGCAAACCCAACAGTAAATTTAACAATTTTAACCGAGTTTAAAAAAACACAAAAAAAAAAAAAACACTGAACGCTTTTAAGACTATAACTTGCGTTTCGCAAAACACAAAAAATAACAATACCCATGGAAAAAGATCAGTTGTCAAAAGCAACTAAAAATATTCGCAAAACAACCAGGAAACTAGTCTTTCTTCACATAACGCCATTTAACACTATAATTATGAAAATAACAGAGGATGAATTAGAAAGGGAAAAGGTTATGACACGGTGTTAGTTTCAAATAACAAGCTTCATCGCTTTCTTTAATCCCTTGTTCACAGAATTCATCACGACCGATCAGTTGTTAATATCAGATTTTACGGTTCATGAACGAATATTTTAAAGTCATGCTCGGCACCTCCAGGGCAAAAAGACGATGAAAAAGAAAATTGCTCTCTCTCACTTTCTGTGATAAAATACAAACATGTTCCCCTTTTGTGGAAAAGAAAATGAAACCGTGCTGCTTGAAGATCTAGAATATTAAAATTATACTAAATATTTATCATTAGGAGGGAGAAAAATCACCACAAAACTATATTTAAAATTACGGAAAACAATGTTTTTCCTTTGTAAATATTTTAGCACTAACAATTGACTTTCTATTATTTATTTTTTATTATTATAGACACCACAAAAAAATTAATTTTCATAGTTAATTTTCGAATACTCATGAAAACGTAGTTTTAATTTCTTATTTATACACTATTTTACACAGACTAGAAAGTTTTAATATTCGTACAAAAAAATTAAATAAAAAAAAATTGTTTTAAAAGCATTTAGTGTGTCCTAGTCTTAAAGAAGTTCATAAACCGGCGTGTCCATATAGTACAATTTTTGTCAACATATTCAATTTTTCTTAAAAGTATTTGAATTTGAACGTTTGGGTAAGGGCAGACGTTACATTCCTTTGGCTTTTAAAAAAAACTATCAATTCTAACATTGATATAACAGAGATGAAAAATGTCAAATACATCTTGCCTAACATCATCTTAACACACTTTTCCTGTAAAGTACATTTTGGAATAAACTAGACAAAACAAAAACAAAAAAATTAAACCCACAGAAAAATGTGGTTACAGAAAGGTGAGGAGAATTCGGTTTTCAAAAGAATGTTTCTTCTTTTCACAAGCCACAGCAATTCACAACCCTGAGAAAGTGAAATTTAACACAGAAAACCTATAATAATCGCTAATAATTATTTTTTAAAACGATGCCATCTCCTCTTTAACCACCCATCCCCATCTCTCTCTCTCTCTTTTTTTTTTTTTTTGGTTTTTTTGGTCAGAGGAACCAATGAAATTGTAACCACTTCCGTATTCTTAGTTTTACTTGAGCGTAAATACCAAGTTTAATAATTGATAGCCAAGTTTCCCCATTTTTTTTCCCAAGAGAGGAAAACATGCAGCCTTTCAAAGACGAGAAAACCAGTAATTTTCCAGAAAATGCTAGAAAGTAATTTAGGACTGCAAACAAAATATAGCACAAGGTCTATATAGAAAAAGAATAGTGTCATTAAAATTACGATTGCTTAGTCTTACAATTTCATGATGGAAGGCCAAATATTTCTTTTATTTTAATTACTGCCTCAATTTTGGAGTACTTCGGAAAAATTTTTTTTTTTTCCCCTTTACGAATTCAGCTTTCCTTTGATGACAAGGCGACATTCTTTACCGTCTTCATCAAAACAAAATTAGGAAACTTGCAATTTCTGATCAAACGTCTATCCCCCACTTCCTTCCTCCAGTTTGAACTGATGATAAAACTTGATTTCTTAGCTTTCTAGATCAACTTTTATGAAATAGCTAAACGCCGATGCATAAACAAAATTTTCTATTAAAATTCCGATTGCTCATTTTTTGCGTTACTTATAACTTACGTTACGCAAATGAGAGAACTTCTTCAAAATACTCTTTTTTTCTTTAGAACAAATGAAATATGCTTGTAGATTTTGAAATTCTTTAAGAAGTTGATTTAGTACATTAATTTCTATGTTACATTATATTTTTACTTTTTGTCAATCGAAGTTACGTGCGGGGTTGCGCTGTTTTCTTGCATTTGTGGATCCTAAGGATTCCAAAATGAACCATTTGGGGGCCTCTGCAGATAGGGTTCTTGTAATTCAATAAAATTGGGAACAACAATGGAATACTAAAGTTTAATACTGAGACGTAAAAGGTGGGATCTCAAATACTTCAAACCAATAAAATAAAATAAAATAATTTGTAAAATAAAACCATAAAGGTTATTTGAATGGCCATAGAGCTGTTTCGAGCAAAAACCTTTTTGCTCTTCATCGGTGGAAACAGTCACCTGAATAGTTATTTTGAGTGATTTTGTTACTTCTAAGCAGTCCCTTGGAAACCATGATGTGAAAGAAAAAAGATCTTTTTCTATTCATTCAACTAAAGGATTATTTACATTCATAAAATGAAGGAAACATTTTATTTATTTATATTTCATGTGGAAGTGATAACTATTTTAATTAAAATTTTGTCCCATTTCTTTTTCCCATTTTGGGAACAAACTGAAAAAACTGAATTTGGAAACTCACTGAAAACTGGGGACGTTTGTCATTTTATGTACATGATGGTTCATTTACTAAAACGGATATAACTAATCACAGGGGCGTAGCCAAGGGGGGGGGGTTAGGGGGGTCATAACCCGCCCCACATGAAGAATTTTTTGCCATACAAAATGTATATTCTTCACTACATTGTCACACCCACGTATACATATATATGTAGTAGTCGTAACCCCCCCCCCATGAAAAATTTCTGGCTACGCCCCTGACTAATCATAATAAAATTTAACAAAAAAGAATATCTTTATCTAAATTGTAGGCTATTTTACAGCATGGTTTCTACAGATTTCACAGCTTTTGCATCCCTGACTTTTTATCTAGCGTGCTTTCCCGAATTTTTCATTCGTATTTTTAATATTACATCCTCTAATTAATAACTTTTTATAAATTTTGCCCCTTTTTTTACAAATAATAATAATAAAAAAATTAATATATACAAGAATTCTATTTGACATCATTGGATTCTAAAAAAAACCCTGTTTGATAATAATTTAGGATAAAATTAAGCATATTTCAACTGCAAGATATGCTCATAAAGGAAACATTTTAAAATTATTTATAAGGTTGAATGAGAAAATGAAAATAAAACAATTTCTACAATTAGGTTCAAACAGCAAATATTTTGGCAAAATCAATTTTTCTTGCATTTTCCTCACCTTTCTTCAATTTCTTCTAATTTGCTGACTTTTTTCCCAAATCCCTGACTTTCCCTGACCAAAACTCATTTCCCTGACTTTCCAGGTCTGTAGAAACCCTGTACAGTACGATTGACTTTATTTACATATGCCTAGCTAAAAATCGACTTATTCATATACGTTTTTGGATAACTTTTACCAACAGCGAACCTATAAAATCAACAGTTACCCTAAAAATTCCCCCTGAATCATCATACATCAGTCTTCTCTAGCTTTGTCTCCCTAAGGTCCGGATGTTTTATAAAAGACTAAAAGTTTTAATGTCAGAGCGTTGAGTGGAAGAAGGGAAGAAACGCGAGGTGACGAAAGACTATTTTAAGACGAAACAAAGTACTACAACTGACTCATCAAGAAAGAGTTCAGTTCAGAGGCAATGCAATTTGCCGGGATGAACAATTGATAGGTTGTTCTATTGGTGCGAATTCATTCACAGGCTTGGTTATCGTTTCATTCACTAACACTAAACGACGTACAAATTATTAAAAGAAAGATAAATTATGCTGAACAACGCATCCATTACAAAACAACTTTCCATCATAATCTTTTCTGCGCAAGTACTAACGAACAATAAACCTGCTCACTTCAATGGTTGCAAAGACGGCAGCGACACCCCTTCTATGCCCATTTTTGATTCCTGGAATGCTGAAATATAAAGTTGTCATTTTGGCACACCCCATCATATACGAACACGGAGATAATGAAATATATGAATATCAATAGTCTTTCAAGCTCGCCACCTTCTGTTTACGCACAGAGTTAATAAGGGAAATATTCTTCGGCATATGCAATTTACTTTAACGGTGTAGTTCGAAAAAAAACCATGTCATTTTGGAACATAAATACAAATAAACTAATTATGTCGTGCACTTCAAAATTTTTAGAATGCCTCTTTACAAACAGTACTATACACTGCAATAAGCGATAAACCTGTATCAGTTGCAAGACTTTCAGAAAAAATTCTTAAAAATCGACAATTTAGTAGGATGTGCCACTTTTCGAAAACCTTCAGCCGTGCAATTTCATGTTACAGAATTTTTTCTGAAATCTTTATAAAAGAAACCGTTGTTTCATTTATTACGGTGGGTAATACAGCTTATAAAGAATTATCCTGGATTTTTCTGAGTCCCGGGGAAAATTAGTTTATTTCATATATGAGACCAAAAGAGCACACACCCATACACATTTAAGTTATAAAAAAATCTGATGTATACAACACAGGACTTCTTTGAACGTCTATCAAATCAAAAATGTTTTCGGCGCATCTAAACGTATTTCGTTTGAAAGTGACAAAATACTGCAGTAATACTAAGGTTCGGCGATTTCTACCAAAATATTTCAATATCGCCAAGCTGGGTTCAATTTGAAAGATTTGCTTCTGACACTTAATTTGGCGATTTCACCAAAAGCCGACAAGCTTGAAATAGTTTCCGAGATTTTGGGGATAGCCAAAGTAGTCATTGACCACAGACTTTCAATGAATTGAATGCATCCATATCCATACACCTTAATGTATTTAAAGTCATTTGGGTGACCCTGTAAATACAAAATTTCAACATTCTACTGTTAAACGTTTTAGTTATGCAAAATGCAAAATTGTTTTTGGCGCCAAATTTGGCGATATTTTGGCAAAACTCGCCAAGGTTGACGACAAACGGCGATATTTTGGGTAGAGACCAAATGACTGACTATCGCCAAACTTGGCGATATTTCGGCAAAATTTGCCGTGGTCGATGACAAATAGCTAGATTTTGTGCATGGACCAAATAAAAACTGACTAAAGATGTAATATATTGAGGATGTCCATAAATATTAATGAATTGAAATTCTTTTGGGTGGTCCTGTAAATAAACTCTCCAGTAAATTGGAACCAAAAATCGAGATGCACAAGTAGATGTTACAACAATCTTACATATGAAATTTCAATATTCTACGACAAATTGTTTTTGAGATATGAGAGATATACATACACACGTACACCAAAAGACGCCAAGCTTGGCGATTTTTGGCGTAATTTTTATGATGGCGCATTCATATGAATGTGCATGCTAGCATACGATCAGATGCATCGCAAAAATTCTTAAAAGTAAATTTAGAAGTAGTCAAAATCGGTTTTATTGTCGAAATCTGGCCCCCGAAATTTTTCGGGATCACATTACTTCCTTATACTCCGTACAAGGAAGCAAAAATGTAATGTTTAATATATTGTCAAATAGTTAAACAATGAAAAATGTATAACACTAAAAGATATACAAACTCTAACTTACAAAAAATTGAATTTTCTACATTTCTTCTGAGCAAACTGGTCAATAAGTGTGTTAAAATTAAGACATGTAACAGTGTCGTATTCTATTGAAAGTAATACCACTAGTATTGTTAGTTGCTAAGGAAGATAGTCTTTCTTGTGACATAATCGTCCTCAGTGCCGTACCCAGAAAAAAATTTCGGGGAGGGTCCAAAAATTTCGGCAGGGCACCAAACGGTGGAAAAGGCTTAATTTTTCACAATAAGACTTCTTCATTCTTTTGTTAACAAAATTTTAAATTTTGGAGGGGGGGGATTTTTATTAATTTTAAACGGAAAAAGTTCCTTTCAGCCCTTGAAACAGTAATAGGAACAGTTAACATAATCCTGTATACAATTTGAATATTAGGAAAAGGGTTCTTGATACCATTAAGTAGTTAAGTACTTTCACTGGACTATCAATGTCACCAGGAATCATTTCTCGGAACACTTATTTCTGTTAACAGTTTAGAACCACGGATAATTTTGGACTAATACTCATCTTCAGATACAGTTAACACCTGTTCAAGCTGCAGACATTTTTCTTTTAACTCATTGTCATTTAATTCATTAAACTTGGACGAGACCTTCTCCAAAGCTGCAAGGCCCTCGAACAATGAATTGGAAGTTCACAATTCGTTGTTATTAAAATGTACCCCCCCCCCCCCAAAAAAAAAAAAATGACATAGAAACGTTACATTTGTAATTTTTGTATTTTCCTTGAAAACTGTAATTGCGGAAGCGGGGTCCCCAAAAGCGCGTGGCCCGTGGCGGTTGTCCCGCTTGCCCCTGCCTAAGGCCGGGATTGTCTTAACTGATTTATAGAGCTTCTATGTGAAAAGAGTTCTACTGACTTTATCCAAAAAGCAGCCAAATACTTTTTTATAAAACAATACAAAACCTTTTGAAAATACAAAGATGGAGGAAAACCTCCCTAATTTTAACGAGAAACTAACAACACATACATTAATGCGTGGCTTTGAATGAATCATTTTCCAAATCAGGGATTTTCCAGGTTTAAGAACAGCATTTAAATTTTATTCCTTTGTTTTTCTGAAAAAAAATGAAATTCTGTGACAATTATAGATTTCCCCTATCCGTTTAGCTGGTTTTGCGCGAGTGAATATTCGTAACTGAATTTTAAATTATCGTGAAATGCCAAAAACGACGGTGTAGTATTATCCCTCATTCTGTTTCAAAATTAAGATTCATACTTTTTGAAAAATTATTACTACATTTCCAGATTTTTTCAGATAAACTTGCTAATTTTCTAATGATTTCACTCGCGTTCACACAGAGCAAGCTGAAGCATATAAGAAATGGCATTGTGAATCAAAATGTACCTTTATAAAAGAATAGCTGAAGTATCCGTTCTTCGCACGGAATGCATATTGTTAAACCAACTAACACAAATAGAAATTAAGTAAATAAATACTGAATATACTTTGGTTATAGATTTAATCGCCTACAAAAACTGTTTTACAATATTTATTAGGCATATTCTAACTGTACTTGGTTTTTTTTAATACTGTTTGGAATGTGCATCATAATCCGCGAGTGTGCAGTTTTTATTTTTCTTGATCCATAAAACACTTCTTCAAATTTGAAATCTATATGAAATAGTCTACTAAAATGTTTAAAAATAATCGCCAGGCATATTGTAACTATACTTCACCTTTACATACACGAATATAGACACCAATATTCCAATTAAATAGACAGTAGGGTTATGCAATTTCTTGACAAATATAGAAGATATCGAAAAGCTGGCTCCAGTTTTGGGGACTAATTTTTTTTTATGCCAAACTTGGCGATAAATCACCAAAAGCGGCAAACCTTGGAGACTAATTTGTGTTCAATACTTTTTAATGCAAGATTTTTATGGCTATCTTCATTTTCCTTCGATATATGAAGACAAGTATGAAAATAACGGTTTGGTCTCTCACACCAGTTTAGACACGAATTCTGGAAAACATGAAAATGATTTTAGGTATATCTGTTAGTTACATTTTAAAGCGAGAACTTTATGGCTATCACTTTTTTTCTCTGATATATGAAGAAAAACGTGAAAAGAATGTTTTAGACCATTACCACTGTTTGGGTGCAAATTTTAAAAGACCCAGAAAATGACTTTTAGGTATTGCTGTTAGTTGAATTTTAAAGCAAGAATTTTATGGATGTCTCTTTTTTCTGTTGGGATATGAAGGGAAATGTGAAAAGAGCATTTGGCCCCTTTACACAGGTTTGGGTACGAATTTAAAAAAAACCTGGAAATTGATTTTCAGGTATTTGTGTTAGCCGTAAAATTCTTGGTTTAAAATATAACTATCTCTCTTTTCCTTTGAGATATGAAGGGAAACGTGAAAAGAACGTTAAAGAATGCTTCGGCCCTTTACGCACGTTTGGGTGTGTATTCTAAAAAACTATGAAAACGACTTTTAGATATTTGTGTTAGTTTTACTTTAAAGCAGGAATTTTACGGCTGTCTCTTTTTTCCTCTGAGATATGAAGAAAAATGTGAAAAGAACGTCAAAGAACATTTTGGCCCCTTACACCCGTTTGGGTGCGAATTCTAAAGCAAGAATTTTATGGCTATCTCTATATCCCTTTGAGATACGATGGCAAATTCGGAAATAACATTTTGGCCCCTTATCCCCGTTTTGATGCACATTCTTAAAAACACTGAAAATAAATTTTAAACATTTGTGTTAAATATACTATTAAGCAAGAATTTTCCTCCGATATATGAAGGTAAATATGAAAAGAACGTTTTGGACCCTTATACCCGTTTGGGTAAGAATTGTAAAAAAACTTCAAAACGATTTTAAGGTATTTGTGTTAGTTTCATTTTAAAGCAAGAATGTTATGGCTGTCTTTTTTTCCCTCTGAGATACGAAGGGAAATGTGAAAAGAACGCTAAAGAACGTTTTTGCCCCTTGCGCCCGTATGGGAGCGAATTCTTAAAAAACCCGAAGTTGTGAATGTGAAATGAACGTTTTGGGCACCTTATCCCTGTTTAGGTGCGAATTTTAAAAATCCCTAAAATTGATTTTTAGGTATTTCTGTTAGTCATATTTTAAAGCAAGAATTTTATCGCTATCTCTTTTCCCCTCTGAGATATCTAGGAAAACGTGAAAAGAACGTTTTGAGCCGCTACCACCGTCTGGGTTCGAATTTTTAAAAATCGCTTCTTACATGACTCCTTGGGCACAAAAGCTATAAGCTCCCAAAATTTCATGTCTGTATCTCCGGTAGATTTGGCTGTGCGGTGAGTCAGTCAGGATATCTTCCCTTATATATTGAGATTACATGAAAGTCCTAATCACATAAAGGACACTAGATCGTTTGCAAATAAAAATTTTTAAAATGTCATCTGGAGTACAAACTTCAATTTTAGTAGGTAAATTGAAATAAACGTTTTACTGAGCAACTGTTGGTTGAATATCCACATATTTAGCAACATCGTTATCAAAAGGCTTTTTTCCCTCCGACCCAGACATTTGCATGTACATGACGAAGTAATAAAGCAGCTGTCTTTATTCAGTGTCACATTTCTGTGAGCATTTACTGTGTAAGAATAAAAATGCTGTCATAACAATAGTATTTATTAAAAAATTTAAAAATTCATTTTTGCAGACTTCATTATTATTGCACTACTGCAGTATTTTCAAACTTTGGAATTTTATTTAATTTATTTTTCACCTGATTGAAACTAACAAACGGCACACACATAAAGCGTGAATTTTACCTAACAACTAAGCAGTCCAGGTGATGTGGTTAAGGATCCATTTTATCAAACTTTGGGTTGGGGTTCCATTCCCGGCTTGGGCGTCAACTTGTTTGGTCCTTCACAGCGGGTAACGTTGGCCGTCCACTGGGTGCCTAGGGTACTTTGGGCCGTAGTAGTGGCAAATGTAGAGAGGGAGGGAGGCTTAGAGATTGAGAGACTAATCTAACTAAAGGGTTAGGTGGTAGTAAATTCCCCACAAAAGGTCCTTACTAGTACACATCTATTTGTCATTTTGAAGCTAAGGAACTGTGATCAAATGAACATATCAATTTTCATAACCCAAGAGTTATTGAAAAGATAAAGGAGTTAAAGGATCCCCCTCCCACAAGAAAAAAAAAGCTTTCGACTTAATTGGTTAATTCATTTACGACACAATAAAAGAAAGGGGAAAGGGGAGTTATATTACTTGATGTAACAAAATGCTCTGAAGGGCTGAGGTATTCACCTCTCGATCAAAGGCGATAATGGTTGATAATCGTAATTTCGGAGAAAATCATCCAAATTTTATAATCAACACTCGGCTTCATTAAAAACATACTTAAATGAGGGCCTAGATGCCGTAGTGATCATGGTACTTGCCTGTAAGCACGAAGGTTACGGTTCGAATTTCACAGATTGAAATTTACGAGACGCCTAAGCTCGAAATCTGTTATTACGATATCTACAGCAACATAACTGAAGATAAGGTAAAGCATTAGGAACTTTATAAAAGGTTTAAAGACAAAGGTTAAACATTCCTCATACTAAAGATGAAGAAATAATAATCGTGGATGCTTAGTTTTTTTTTTTTTTTTTTTTTTTTTTTCTTCTCATGGAATTCTAAAAGAATGAGGTGGTTTAATAGGAAAATGGGCTTAATAAGATTTGTTTTCACACACTACGGCGAATGCAAGAGTGCGGCTTATCTGTGCGAAATTATGGTAGAACTCACAACCTTGTTCAAGGCAAGTAGACAGAACTATAAAATTCATAGTGTCTTACGGTTTAGGGATGACCTTTGCGGACGAGACCAAAGGAAGCTGCGAAACACTGTTCCATAAACATAATTAGTGTTATCGCTTTAAATTTAACTAATTTGCGAAATACGAATCCATGAACAAGCAAAGCGGAAGTCGAATTTGGAGTGTCGTATTACGGATGCCAGTTTATTATTAGAAATGACTACCACAAAAAGGTGTCGACTAATAGCAGCCAACTCTACCATTTAAAATGTGCATTTGAATAATTTTGCTACGAAGTATGACAGACACATGACAAACGCTTTGGCAAGAACATGCATTTTATCAGATTTATTTTGTCGTCCTTTTCCAAACTGGATTTATTTGATTTAAATAATATCTTTCTTTCTTTCTTTTTTTTTAAGGGGGGGGGGTATTCTGTTTTTCATTAGAATTGTGTTTTTACATTTTTGCAATATGCGTGAAACAGTTTGTTATTAAAAATAATTTTTTAACTATGACGGATTTTACCATTGAGATATCAAAAACTTTCTATCAGTAATGTCTGAACTGAGATCTTTGGTAATATTGCACTTCTATTTTATCTCTGCTAATTGTAATTTAAATAAAAATTGTATCTTAAAACAATAAGTTTAAAATGAGTTAAAGATACAACAAAAAATAACTTGGATTAGTGTTAAAAAATATAATTAGGAAATTTACATTTTCCAATATAATTATTTCAGAATTTTATATATAGGGATGTGCCAGCTGAAATCAAATTTTGGAGCAATTTGTGGAGCAAGAAAAAAGACATTTTTGGAGCAAGAAAAAGTCACTTTTGGAGCATAAGACTGTCAATTTTGAAATACAACATTTATTTTTGGAGGGAAAGAGAAGTCATTAAAGAATGCCAATCAAAAAAAGAAAAAGAAAATTAAGGAGGTTCTTAAAAACTCTTAGCTTATAACAAAAATCAGTTTTTTTTTTTGTTTTTTTTTTTTGGGGGGGGGGGAGTCAGAAGCTTATGAAATAAATAAATTCAGTTATTTTATATATTGCTATACAAAATATCTATTTTAAATCAAAAATACAATATTTACTGAACTATATTAACTCATTTATGCCTAGCATCCCTTTTTTGGGACGGCATTTTTGCTATCAGTCGAAAGCGTTGTTTATTTTTCCTAGCCTTTATTTACGAGTACAGAACCTCAACTCCACACAATATTTTAACATGACCCAGTAGTTTGTTGATATTTCAATTTTTAAACATAATGATTTTAAAAGAAATCATCCCTTGCTCAAGAAGTTGACATCAGAAATGTATCTATTATTGCTGGTATTAGCAAAAATCAAAGAAAGTCTTTAAAATATCCAGGCACAAATAGGTTAACTACCATCAGCATCTAATAAAAAATTTGGTAACAAAAAATTACAAATTTATATAAAATTAAATTTAAAACAGAGGTCAATTTTTATTCTTAAGGCATTGTAGGTTTGAACACAGGGATGCCAAAGAAAAAATATTCATCTTTAAGATTAATAGAGAAAGATTGAAATTAGAATGCTTAGAATGTGTGATGACTTTTGTAAAAATTCGGGAGATTTACAAACGGTTAAACATATATGGAAAAATTAAAAATGTAGCACTTTTGCTGAATTTGGAGCAAAAATGTCCAAAAACGATCTTTTTGTAGCAGATTGGCACATCAGGATTCAGGGGCGTAGCCAGGGGGGGGTATCGGGATATATCCCCCCCCCCGAAATTTTTGGATTAGTGATGAAATTCCGTCTAATTATACACATATAAGTTCATATCCCCCCCCCCCGAAAATTTTTCCAGGTGCATATCCCCCCCCCCCGAAAATTTTTCCTGGCTACGCGCCTGTCAAGATTGATTTGGCACAATTTGGAGCAATTGGAGCAGCTGGCACATCCCTGTATATATTTTAAGTAAAATATGATACTTAAGAAATTTTACTGCATTTATAGGTTTTATTTTATGACACACACCGTTATTAATTATGAATATTATAAACATTTCATGCATTGCACACTATAAATTTTGATAAGAAGATTTTTATCATGAGGGTGGGAGTGGGGGAACAAAGTACAAATTATTCAGCCTTAGAATTGTTTTGTAAAAGCTCTGTTGTAGGAAAGAAAAAAAAAAAAAACTTGAAAAACTTTCTACACATGCTTTGCAGCAGTAATCCTGATTACTAAAAATGTCATTTTAATTACATTTTTGGTTTATATTAATGTGAATTTTTAATTAAGATAAAGTAGCAGTGGTTCTTCATTTAGTTTATATTTGGGGTGCTTAAAAGCTTTGGCCAAATATTTTAAGATTATGCAGGCACGCACAGTGATTGCCCTGGCCTTTTTTAAATTTTCTCCAATCCATTCAGCGAATTTGATTTTGCCGGACATCATTCAGAGCAATCGCCAATATTTTAGGGAAACTAATTTGATTTTCTCAATCTGCGACGGCAGGCGATCGAACGAGCGACTACTACATCCAGGTGTATCTTGGAAAATATGATACTGATAAGATAAGAATAACAAAATAGAAGAGTGCTGTATGGTGCTTAACTAAAAAATAAATAAAATAAAAACATTTTATAAGAGCAAAATTTTCATTTTAAAAGTCATCGCGAATGGAGATATAAATTATGAGTCAATAATTTCAATAACTTTGAATAATTATTTAGTTATTTTTTGCTTAATAGGATAATAAAATAATTATATACGTACATAATACTGTAATTAATTGTAGTTTTTAGTAGTAAAGAAAATTTTCCATAAAACAAAGAAAATGTCAGTTTTGAACGGTTTTTACTTCTGTCATGTCAAAAACTTTGGCGCCGAAAACCCAAAACCCAACCCTGGTTTTAATAAACTAAATTCTATTATTTGGTAATTGGATAATGCAAACTAAACGAGAGATAACTTTAAAAAGCAAATTAAATGTTAATTTAACGTAAACTACTTATCAAAAAATCAAAATGCGTACAATATACTATATTTTTAAAAAATGAATTAGACATTTAATTGTTTCAATACAAATACTAATTTTGATGTTTTGTAAACCCCTAAACTGTTACCAAGGCTAGAATGGACAATACGAAAAGAAAATTCCAACAGATGAAGCCATGACTGTTGTTTTTGGCAGATAAACCGAATTTTAAGTTCTGTGAAATTCTCTACCTCCACTGCATAAAATGAATTCCACTAGCCTTAATCAGTCATTGTATCTGTAACTTTTTTATCGATCAATGCTGATTTTTTTAAATGGGCCACTCTTATCTTTTATCCTCCTTGTGTTAATGAACAATGTGCCACAATATCATTTTCCTTGGATAGTGGCTACAATGCAGACAAGATTTAAACCTTTCCTTAAATGAATTCTAAACTTTGATTGTCTTCATCTACACTAACTGAATTTTCATCTTGATATAAGACAGAGGGACTTAATCAAGACCTGGCCTTAACCCTTTAACGCGCAGTTTTCCCGCTCTGGGAACACCAAACTCTGACATTTTGACTGTTGCCAGTCACGAAGAATCGATTTGATTTCTATAAAAATAGTTGCGGGTGACATAGCTCCACGAGAATACTTTACTTTTTAGCACGTACTTTCCCGTAAAAAAAGTGTCCCGATTATTTTTAACAGCACTGACATCTGCTGAAAAATGGAAGAATGCGAGAGAAACTGCCCAATGCTGAAAAAAGGGCAGCCGTTGCCATCGCTCGACTTAACTACCAGCAAGATGGTGGACGATCGAAACGTTCATCGCGTGCCACAGATCTAGAGACCCTTTTTTGACGTAGCTGCCGTCAAAAAAGGGTCTCTAGATCTAGCACGCGATGAAGGTTTCGATCGTCCTCCATCTTGCTGGTAGTTAAGTCAAGCGATGGCAACGGCTGCCCTTTTTTCAGCATTGAGATAGGGTTGCGCCTCAAAGGGTTAAGACTCATTTGGAGGAGTAAACTGGATTCGTTCCGGAATATAAAGGGCGCACATTGCTCTACAATCGGTGACCTGAGCAATGCTCTCCCGGCAAAATAAACTTTGAAATCAGTGATAAAAGGGCTCTGAATGAAGTCATATCATAATAATAGAACTTTATTCTTTTATTTTCAGAGCAATCTTGCTTAATTTGATTAGTTTAGACATTGATGATGTCTAAAATAAGCAAATTAAGCAAGATGAAAATGATAATTCCACAAGCGATACACGTTTTTTCCCCCTCCCAGGACTTAACAGAACAATAAACAGTATAACGAACAAGACTAATTAGAAAAATGAAAGACTGAAAGGAATAGACCGAAAGGTAAACTGTTTGCTTGACTGAATTATTTTAATTTAAAAAACACACGAAAAGAAAGAAAAATCAATACATTCTTAAGAGGAAATGGAAGATTCAAGGAATTCGACGCTGCTGGGGAAAAAAAAAAAAAACCCTCAAGTTATGAACTGAACTTTCATTAATTAACCCTAAAACAAACGGGGATCGCACAATGAAATCGCTTAGTTCCAGCGCTTTCACTGCTAGTCGCAAAAAATAACTCAATGGCCCCAACGCTGAAAACGTGCAGCAGCTGCCATTACTGCGATCGCTCAATTTAATTACCAGCAATATGGCGGTCTATCGAACCTTCAAGTGCGTGGCACAGCCAGCTTTGTCAAAATACTTCTTTAGCTCCGTGGCATGCGATTGGCGATGCAAACGACCGCCATGCTGCTGGTACGATAGTTAAATCGAGCGATGGCTACGGCTGCATTTTTCTTTTTTCAGCACTGGGCAGAAAATCCAGTTGTTCTATATCGATGTACAAATGGGCTCGCTCCAAAGAGTTCAAAAGATATTTTATGCATAAAGATAACGATGGGTCCGTCCACAGGTGTGTGCGTAGCGGAAAGGGGCCATCTGGTAGTAGATTTTCGAGTCGATAGACACGGTAGTGGTGCCTTGCTAACCTGAGAAACCTGGTATATTTTATAAATATTCAATCATGTCTCACAGGTATGGGCAACCTTCGGAAAGTTGTGGGCCAAACTTTAAAATGTTAGCGAAGTCTCGGGCTGTATAATTAAGATTTATACAGGATTCTGAATGGTTTTAAAGGGGGATAATTTTGATGTGTTCCACGGGCCGGATCAAATGCCGGGGAGGGCCATATCTGGCCAAAAGGACAGGGGTTGCCCATATGCGATGTATCACATTTGCAAAGTGATGCAGACTGTTACATGCAACCTCATCATTTATTTCAATAACCATAGCACGCACATTTAGTTTTTCACTATGAATCAGAAAATTAATATATCAATTTTTGAATACGATCTTGTGAAAAAAAAAAAATAAATAAAATAATAATCTGTCAGTATTAATTTTAACAATGCTGGAAATAAAACAGTTCCTTTGAGATGATTTGTAGAAATAAACTTCATCACGATAGCTTATAAGCAAAGAAAGATAATGCAGAAACTTTCCGGCATAAAATATCAGTGCCGAGTCGTTGTACTGCACGGGACCTTCGTTTGTGAATTACGTGCTTGATTCTTATTCACGTGCTGCGATACGCTTCGATAGAGGAGATCTTTTATAAGGCAAAACATTACATAAGACAGTTCGCAGCTGACATAATATGCACCTTAATGCAAACAACTGAACCACACACTCCTCCTAACAAAGAAATTTACGCTAAATTAACCCTGCCTGCAGTTTCTTGACTTAAAAAATTTATTGAAATGAACATAATGAAACTGTAAGAAAGTTATTTTCTCCGAACTAATGAGTTTTTAAGATATCAATAATTTGTGCGTAATAAATAACACTCTTAACTTCAACTTTCAAAGTTTCGAGAATGTAAATTACCTTTATACAACACTCACATATTTGGCTGTCTGATAATGCAGGGTGGATGGGGGGTGTATTGGTTCTCTTCCGTTGCAGTTCTACGAAAATTAGCAATGAAACATGAGATATAGCCTTAAGGGAAAAAAACAATAAGCAGGGGGCGCTCATTTTGAGTAATTTAACTTAAATATGATTGTTGTTAAAAAGCAACACATAAAATCAACTAAACCGTTAATTTTAATTGATTTGATTATCATTGCTTAAAATTGGTATATTTAAGTTTTGATTGTAAAAATAATGCGATTTTGATCCACAATGTCTTAAGAAAAACATTTTTCTTTCTATCACCGTCAACAAATATAACGTGAAAATGGCGGATTTTTTTTTTTTTTTTTTTTTTTTTTTTTTTTTTAATAATTTTACTTTGTACCAGACTCTGTTTGCTAACGGAGATTTTTTCTCTTTTTTCATCCATTTGGGAAGACACTTCTTGATCAAGCAAGCTTTTGGCAAGATAACTCGTGAATTCTATTTCTACGGGTACGTTTACAATATTTAACATTTGCAAAGAAGGGATTTCAAAAAAGTTTTATAGTCTAGGTGGTTCAAAAAGCTTCTTCTGGTTGCCCCTCTGACTCAGGACTACAAAATAAAAAGTTGGAATCTTAAGATTACGAGTCCAACGCCTTAACCACTATGAATCATTAAATACAATATAGCACACAATCTAAATAGAGTGAAACCTTCGCAAGTTGGACACCTGTAGTTCCCTCAAAAAGTGTCAAACTTAGAAACGCTCTATATTATGGACATGTTCCGTCTCCCCAAAAAGGGTCCAAATTGGAAGGTCGGTTTACCTCATTTCTATTCACACACAGTATAACATTTGATCAGTTTGCATGAGTGCAAGGTTACTCAACATCACCTGTGGAGTTTTAAAGCAAGGAATTTTTAGACATTACTTTTTCTTTCGAAATATGAAATTATGTTAAAAACATTCACACATCATGTAACCGTAATCTAGAAGTTTAGTTTTACTGATAATCTAATGTAATCGTAATCTGAAAACTTAAATCCCCGTGCAATCATAATCTAGAACTTTAATATTTTCTAGATAATCGTAGTCTAGGTGTAATCTAAACGTCCCATATTCGTAATTGCTTGAGACAATTACAGGATTACATTAACTCAGTTTATTATTATTTATGCTCGCAGGAAAAACGACTGTCTGCTTCATGATTTATCAAGGGGTTACCATTTGTGCCCGGATTTGTTCCCTTCATGGGTTCTTCGGAGAAAAGATAAGAGGATTGCGATGGAAATTCACTTTTTCTTTCAGCGAAATATAGATGGCCATGAGCGTTCGTACTGTGTTTCAGTTTTGAATAGTTTTCTTAAAACTGAAAATCTATTTTTACATCACTCGCCAAACTTTGACGATATACATTGAAGTCGCAGCCTGTAAATTATTGGGAAGGGGGGGGGGTGGACCTTTCCCCCGAAATTTTGATTTTTTGTTACTAAAATGATAATGATATATTCCTTTTGTGAAAAATTTTGCCTTTTTTGTCGTTTGGACCCTCTCCGAAATTTTTGGGACACTTCCAAAATTTGTTTCGGGATATGTGCCACCCAAAGGCGTTACTTAATAAGAGCAAAAGGGGGCCAATTGCTTGCCCCCTTCCCAAATTCAGTGAATTCAGATTTCACCTATTTGAAAATTGTATTTTCCACGAAACATTTTGCCCCCCCCCCCCTCAATGTTACTTTCCCAATTGCGCGAAGGGGAAGAGGGACCAAATAATAAAATAACATTCTTTACTATACACCTTCATTAACGTCCAGGCCATACCCTACCTTTGTCGTTAGACAAGGGTAGCGTTTGGGGGTCCACGTGCCCCCCCTCAACTTCTGTGGATTTTGCTGAAAGATAAATTACTATTTGTAGAAGTGTTTTGAAAAACTACCATATTGGAGCATAAAACTTAGATTACGAGGAGCTTATAAAATCGTGTTATGGGGGGTTTACTGCAGTGTGAAGTTCAAATTTTTATGTACCAATGAATATGCAAGTACAAAGCAATATGTAGCTCAGTAAAATTCTATCTGATCCAATCTTTTGTTTTGTTGAAATTATGCCTTTTTGACGAATAAGCCTTATTACGGGCCGAATGCTTCACACGAAAACGAGCGTAGCGAGTCTAGGGGCCTAGGCCCCTAGTGAAAAATAAATGAATGTAAAACAAATTGGGAATAAATTAACATGAAAATTATTGTGTTATTTACAAAATTCTTTGTTACTTATATTAACATCAGTTTTTTTTATTGATGAAAATTATTGTTTTTTAATACATTATTAATACATACCTATAATCAATGGATGGTGATTCTATAGTTAATGTTAGAAAGCAAACTATTTCTAACTATAGAATCACCAAGATAATTTTTGGAAAGTTATCCAAATGTTAATTACAAAATTATTTTAAAAATTAAGTTCATATAATGCGCTTATTATTTTGTATATTTGCTATATTTTTTCAACTCATTTTTCTCATAAAAATAGAAAATCAGATTATGTGTAGGTGAAAAAAAAAAAAAAAAAAAAAAAAAAAATCTTTGCGAGGGGGAGGGGGGTCTGGATAAATTTTTCCCCTAACGACTCTGTGGTTTAGAAATGCCCTGATTTCGGTTCAGAAAAAATGGTCACTTTACTTATACACCAATCTTAAATCTTTAGAAAATTTTTTCTTAACGTATCACTAATGTAAATTTTCTGCTAAATAATTTCGTTCCCACCAATTTTTCCTCTCTGTATGTGCATGATTTAGTTTTCTTTTCGGTTAGCTTATTAAGAGGATCGGCTATTCTTTCATTATTGGAGCGAAACCAACGGTAATTATAATTCGGTAAAAAAATGTTAACAGCGATCCCCACCTGATCGTGTTTTCTAAGAAGCCATTTCAACTTAAACAAACCAAAGTTTTAAAAATTATTAAGTGTGTTTATCCCTCATTTTGAATTTGCTTATTGATTAATGCTTAAACTTAATCGAACAATTTCAAAATAAAAAATTGCCAGCAAGAGCAACTTAAAAAATTCGAAATGCTATCGAGGCATCATTAGCAGAGAAGAAACTTGGAAAATCATTGTCCAAAACAAAAAGGATCATTTTATATTTTTATATGTAACGTGTAAACTAATTGTAATTATATAAATATAAGAGCAAGCTAGTAAAATGAGTAAAATAGAATATGTATTGAATCTTTCACATAACGACAGAACTTTTTAAATTAATTTAATGTACGAAATTATAGAAGTTTATAGTATCTCAAAGTCATTTTTGGTGAGAAAAATAAAGTGAACGCACGATAAGCTAACCTCTTTGGTGATATAACAACTAAAGATCAAACGCCTTCGCATTTTTGAAAATCCGCTTATTAAATCAACTGTAAATGCAGCTAATTTTTATATCCTAACTAACAGCTTCAAACGGAAGGTACAAGTAACGAATCTACTCTTTTCAACACGCGAATTCCAAAGGAGAAAAACACTTAACCTACGTCCAAAAAAAAAAAAAGTGTGTGTGTTTGGAAACTGAAATCGTAAAGAAACAGTGGAACTAAATCAAAGTTACGTTATTACGGTAACACCCATAACATGAGTGCACGTGAGAGGAAGATGAGAGGTGTGGATGAGATGATAATAACTTTGCGGTCATTTGTAATATTTTATTGTTAAAAAAAAAAGTCATCCAGATGCTAAGAGCAAAGCTCCTGAAATTGGGAAGGGGGGCCATTTATCATAGTGATTTATGAGACTGGTGGCATACACATTTGTTCTATTTCCACTTTTTGCTATAATCAGTAAAATTCGTTATGGTTTGACGACGACGACACTGAGGATTTTGAAAACTAATCAGATACGTAAAATATAGGTAAAAGTAATTTTCCATAAACTTAAATTTGTTGATTAGCCATTCCAGTGGCGGCGTGTGGATTATTTAAATAGAGGTTCACAAAATAAATTTCGAAAATTAAATGGGCAGATACTACGTACTTTACAAGTAAAAATGTATATGCATTTCCAGCAGTTAAAGGAAAACAATGCGTGCAATTGAAAGAAAACAAGCCATGTTTGTGTAAAGAGATACATCCGTGAACCGAATAAGGAATTTATTAGCAAGTAATTACAGTACATGACACTCGCAACATGAAAAAGGAAATGAATAATAATAATAATAAGATTTAACAGTCACTCATATATATAGGTTTTGATGGGATCCAGAATTATCCAATGAAATGTAAATATTTTATATGTTGGATCTGGAGGTAACCAATGGTAAATACGCAGTTTAATAATATGTAGGGAACCTGTAAGTAAGCTACTAGAATTAACAGATAAACGTGTGATTGTTGGGGTTACAAGAAAGAGTGCGATTATCTTATATTTAACAATTCGGTCTTACATTTCGTCAACAAGATAAATTTCAGAAAAAATGTTGTCTTGATTTTATATTTCACTTTTCCTCCCAAAGGATAATATTGAAAAAGTAATTGCTTTAGCTCAGAAACACTTACTTTACTCCCATCTTAATTATTTACACTAGTTCGTAAAAAATACTGTAACGAAAAATGATAAAAATAAAGAAAATGAAAAAAAAAGGCTTAACTAAACATAACAAGGGAGAATCCGGAAGAGATAAAGGCAGCAAAAAAAAAAAAAAAAAAAAAAAAATCCGTCTGTGAGCACACTAAAAATGTGTGAACGGAGTGATATCATCAGCGCCTTACTTCTCCACCAACTCTCTCCGCGTCTTTTCTCAGTGAGCGGTTCAGACGGCCATTTGGCCGATCGCACGTGCGAGCGACGAAATATTATGTTGTAGTAACCTACGATACAGTGCGTTAGCTATAATACGCGTATTTAATAATAGTGGGTTGGTGTAGGAGAGTAAAACTCACGTTTTAAATTCACAAAAGGAGCCGCCACTGAGCCATTCTGAAAAATTTATTAGAGTAAATCTACAGCATGGCTTCATTTCTAAAATGCGTTTATATAATTCATTGAAAAATTAGAGCTATATATTATATGGTTTTTTATTTGCTCACAATTTTAGATCTACGTGAATTCTGTGGAGGTGGTAAACAAATAATAAATAAAACTATACATAAGCACATTACTCTCAAAGGAATGTTTTTAAAATACAAAATATTTAAACCATTTTCGAAGCAATACAGACATTTGTTTCACTGACTTAATCATACAATAAAATTGATAACAGACCATTTGCTATCGGACCTTGAATGAGCCAAACTTGATTCATTACACCAAAAACAAAACACTTACCTATAAAGAGAAAAAAAATTAATATTGAATAAAACAAAAATGCAAACGCAATATACATATAAGTTACTATAAAATTCAAACTAAGACCTGAAAACGACACAACGTGGATCGAACTGCATAACTACGTATATAGTATTTTAATATGGAATGTATTAAAATTCTTATGAAATCAGAATATATATAAGGTCAACTTAGTTAAATAAAACAGAATCATTCCTCACAAGAATATTTGTAAGCATATAAAACTATGTATCTTCAGTTGAACCATGTTTGTATAATTTCCGCCATTACAGACGATCTTTTGCATACCCCAGGTTGGTACCGCTGTAGATAATCAGGTGTTCACCCAATCCTCCTTGATTAGAACAAACTAATCGAAGAGGGACTGAACAAATGCAAATTTACATTTAACAGTTGGGGGAAACTAAGACTCGACACCTAGGTCTAACACCAAAAAAAAGTTTTTGGTTTTAGACCTAGGTTAACTTTTGCAGCAAACTTTTTTTTTTAATTGGCGGCACGAATGCAGTTTTCCTTACCATCAAATCTGGTATTAAATTTTCATTCAGGTATTTTTTTATTTCAGTTGTTAAGGAAGGAAATAAAAACCGAAAAAAAAAATAATAAAGTATATTAAAAAATATAAGATGCGTGAAAATGGAATTTTAATTATAATTAAAAAATCCATTTGGGATTTTTTAAGGTTGGTAACGTTTTCGAGAAAGAATTTTAGGTCGGCTGGTTTTTGGATATTTCGTTTCTTATTGAAGTTAGGTAAGGTTGCAGTATGTATGCCTCCTGGGAGCGATTGCGTTTAGTTCTGCGCATCTGGTCTGTAAAGGAAAAAAATTACACTAAGCAAACATCCCAAAACAGTTTATTTTTAAGTGTTAAAAACACTATTTTTAGGATGAGAAGTGGAACCTGCATTTTATTTTCTCACTAGCTGTATACGCGTTCCTCGTACGGAAGAAGCGATACTTTATAATATAAAGTGATGCAGCACGCTACAGCAAACATAAACACTCGCGTGGTCGACGCGATCTTAAAAAATAACAGCAGTGACTCCTCTCAGACGCTCTCTGTTGCAGCTATAAGCTGCCACACTTATGTGAGTGGCTTGCCTATTCTCCCCGGGACTTAAATTGGTCTGGTTCTTAAAAGTGAAACGGAATTTCTGCCGGGCAAATTAATTTTGTATTCTTTGATTGCAGAACTATATCATATTAAAATGAAAGACATACTAATATGGTTTGAAAATTATCATTTTTTTTAACTAGTAAAAGTATGTCGAGCGCTATGTTAGCAACAACAGAACCGTGCAGCAACTATAAATTTATAACGCTAAAATGACATAAAAAATTCCTAACCTTTTTATTAGCATCCTTTCCTAACTTCAATAAGAAACGAAATATCCAAAAACCTGACGACCTAAACTTTTTTGTGACAGTGCTAGCTCCTAGACTATAATAACAGTGTAAGAGTCTAGATCAAAAATTAACTTATAGGCTTCCAGAAACTGGCACAACTAGATAGATATACCTCTTCCTCTTTAGTTTAAAATCTAAGCATCTTTCTAAAGTAAATCCTTGCATCACTCACTTCGAGAACGTTTTAACAAAAATGACTCAACAAAAACTGGAGTTAGAATGTAAAATTAAAGAAACTTTGTATAACACACATAAAGGTACTTACCAACAAACCGATCATTTTGGACAGTACAAAAGATCTGACCTTTCTCAATTGCAAAAATGTTCAAGCATCTACAACAGCAGGTTCTTGAACTTTTTGCAACTGAGGAAGGCCGGACCTATTGTACCGGGCCAAATGATCATTTGGTTGATAATGGTTAAGTACCGTTATGTGTGATATACTTTTTATTAGCAGTGTTTTTATTAGAGAGTGAGAACGCAATAATCTCGTATGTTTCTTTTTCGAGCATTAAAAAATTATTACAGATTCGACCACTTAAAAGAAAAAAAAAAAAAAAAAAAAAAAAAAGACGCGCATACTTCCATTTTTTATAAAGTGGTTATATAAGCAAAATTGTGTGTTTACTCGAGGCATGGGTGAATACCCATTTACAAAAAATACCTTACCCAGTGGGTATTTACCCAATTTAAATCTATAATAAGAAATTCTCACCCATTTTTAAAAAATCCCATTCAGTTGTGGGGAAAAGGTGAGAAATTCTCACCCATTTTTTTCCTGTAATGAACACTCTGATTAGTTTTATCTGATTTTCAGTAAAAACTGCATAGAAGAACCAATATTGCTCAACAACAAATCATCTTTTTACAAACAATAAGTACATATGAAGACGCATTGAGGAGAGAGAAAATATGAACAATTTAATGCTTTCAAATAAGCCTTTTAGGGGATTTTTGTTCTTCGGTTTGTTTTATATACAAAAAAAAAAAAGTAATAAAAAAATTAAAATAAATTCCTAGCTTATTTTTTCGCATGCTTTCTTCCATGACGTGGCTTTCAAATACTAGAGCTTCCCTTTTTTTTTCTTTCTTTTTCTTAGAATACCTTTGGGATGTTTATTTTTGCTTCCTCCTGCCCACCGTTTTGTCGCAAACGATGACAAATGATCTCCAAGTGAGTTTGTCGAAGGGAATTTTTCTAATTTCATATACAAATACATAAACAATTTTTACATGCACGATTGCTAACTTTTATTAACGTTTAACTTGAAAGTTGACGCAGTAAGGAAAAAAAAAAATTGTATGAAAGTTCTAGCATGGGTATTGTTCCAAATATGAATTCCTGTCAAATAGTTTACTTTTAACAAATGAAGGGGAAAAAAATACTGAAAATTTTCACGTTTTATTCTACAATTAAAATAGTCGGTAAACGGACAAATTGCTGTATAAATTCCATTATTAAACTGCGACCAAAATTACTAACTTATAACCAGAGTACGTCAATTGAAAGAAAACAATGCCAATTTTGTCACTTTCAAAATAGTATAACAATGTTTCTATAAACTACATATTTTTAATATCCACACCTTTTCTAGAATTTTCGAGAGAGAGAGAGAGTTTCAGCTATAAGCTGCCTGCCAGACAGACAGACGCACGCACGCACACCCTAACTTACAGTTATCTCAGAAAAAAGAATTAAATCTTTTATCTGATTTTTTTTTTTTTTTCCCGGCGAATTTTTAGTTCTGCTCAGACACAAGAGCTGGTATCATTTACTACAAAAGTTTGTTGTAAATGTCTTTAAATTAAAACAGTTTATCGACAAATGGTTAATTTTGGACATCTCTTAATGATAACTGATGTTTCTGCAACAAGAAAAAAATTCTAACACGTTTTTAGGAGTTTCGTAGTCAAATATTGAGTGAATACAATAAAATTATCATTTGTTTACTATTTCGGTCAACATATAGCCGTAGCATGCATAAAATATTGAATAATTACAACAAGAATCACATAATGTGTTCTTGCTAGTTCTGTTTGTCAAAAAATAACGATCGAAACAGCGCCATTTGGAAGCTTAAATATTTAAGTATCTCAACTCATTTTTCAAATTTTAAACAAATTTTTTCAACGTTTTAAAACATTTTTTAAAAGTTTTTGTGACACTAATAATTTTTTAATAATTTTGCGAACAAGATGTAATATATTTTTTTAGTAGAATTAATAGAGGTAAACCTAAAAAAAAATTTTAATTAATTTTTTTAACGACAGTTCTTTTTATTTTTTAAATACAATGCATTAGCAAATGCTATATATTTTGTAGGGTTTAATAATTTAAAACTTAATTTTTAATGTAGATAACCATGTAAACTGCTCGAAATAACAATAAATTTGTTTCTGCTTTTTTATTATCTTAATTTATCTCAATTCTTTAAAAGAAACTGCAACTTCGATGCTTCTAATAATGGATCAATGCGAGACCAGAAACATTTGTTTAAATGCGTGCAACATGTATAATTAAAATTACATATGTCGCTTCGCTTAAAATAGTTTTGTTTGAATGTGACTCATGAGAACCAATTTATCTAAAGACATAATCAGTGGCGTAGCCAAGACGGAGGATAAGGGGTCCCAACCCCCCCCCCCCCATGAGAAATTTTTTGCCTACAAAATGTATATTATTCATTCCCTTATCACACACAGGTATACATATATATCAGTTGTAGTAGTCGTAATCCTCCCCCCCTCCCCATGAAAAATTTCTGGCTACGCCACTGTACATAACAGACTCCAAATAAAAAAGAAAGAATGAAAATATCATACATCTGATCATCAAAATGCAATTATAGAACCTATTTAATGCATTTTTAGCATCTAGCAATTTTTAATGCACATATCTTAGAAATCCTGTGTTTAAAATCAGTAACCAAAATGATCGGCAATGTCCAAAATCTGTAATCAACAGATCAAAGATGTCCGAAATCTAACTTACTGAGCAAAGACCTCAAAAATTTGTAACCTACAGATCTGATAATTAAATGTTTTAATTAGTAATTTTCCAGAACACTTGCTGTCTCTTTATGTTTGTATACTCTGTTCTAGGCTATACTATTATGCTAAAAAATTAAAAAATTGAAATTCCAAAATTTTAAAAAATGGATTATAGTTAAACGGTGACCCACCTTTCTAGAATCTCCCAAGCGTGGATAGAATTTTCCAGAAAATCATTAGTTTTCAAAAACATACATTAACTCGGTTTAAATTACAAGTATATGCTCTGAATCTTATATTATTATCCTTAATGTCTAAAGAAAATAAATGTAACGATTTCTTTTCCAACTAAAAGTAAAGAAAAAAATGCATAATTGCTTGTTTAAATGGAAATTAGTACAAGCAACTGCGTATTCTAATATTAGATTTGCCTTCAACTGAAGAAAAACCATTATACAAAAAAAAAGTAAAATAGGGGGGAAACTAAACGAGAAAGACCCTGTTACTTCAATTAAAGAAAAAGAACGTTCACTTCAAGCTTGATATACCAGCCATTATTTCACACATATGGCGACCTTGGACAAAACAAATAAAATCAAAGAAAAAACACTTCCTATGCGTCATGCGCAAATAGGGAAGTTGAAGTAGCCTGTAAGTCAGATGTTGCAAAACTGAATACGTGTAGGTAATTCCAATTTCTAATATTGCAGACATACACACAATATGAATATAAATTCATTAGTACGTGTAGTCGATCTCGGCAAGCAACAGCTTTTTTAAATTTTATTTTTAACAATGTGGGCTTAAAATATAACAGTTTATAAAGTTCTCTTTCACGTTTATTAATTTTTTTTTCTAAAATAAATATTTAAATCAAGGAAGAAATTTCATAACTAAGTACTGCAGTAGAGGATCCATTAGATAAACATTTAGGGTTATCCACTCTCGCATAAAAAACGCGTATAATGATTGGCTCCGATATCACGACTAATTCGTGAAGATTCCGAGCTTCTTTATGAAATGCATTAGTACCCCCCCCCCCCCCCATGGAAAATGTATGCTAATTATTTAAACAGAAAGAGAACCAATTCGAAACATGCAATAATTTGCTACATTTTTCTGATTTCATACATTTTTCCGATTGGATGATGCAGGCGCGTAGCCAGGAAAATTTTTCGGGGGGGGGATATGAACATATATGTGTATAAATAGACGGAATTTCATCACTAATCCAAAAATTTCCGGGGGGGGGTATATCCTGATATCCCCCCCCCCTGGCTACGTCCCTGGGATGATGTGAAGAGATTGACCAAAGTTGTAAAATCTTAGAAGCCAGCAAAAATTCTTAGGAGTCCACATATATATTGAATTATATTAACGGGGGGAGCAAGTGACCAAGGGACATTTCTAGTTGTCTGGGCGACCGGGTTTTTTCGAACCCTGATTATGTGTGTGTTAAAATCCAATCTCCCCTTCCTCTCTGACAGTATAAGAATGAACACATTACAATATTTTCCGTTTTTGAGATGCTTTTCGTTTTCACTTTTGATCTTGTGGAATGCGTATATTGCAACAGCGAATAACAATGAATAAATAGAAAGTGGCTAAAGCGTTGGACTCGTAACTTGAAGATTGCGAGTTCGAATACGGCGTACCGCGAATGACCACCGTGTGCATGCGGTGTACGTGCACATTAAATCTGTGGTTCCGAAAGTCCTCTCGGCTGTCGCTAGTAGTTTCCAAGGGGTGCCAACATTCAGGAGTCCCCCACATTCTGATAAGCATCCAAATTGGAACTGGAAACTCCGGGAAAGACGTATGTAGCTCTAAAGGGCACTTTCAGTGACGTAAGCTGTCCTCTCCTGGCAAATAAATAAATATTTTCCGTTTCTGAGATGCTTTTCGTTTCCACTTTTAATCTGGTGGATTGCGGACATTATAACAGCAAATAACAATGATTAAATTGAAAGTTCTGAATATCTGTTCATCATACTGACGGTCACTTCTTCAATACATATGGGACGGGAATTACAATAAGGATTCTGATATGCTAACTATTCTACCACTAAGTCGAAGAAATCTGCAAAAGTAGTAGGATGATTGACATAAAGTAGGGTTCCACAAACTCTGCGAAAAAATATCTTGTTGCTTTAGCCTCCAATTCGCTGGTCTCACATTTACACAAGGCGCTCCACTAAAATTCAAGACCCTCATAGTGCTCCAGTATAGCCAAGTTTGAAAAACCCTGATATAAACACAATCAGGGTGTCAATCATTTCAAACAGTAATTTTAATCATGATTTAAATCAAAACTGATTTTTAAAAAAATTATTTATATCAGGGATGCACAACCTCTGGCACACGGGCCATTATTAACTCATGACACCTATTCTACTCACCTGTCAATCCAGTTGCACGTTGGAAAACTCGAATTAAAATCCATCAATTTAATTTTTAAGAAAAGGAATTAATTGTGAAAATTTAATTATTTCAGATTTGCTTTCAATTGTCATAAACATTGCACAAGAAAATGTTCAGTTATAATTTAATAACTGACTTATCAATATGTGCCAACATGCTTTCAATAATTTATTTGATAATTGCGTGATTCCACAATATTGCGAGGATTTATGTCATGCCCGCAGTAACTTCGATTGGTCATAACTACACAAAAAATTGAGTTAGGTGAACAGCCCCCCCCCCCCCCAACATTTATTATTTATCTCTTAAAAAAACTCGTTGCATTAAAAGTTGGCATTTAAAAGACGGAAAAAACCCACTTTTTAAATTCTAAGCAGCGTCTTCCATACAGTGCTTTGCAAAATGACGTTGCTGCTTTCTTCCGATATTTTTTAAAATACTGTGTACCGACAGGTCAATGTATAAAAATTAAGATGCGGAAGATATTGAAAATATCAGGGTTACCAATAATTACAGAATGAAATGGAAATGGTAATTTATTTGAACCGAACTATTTGCGGAAAACACAGCAAAAGGAACGTACGTCTGCATACATCCAAGTCAGTCCGAAGCTTCCTGTTTCCTATGCTTCTCGTAAAGTTTGAGGCGGAAATAAGTGTAAAAGGTGTAAAAGATTCAATGCTCGATAATAAAAGGTCTTCAGAATTTTCAGATTACACGCTGCTATAGAAAAATGCTGATAAAATAACGCTATATCAAAGTCAGGGGTCGATCCAGGAATTTTTTCCAGGTTCCTATTTTTGTGAAAACTGCTTCTTTTTAGGAATTTCAGTATTTAATTTTGCGAATTTAAACACTTTTTGTGAATTTTCATGCCAGTTTTTAATAAAAGTCACGTTTTTTGTTAAAATAATTGACAAAACAGGTTAAAAAGTAAGGTAAAATGCCAATGAAGGGACGCTTTAACCGATTTATTTTTTGCGAAGGGGCCGTATTTTAATCGATTGTATTTTTGTGAAGGGGTCGCAAAACAGACCCAATTCTTGTCTGCATCGACCCCTGAAAAAAGGTATAACTAAATTACTACGCTTGCGCAATCCCTGGGTTTCAGTGGAGCGTTCTGGGAAGCAACATGGGTGAGAGAAAGATAGTCTTCTTCGTTGCATCTTTTTAATGACGAGAGCGAACAGGTTGGTCTTAACATGGGATCAAGATTAAAAATAAACAGGTAAAAAAGAATGTTTTAAATCGAAAGATTTTCAGACAAAGCTGGGGCAAGTGCGGTAATGCTCACGATCTGAACAGCAGCTTCAAAAAACATTGCCAGAAAGCCCGGTTGACGAAAGGGTTTTCCATCCTCACCCGAAGTACAATGCACCTACTCCGCCTCCGGTGTGCCTATCCTAGCCGTGGTTCAGGTCAACTCACCGGATCTTCAGTCGCGTTGTTTTAGGCGTCATCCCTGAGATGCAGTCTGCCAAAACAATGCACGCCTTCCACACCTAAAGAGAGAGAGGGTGGCATGGGAATGCCTCGGGGCTGGGTCCGACTCCGACATGATTAACTAGGATCGCAGCGACGAGAACGAAACCGATCAGATGACCCCGGCGATCGTGAAGGCAATTCGAATTAATTCAAGGGGATGATTGGCTCCGACCGCACCCTAAATTCAGAGAGGGGGCATCACCCGAAAAGCCCTTCAAAATAAAGAAATGGCGGTTAGCCTAGAAGCGAAGGAAAAATTACTACACAGAATAAGCGCAGAGTCAACCCTTCTTAAACGTCATTCGATTAAGATTTAAATAATCAATATACTATATGTATCATATGTATCAATATAGTATTGATACATATCATCAATTCATATGTATCAATGCTATATGTATCAGCCAGCAAATACTTATGGCATTAAGGCAACATGTCGACCCCATATATTAAAAAACAAAGAATTTTCTCGGGAGCAACCAACCTCGGTTACGCGAAAAAACAGTCGTTAGGAGAGGTGATCGCTAAAAAAGTATAAGCATTTGATAGCCAAGGAAAAAAATGCTATCGAAAAATGCAAGGAAATTTTCAAACAAGGAACCGGGACCGGTCGCTTATAGAGGGTTGTGTGGTCTCTTCAAAAGGATCTTTCAACATTAAGTATATATAGGGTAAAAAATCGGTGCCTAAATGAAATTGGTCGTTGAAGGAAGGGGGTCACTTAAGAGATGGTCGCTCATAGAAGTTTCACTGTAATCAATAATTTTATTTCATTTGTTTGAAAGGGGTGTAGCGATTAAAAATGTGCGGTGCAATAAATTTCGACATTTAATGAAATCTCAGACCACAAAACTGATTTTTCTTTCCAAAGAAAATTTCAATACTGTGTATTTGTGTTTAATTAAATCTATTAACAATTTTCCATCCATCTTGACACTCCATGTAATTTTCGTATCTTTAGACAGAACATCGCATTTAAAACTAAAAAAGTTTATATGAAGCTATTTTTTAGGCCGAATTTCATTCTTAAATTGGAAGTCCCCTAATAAATGATATGTGCTATTTGTACCATGTGAAATAATCTGATACTTTTTCTTTTAATCGTCCACAGTCTGCAAAACTGTGGCAATTTAATGGAAGTCAAATCAGCACCATAATTAAGAGAAATTCCGTTCCGTCATATTATGGTTGTTTAAGGGAAATGGCTGCTCCAAGAGGTTTTACTTTGTACTTACTCATCGCCACTCCTCCATTAGTTTCCAAATGCTAAACAAACAGGGATGATTCATTAAATCTGATTTTTTTCTGAAGGAGAGGAAGAATCACGGGAAAAGATTTGTCACAGACCAACTGCCCTATATTACAGTGCATTTCAATTAAAGAATTAATAATACGCGGGTGGCAGCAGCGCAACATTAAACCTCCGATCGTAAAAAGAGACCGGCAACACTAATAACCCCGATTACTGGCAAGAACACTAAATGATGACAATGCCTGCGATTAAACCGAGAGTTCAAATTCATGCTCAACACGGATCCTCCATGAATTACAATCGGTCAAGCGTTTCTAACAAAACTACTACTAAACGTTTTAGGTGGAGAGATTCGTGAGCATATCTGATAAGCAGTGAACTCACTGATTCTGCATTCGCCTTAAGATAAATTTATTTTGAAGTTTAATTTGGTGTAATTTTGATAGCGGTAGATCTTATTGTAAATACTTCAAAGTGTCTACCAGATTTAAGAAGGTTCTTTACTTTCCATAACCATTTGTTGATACTTTGACTTGTATCGTGCAAATTTAGCTTTCCCAAGCATGAATTTTGGTTTGTGTTGTTATGATAAAGCTACACATGGGCTATCTGCCTAGGATGAGGAATGCCTCGGTCAAAAGACTTTCTAAGGGGTTCTAACGTGTATTCACTTTACATCTGGAGAAAACTGACCAGAACTCCAAGCCGTAAGATCGACTGCCAGGGGATAGGCCCGAACCCAGGAACTTCACACTTCCGTCTATCATTTTGAGCGTCTTATACACTCGGCTATGGTGGGGCTTGCCGCTCATGAAAAATCAATAATTAGCTATACTGTCATCCATATTATCATAAAATTCTGACTTTAGAATGTAACAGATAAGAATACCTTATACCCATTTCAGGAATTTTTCAAATTCGAATTAGAGGGTGGTGTACACAAAGTTGAGCAGTATTGCTAATACATGTATTTTTAAAATTCATTGGTAACTTGTATTTTCACTCGTAAAATCAAAGTATTTTGAGAATGTATTTTAAAATACATTTTGTATTCTAATATTAAATTAATCGTACCACCACAGATTGCTCAGATAGCATGTGCAAATGAAAATCAAAATTGCTCATTTTCACCGCCCACCCCACCCTCTTGATGTAATTTATGAGCTGTACCAGCATTACAAATGGTACTGTAACCGTGGAAGTGTTAGGATCTCTTGTGATATTTAAATTTAACAAAACAGGAAAATTAAAGAAAAGCCATTCATACTTCTGTTTAAAACACAAACAGTATGTTTGGTTTAGGTATGTTTCTAGATTTACACTGTAAATGAAACTGATTGGCGAATGAAATGATTGGCGAATGAAATATTACAGGTTAACTAACAAGAATCTCTCAAATTGCTGAATTTTTGGAGAATTTCCAGACTTATAGCTCCTCTTGCTCACCCCCCCCCCCAACACACACACACACACACAACACTATTAGACGTTCCGTTGACAGGTTTTTAAATTTTGCCAAATTCAACCTTTTTGAAGATAAAATTGAGAAAATAAAGAATCGTTAGGCTAATTGTGATTAACAATAGAAAGAGAAAAAACGAATCACATATTTTTCGTTTCGGCAGAAAAAATCAGGAATTAAAAAAATAAATTGATAATAATTCCAAAAATACTCATCTTAAAATTTAAAAAAGTTATATTTTTTGATATTTTAAGAGTAATTTCTCTTAAAAATAAATTTACGTTTTTTTTTTATTGTAAGTTCTCAACAGGTACGTTTGGCACAGTAATTTTAATTAAAAATTTTTTATTATTCATCTTGGTCTTTCGGAACGCTTTCCCACTAACACAAATCTGCCTTGTTTCTCCTGGACAGTAGCGCGAAAAATTAGATAATTACATTAATCTTCAATTTTGTTCTTACGAAACTTTAAAAGCAAGGACTAAGGGATGCGTTTTTGAAATTTTCATACGATACGCGTTTTGAGAAAATCTAACTAAGTGCCTGAACAAACATATAAAAATATAATGGGGGGGGGGGAGAATTTTTTTTTTTAAATGCAAAATTAACAAGATTCTATTTTTTTTTTTTTTTTCAATTTTAGAGAACGTCGGAGACTTCAAAGTTGCCCCGGCGTAAAAAGATACTAATGTACAATTTGTGACCTTTGATTTTATCTAGTATCACATGCTGTGTTAACAACTTTTATAACTTATCATTCAGTGTGAATAAAGGAAAAGAATTATTATTTTCTTTTTTAAGCCGACACCCTTAAGTTCAAACCAGGATGAAGGGGGAAAAAAAAAAAAAATCCCAATTTCTTTAAACAGATAAATAAATTATGATATACATATACATCCCTCCCCCATTCGTTTCAATACAGTTTTTAGATTGTTTTTGAATTGAATTATACGAAATATATTTCCTTTTAATATAAAAATGGTATTTGCTTATTGAATATGCTTAAATTATGTAAAATTAGAAAAAGAATGAGAGGGGGGGGGGGAGAGTTAAATTATTACAAAGGAAGCATTTTGCAACTGTTCTTTACTACATTTATTGCTTTTGATATTTTAGAACAAACTGCACACGACAAATTTTCCTTAATTAGATCTCTTCATAGTTTAGATAGAAAATATTCACCAATTGCATAATTCACTAATAACCAAAAATATATTTTCCGTGGGCCTTGCCTTTAATTTGATACAAACTTTGCTCTATTGATCTACAAGATGGAAAAACACTTTTTAAAGCTGCCTCCAATTATAACTGAGATAAATGGGTTACAGAACAATCACGGCATTTATTTCTTACTGTTGAAACATAAAAACAATTTTACGGTCTTCCAGAACACCCAGTCTCTATCTTCAAGATTTTCAATTTGTAAACAAAAATAAAACCGTAAGACCTTTTAATATTTTACTACACGAAGGCAGACAAGATAAACAAAGTTAGCATAAAAACAGGACGATTCATTGATAATGGCTTTCCAACGTTATCTCAGATATTTAAAAACGTCATCCAGAAAGCGAGAAAAATGTCAAGTACGAAAATGTACACCAGGAAAAAATAAAATAAATAACCACGTTTCAAAATATTTATATTTCTTTTTTCTTATGACGACACAAAATAAAGAATTGCCTCATAGGCGACTTCGAAAAGGAGCGGTAGATCAAAGGCATATGTTACAGTGAGAAAGTTGAAGTACACGCTTATGTGTGTCATGTCATAACTATTGTTTAATACGCAAAACCAGTTGCGAACAAATAAGTGATCCGTTATGCTTGAAAAACATTCCTCTGACAATACTCATATTACTTTTTTTTTTCTATCAAAAATAAGGTTTTTTAACTGAGATATAATATTTAACGCGCGGTGTCCTCGCTGTAGGGACATTAAGCTCGACATTTTGACTGTCGCTAGTATTTACACCGCATTTTTGTGCATGTAAACGTAGTCCTATTTATTGTTATCGTATTAGAAAAGCGTGAAATTAAGCAATGGCGTCAAATTCAAGAGAGACTACCACAGAAATATGTAGCAGACAAATTTTGTGATTTAATCAGCGAGCTTCGTCTAAAATTCCACATTTTCAACTTGCAGTTTGTAGTTCTCTAAAAATGTTACAAAGCAAATGTCTTGTGTTCATGATTCTATGGTAAATAAAGTAAAAATAAAACTCAAGTAAAGCAGTCTTAATATAATTTAAATAGAAAGTTTTAAATACTTAGGTAGGGTTGGTCTATGTCCGGCAAAAGCTATTTAAAAAAAAATTAATTGATAAAATAGGTATCGTAAAAAAAAATCCCTATTTTTTAAAAATTAATATTTGTGATTAGATTCTAAAACACTTCTTTCTCAAGGTATGAAGACTAATTTCAGCCCAGCCTCTACACTGACATTGGAGCCTTGGGAAATGATTATTTTTTCTAAGTGACTTCAGAGATCTTTGTGACCTGCTTGTAATTTAGAATAATGCATTTTCAATCATTTTACAAAACAACCATTTTTAAAATTTTACTCCAAAAACATTTGGTCTCTCAGTTCCTGGAAAAAGAAGTTATTTAAATTTTGATATTTTTCATCACATTAGGACTGAGAAAGAAGAAACTACGTATTACTTTTATTAATGTGAGAAAAACCTATTCTAAGCAGGGTAGTTACTACCACCCTTCATTTATTTCAAAATAGTTAACCTTCCAAGTCAGTGGCGCAGACAGAAATTTTTTATGGGGGGGGGGGGTTGTATGGCAAAAGATTCCTCATGGGGGTTGTGACCCCCCCTGGCTACGTCATTGTTCCAAGTGGCTGTGACGTAACATTTCTTTCACTTAATTCCAGTTTTCACTGCAAATGCGCCTACAGTTTATATTATTTAAAACATGCAGGAATCACAAAATGCATTTTAATTTTAAAAGCTTGTAGTAATATTAATACCTTATTTTCCCTAATTACAAATCATCTCATCAAAATTTCTTTCATTTTTATAATTTTAAAGATGTATGAAAATTGGACCGTGAAAACAACGTTTCATTATTTACACATTTCCAAGACGTTCAGAGGGTTAAAATTCAAACAACGCAAGTAAAAACTTCCATCTTTTCCAGAAAGATAATAAGTGTCTTCTCGCTGATTTAGTCCAAAAACAAGACGATTTTAATGTGCCCTCGAATGTAAAAGAAAGAAAAGAAAATCTTGAAGCAAATTATCGTGACGCACGCTCCACGGTATTTCATTTCAAGATGGGAAAATTCTTCATTCACATCCATTTTTGCTCGATGAAATTTTCGTCCACCGTCAAGGCACAAGATCGATTTCCAGTATTTCAAAGAGGGAGAATCGAACATGACCAGAATAATAAATGACACATAAGGCTGAGTAAAATGTATCCGCAATTTTGGAAAAAAGAAAAAATGGAAGATCACAGAAGAATTTTGCAAACAAGAAGCTCGGACGCTTTGTAAAGTAAACGAGATGGGTGGCCAGAAGGGATAGGATAGCTAAAAAATTTGAGCCTACAGTCCTTTTCACATTTTCCTTTCATACGTAACATCTGATTACCCGTTACGCTTCTGATGGCACTGTTGTCTGGCAGAGAGGACTGGCGGGCGTAGAGTTACAGCATAGTTAAAAGCACTGGAGCGATAACAAAATCACGCATGGAAAATAAAACAGGATCTATTTTCCCAAGAAAGAGAAAAGTGCTCGAATTACTTGTCTTTCCAAGATATTGTTCGGTGTTATTGATGGTTGGTCCTCGAAGTAAGCAAGCACCACTGGTAAGGCGTACACAGGCCAATGGCACAATACACACATGATGTGTGTCCGAGTACGAGCTATTTTGAAACTGAACCTCGGTCACGAATTATAGAGAGTATCAAAACATCTTTAACCTCTTCCTTCTCGCTCCCTCTCTCCTAATCACGGGCTAAGCTATCTCTCTTCATTTCTCGTGCCCGTGATATTTCCGGGCAATACTGTTCCAACCTTATGCGTCAGAAAGATTAGAGCATTTCAATTCTTATGCACATATACTATATATCATTTTACACAACAGATGACATTACCAGACTATTTTTAACTTTGTTTACTCGCGTAACAGTCGCACTTTTTTGTCAATTTTCCACAGTAAAAGTCTAGGTACGACTATTATGCGGGGAAATCTGTTACAAAATATTGTTGCAGAAAACTCTGCTTATTTCCTGGGTTCGTCGTTCTAAAGTCCAGTAGGTGCAGAAAGTTCTAGTAAAGAGTCCACTTGTCAGGATGGAACACGAAGTTTATTGCTTCTAGAACTTCGTCGAACAATCATCTGTACAAAAATCACAAGCACAAACAGCTCGTATCGTGATGATTGCAGTCCGCTTAGTACAGAAGCTTTTAGAAATGCTGTATTTCTCACACTAAATAAAACACTTCCACAGGCAATAATTCAGTGGAAATATATGAGGGATTTCGCAAACAGTCCCTCAAGACTCAGCAAGGAAAAATTTACACACAGCACTTAGAAACAAAGTTTCAAAAACAAGCGAAAATACCGCATTTATAGCGTCAGTACAAAGCCTTAAGCTTTCACGGACATCTGCTCTTGGAGTATGCAGAAGCAAGACTGACTCAAACTGGGGGAGCCCGCCGCTTTTAATCTTCGACGAACATCGTGGAAGGTTCCAGAGAAAACCATCCGTGGAATGGACAAGAACAAGCTCGATTTGGATTGCGTAGTAGACGAGTAATATTAGGATAGTATGCATGTTAATGCAGAAAAACTAACTTTACAAGCCCCATTGGGAAAATCGTGCCAAATGACCAAAATGTCGCCAAGCTTGGGGCCTTTTGACGATATATAGCGAAATTTGCGGGCAAAATTAAGTCCTCAAAAGTGAGGTTACCGAAGGCCTAGGACCAATATTTCTCGAGATTTCTAGCAAATGCAACAATACAAGTTAATAGAGAAACCCCAAACTCCGTATCTCGCGTTCTAGTTGACCGATTTTGATGAAACAAAAGGCTAAATTTAACTATTTGACGCGTAGAATACGAATTTTAAACTATTTTAAACAACAGAACATCGGGTTGCCCCACAAATTCGTAACAATATTGTACACTAACGCTAAAACTTTACTGCAATAATAAAAATACATTATCATAAAATTAGTAACTTATCAAATGGTTCCCTATTATGTGCTGTTTATTTGGTCTTTTTCTCAGCTGCACACAGAATAAATGCATTTTTCTTTTTATGGTAATATTTCAAAGGCATAAATTTACAAATTGTGACCATTTTGACAAAAAAAATTATAATTACATAACAGTACATAATTCATAATCAATCGTTTTCACTGAAGGTATTAGAGACGCTCTAGTTCTGGAAAGAGCTGATAATTTTCTATTTTCAATATTACAAATGCACGACTGCGACTTTTATGCGAGGAAAATATTTTGACAATTTTTCTTCTTAAAATGAGGGTGCGACTATTATGCGACGGCGACTATTACAGTACACGGTAAGTTTAATAAAATTCTATTTAGTGTTTAAAGCATACATTTTTAAAATTAGCCCCTGCTTACTATAAAACACACATTCAGTCACAATAACCCTAAATGTTGGCTTTTTCCTAGAAATTTACCTTCCCCCCTTCGCGCTAAAAAGATGCCCAAAACCTTAAAACGAATACATACAATTCTACATGCATTTATTTTCATACAATTTTCTTGAATTAAAAAAAGGCATTTTTTGGCCGTTTTCTTGAAAATTATACGACCTTTAAGGGGTTAAAGCAGCCGTCTGAGATAAAAACTCTAGTCTTCATTCTAGTCTTTAAAGATCTCATTTTAGCACAAATTTATACATATATATGTATCTGTGCAAGCATACATCCATTTTCATTATGCTCTTTTCCAAAAATTTTCCCACTCCGCGGCGCGCCACCGGGTTTCCGAGGTCCTTACGCGGCCGCCGCGAATTTCCGTGCGGCGCAGACCTCTACCATGCAGATGTGATGCCAATTGTATACAAACAAAAGCTGGCGCAACGAATTGATAATTGTCCGTTTTCCGAAATTGGTTTGAAGATAGAATCTAAGCAAAATAAAAATATAGCCTTAATTTCAATATTTTTCTATTTAAATCCAAAGCAGATAATTTTAACATAGGTAAAGCCTTTGGGATTACTGTAAAAGGAAAAAATCTACAGTAAAATCTGAGATAATCACCAGAATTCGCAGACGATATACAGACAGATGACCCGATCTTTGACACCGTGATTCCATCACAATAGGAATGGGATAAATTGTGGGTTGCAGGATGAATTAAATAACAATGAATGATCCTTACTTCTAACGGAACATGATGAGATAGCATAAATAAATAATAGTCATTCACAATTACATGAAATTGTTGACACAGCATGATGCATAACCTCAAGAATCGCGCTGAGTGAAACAACGGAACTATTTTCAAGCCATATTCGTTCAAATATATTGAACATTTTCCTGTACAGCTGAGATGATTGAAAGTATTTGTTGAAATAAAAATTAAGTGGAAAAACGTAGCATCAAACACGCACATGGTTATCATTTCTTTAGCCACAAAATATTCGACAACCTACACAAAGGTAAAAATTTAAATACTAAACATTAATAAGAGGGGGGAAATGAGCATGGTGATTAAAATGAAAAATAACGGGAAGATAAAGCTTATTATGCTTAATAATTGACCAACTCATAATCGAGGATATTTTCTTTTTAATGTGAATTTTTTTTAATCTCGATATAAGTTGCGACGATCTTGCACACTAAAAGGAACAAATTCTTTTTGTTCTTCGATCAACAGTTAATAACCCATTAATGTCCTGCACTGATTTAACACCTTTTTTCAGCACTATGTGATTAACTGCTTTGAACACAATTTTCCATTTGACTTCCAAATATGACACATTATTTTCCCAGGCTGAAGGGCATTCTTGTACAAAAAACGTGTCCAAATGAAAGCGTATATGTAAAGTAAATAAATTCAGATAGTAATTTTTTTCCTCATTTGGCGAATGGAGACAGTTATGGCATTATTTACGAATTATTTTGAGTGTTCCTGTAAGGACATGAACTTTAGCTTATGTTACTCAGTAATAGTGTAATTTTCACTGGTAAAATCTTTAGAATCAGTTCAGAAGTTACAGAAATATCCATATAGGATAATGTACTAGAATTCTTTTCAATGCCCCTGTAAAAGAACTATTTATGTTACATGCATGAAAGGTAGCCTATATACTCAGGTACAGAGTAGCTTTCTATCAGTGAAAAAAGTTTCTGAATCGGTTCAGTAGTTATACAAATTCCCATACAGAGTAATATAATTCTTATGAGTACCCCTGTAAAAGAACTATTTGTGATATATCCTACATATATCACATGCATATTTGTAATATATGTAGGGTAAGTTTAATTTTCAATATTGCTATAGTAGATTAAACTTCTAATAGTAACGCCGAAATGCCCCATGCGTCAGGCGGAATGTCCCAAATAGGGAGGTTCTTTTTGGGATTTTTCTGAAACAGCTGTACCTTCAAAAAATGGTTTTCATAATATGAAAATAGTAGGTTGATACTACATCTCTATGCCAATAGTTCTCCTATGGGAAAGTCGGCGGCAGCTGTAAAAATAATGCTTCGAAATTGCATAAATTAGCGCTAAGGACCATGCTTGGGGCCTTCAAAATTTTTAACATTGGATTCACTTTATATGAAGATATATAACTGCACTGAGCAAAACTTTTTTCTGTATCATGTCAGAGCCAAGATTTAAAGCATTCTTAAAAATTGTATTTTTATTAAATTGGGGGTATTTGGGGGGGGAGGGGCTTATTTGAGGTCTCGGACTATTTTCGAATGAATTTTCAGTTTGAGATGTTAATATCTAAGGCATCTTATCAGATAAAAAGAAAAAAAAAATCTCTGAAGCACCTCAGAGCCAGTCACAAGTCGAGACAATAAAGTGGCAAAAAATGGCCCAAAATTATTTCTACGTCACTCCTCTGGGATAACTCAAACTAAAGGAGGTAAATAAAAAATATTTCAGATTTGTTCTTTCCTTGGGTAAGGAAACACAAGTAAAAAAAATCACTAAATTCTGAGATGGTGATGGAAACTTTCTTTTTTCGACTCGATTTGCTCTTCCAATGACTCTTAAAGAAATCAATGTTTCGATCATTACGGCATTTGGACATCTTGGTTTACATGCACAATTATTTTTAGAGAAAATGCGCAAAAAAAAAATGAAAATGCATTTAAAACGTGGAAAAAATTATTTTAAAAGCTGATAAATGAGTTTAAATACTTATATTATTTAAGCTTCCAAATGGCGCTGTTTCGATCGTTACTTTTTGACAAACAGAACTGGCAAGAACACATTGTGATTCTTCAATATTTAAGTATTTTACTACCATATGCTGACAGAAATAATAAACGAATCATCATTTTATAGTATTCACTCAATATTTTGATTGTGAAATTACTAAAAACGAGGTAGAATTATTTTTCTTGATGTTGTGGAGACAACCAACCAACATAAGAGATGTCCAAATTTACACATTTATAGCCAAAATGTCTTAATTTAAGTATATTTACACAGACTTTTGTAATAAATGATACCAGTTCTTGTTTCTGAGCAGAACTAAATATTCGCAGAGAAAAAAAAAAAAAATCAGTTATAAGATCTAATTTGTTTTTCTGAGATAACTAAGTTAGGATATGTGTTTGTACCCACCATTTTAGAATCACTCAGATACAAAATTATCTGATGGTTCTCAGAAATACAGTAGTAAAAAAACTACAAAGTGCAAAGATGCCTAAATGATTACAGCTAATAGTAACAATTTATTGACATAGTTTCTGAAAATAAAAATCAAAAACTTAAAACTGTCCTAAGATAATCTAAAACTTTTTTTAAACAAAGTTACATTTAAAAAGTCATTTAAAAAGTCCAAGGAATCGAAATAATTTCAAATAAGCTGAATACTTAAGGAAGAAAAAAAAACTACATAAGAAGCACTTTCCAAAATATATTTAACTATCCCAGTGGCAGAATTTTATCATGCTTTCTGCTCCAAGCGGCAGAAATACAAGACTTTTTCTGCAGCACAATAGATATTTATGCGTGCATGTACACACAAAGATGAGGGTGCATTTTAACATTGTTAATTGAAAATTACAATTTCATGAAAGTGGTCTTCTGCGCATTTTTCCATTCTGTTGAAGACAATTTGTCTGCAGAGGATTTTTCTGTTTCTGCCGTTGGGTTTACCCTTTACAATATTTAATCTTGGCATGACAAATAATTTGCATGGTGATGTGTAATTTTAATGTAAATACATAAATATAAAATACAATTTATTGAATTTAATTAGTTTTGAAGTTTGATATTTAAAATAAAATGTTACAAACGACGCCTAAAAATAACATGCATAGGTTTTTGACATTTTTTGACAGGTCATTACATCAGAAACCCAACCTCGTATCAACATGATGAAAGCAGGAGCTTTAATATTTTTGGGAGGCCCCTCATGACGCATAACGATGAATTTTTACCAAGGCTATGCATTGCAATGCCTAACGTTACCAAGAATGTTCTAAATTATTTTTAAAATAACCGTATGTTAAGTTTTTGCTTTATTTCATTATACCACAGCTAATATAAAAATTAGATAAACTGTCCCAAATGAAAATAATGCAAAATTTAAAGAACACACGTATACATTAAAACAGTGGTCCCCAACATGGACCGGTACCGGTCCGTCAAAGGAACATTAGATTATTTCCATTTTATTTACTGTGAGGGGTTTGTGCTAATTCATATCTTTGCAACGGAAGAAATCATGTAACTGTTTTAAATTAGTGTTTTTGGTGTAACTGTATTTTATTTTGAAAACATGTTTAATACAATGAAATTAAAATTATTACATCAAAACAATCTAAAGTATAAACCAGGGACGAACCGGAACTAAATTGAAAACCGGAAATAACTGTTATTTTGGTCGGAATGAAAGCCGTAAAAAAATATCAGTTTATTTCGGTTCGGTATATCATCAAAAATTTTGTTACTAAACAATATTGACATTGCCTAATTAGAAAGTTTGTAAATGAATTATTCAACCAGCAGCAATATACTACAATATACTATAACGATACGCGTAAGGACGTTAAAAATCTTTCATCTAATAATCCGTTATAAACGGTTCCCATCGTTTAGATAAGCTTCATTTATTTATGTATCTATAATCAAATTTCAGCCATCTCATTAAAAAAGAAACTCAAAGCGTTGATAAACGAAGACAGCTGTAATATAAGCCATGTTACAAACATTATCACGACAGATCGTAACACACAAGATGACAATTTAATGAAAAATAAAATTCAGATACACGAAAACAAATGATCACCAGTGGCGTAGCCAAGGGGGGGGAGGGTTAGGGGGTCAACCCCCCCCCATAAGGAATTTTTTGCCATACAAAATGTATATTCTTCACTTACTTATTACACTCACGTATACATATATATGAATTACAGTAGTCATAACCCCCCTCCCCCGATGAAAAATTTTTGGCTACGCCACTGATGATCCCTATTTGTATATTTTTAAAATCAACAAAAGTCTACATTGGGCAAAAATATTAATACTATGACATATTAGATTAGCATTCCAGATTTCTTTATGTCGAGATATCCACGTTTAGTATTATGATGCATCTTTTCGTTTCCTATCACAATGAATCTCAGATACATTTTAATTTTACGAAATATTTGCCCCTCTTTTTTTTTTCCCCAACAACACATATTTTACAACTGAATGATTAGAACCATTGCTGGTATCAGTAAGTAGGAGGAGGGCAATGCTCTCATGGAAACATATTTCAAGGTCTTAAAATTTAAAATTCATGATCAAGAGTAGTTCGATGCCCAGAAATTTAAATTCCTCTAGAATAGATCAAGGAATCAAGACTGAGAAAACATATTTCTTCTATTTAAGCATCCACAACTTTCTCAGCTACATAATCAATAAAAATAAAAATAACGATTGTATCAATTTATCATGCCATTTAATTAACGCAAGCCACCATCGATAGTTACCTTTGTGATTACAGCTTCAAAAGAAATTTTAATTGATACACAAAATAAATATCTAGTGACTACTAATCCACTTCCCAATTAATGAAAATTCAATTTTTACTTTCCGAACATGTACCATGTAAGGAAAGTATTGTAATCATGAAAATATTAGACTTCGAGATTTTGGTGTATTGACACGTTTTGAGGTCTTCTGAATTCATTTATGCTATTTTTACGAGATGTATGTTATGTTTGTGTGTGTGTATGTGAGTGAACACGATAGCTCTTAAACGGCGCATTCGATTGAGCTCAAATTAGGTATCTATGTTATAAACCATCGTCGCAAGACCACATTGATTTTGATGTTATAGGACTTTTACATTATGGCCTATGGGAGGAAATTCTTGGAAGTGCGCTGGCGTTTAAACGGTACATTCGATTGAGCTCAAATTGAGTATATATGTTATAAACCACCATCGTAAGATCGGTATGATTTTGATGTGTATAGGACTTATAGTTTTTCTACAGGGCTACGACAAAGATTTGTTTTACATTATGGTGTATGGAGAGAAATTCTTGAAAGTGCGCCAGCATTTAAACGCCGCATTCGATTCAGCTTCAATTTGGTATACATGTTTGAATTATTCATCGATTAAAATTTATTTAAATGCTTGGTAATGATCTTAATCGTAAGTGTTCGGAAAGTCGAGTGGAGTCGCTCCAGATTTTTTTCATTTGGATTTAAAAGAATATATTATAATTATCTTTTGCTCTGTTTATAATTGTGCTAGTGAAATTTGAACCTAAAACACTTTAATTTAGGGAGAAGGGGTGGTGTAGGGTAGAGAGAGTACTCAAAATAAGTCTTTCTTACTGAAGCTGAATGAAATAGCGATCCTAATAAAAATAAATTAGAAGTCCCTTAAAATAGTCGGTAGACATTTCAAATTTGGCTCGGCAGTTTTTTTTTTCTTTTGGAGGGGGGGGGGGGTAGTTTTAAAGCTCGCCTTTTTTCCCCCTTTTTTTCCCATTTACTGCAGAAGGTGTTGGTTTGATTGCTTGAAGTGGTTTAAGCCTCTTTGTTGATCCAAATGCCGCCACACAGCATTTATATTAAAATGAGATCTTAGTGTTTTTGTTTAAAAAATGGGATTGGAAAAGAAATGTCTACCTGTATTGGGAAGAATTAATCGAATTTTGGTTCCATCCAAGTGAACCATAAGGTATTGACGAACATTTTTTCAGTGTTCCCATTTTAGGGGATTTGCCACAAAATTTTACGGTTTTCCATTGCGTTTGGAGCTAACAATGCATCGCACAATAAAACTTATAGCTATAGACACAGACCAACTGACTTAACAGCTTATTTTGCATTAGGCTTTTCATCGGTGGTAAAAAATTTAAGCAATGGCATAACTGTAGGTTGGGGGGGGGGGGGGGGAGAGAGGGGGTCCTGCCCCAGAAAAATACTATATTTTAAGATAAAGCTTCTATGTTATACCAGTATGTAAATCATTATGCAGGGTTTTCATTGAAGAAACAAAATGGGTGAGAATTTCTCATCCTTTCCCGTACACTGAGCGAGATTTTTATAAAATGGGTGAGAATTTTTCACTAATAGATTTGGGTTGGGTAAATATCCAGTGGGTAGGGTATTCATCCCTGTGTTGGGTAAATAGCCAAAATTAAGGTATTTATGATTTTTAGTTATTTTTATTGAGTGGAATTGGACCTCCAAGTCTAAATCAAGCGCAGTTACATGCAATAAAAGTGACCCAGTTTAAGATCGCCCCAGGATCAGAATGTTCCCAGGAACCCCCAGGCCCCTTCTTTTTTTTTCTTTCGTAGACTTTATAGTTCTTGAGAATCCACTTTTACACTCTGTGTGGTTCATTATTTTTTTTCTTTGAGAAACCGATTTCTAGGGTGCGCGAACTTCTCGCAGTAATAATTTTTTAATGCGAGAAAAAGAAAAAAAAATGCGAGATTCTCGCGCTCTAGTGAAAACACTGATTATGGTAATGTACATTTTTACTGGCAGCGGACAACGGCCCTACTCTGCCCGTAGGTATGGGCGTCTATGGGCGATGATTCCCCCTCAAGAGCAGCGAAAGTGCTTTAAATCACAGATAGTTATTCTTTAACAATAGCGAAATATTCCTCGATCACCTCATGAAAAAGTTTATTAACTTAAATGATGAAGGAGGAGGATTAGTCAAAGTGAAATGATAGCAAAACATCCAATCTCTAGAGATGTGAATATATTCAAACATTCAGAGAATTTTTTTTCTAATGGCGGGCCTCTGCCTTGGAGGCATTGGCCACTACCAAGGCCGGAGTTGTTGGTCTCTTTATCATGGGGGCACCTAGTAGGTGGACCAGGGGCGGACCTAGGGTAAGTGGCGCCCCCTGCTAACGTAAAACAGACGCCCCCTTTTATGCTGTACTTAGTTTTTGAGTTCGAAATGACGCCCCGATGCGATGCTTACTGTGTCGAGCGCCCCTGAGGTGGACCAACGCAGAGACGGCCCGAGGGGTGTGCGGGGCCCCAGGCGAAGTGCAAGAGCGGGGCCTCTTCTCTATCATGTCTTATGAGATAGCAATAAAATAGCCCAGGAGCGGGGCCTTAGGCGATCGCCTACATTCTCACCCCCCTTGGGCCGGCCCTGATCAACGTCGCCTATTATGAAGGGACAGACACAATGCTAGCCACGCCTAGTCGGGGATCGAACACCGACCGCCGGGAATTTAACCCGAAACCGTAGTACGGTGCTTTACCCACCATACAATCTGGTCGGCACACTCAGAGTAAAAATTCTAATCAAATTAGTAAATATTCATTTTATCATTTTCTTATACAATTTGAACTCCTTTTGAGGCTGGATGCCTTACTTAGGACGACATAAAAATACAAGCTTAAAACACGTTTACTGATTTGAAAATATACTGCAGAAAATATTTCATGTAACGCGAGCAACTCCTGATTCGCATTTTATAACACTACATCAGATTATAACACTATCTATCAGTCAATTTGTTCCCACCTACAACATTACACGAATGGTAATAACATACAAAATTATGTGTCTCTTCACTTTCCACAACACACAGTAATCTGTCAAGATTATGATTGTTTCTGCTGTTTCAGAGGAAACGGTACATTGAACATCAACACGACAGATTATCTCCTACTGCGTAAAAAGGATTATCTGTTTCTAAAATACTATGAAAGTGAATCTAGGATTCAAATAAAGACGGTGAAAAAATAAAAATGAATTTCCGTTTTGACTTGCAAATAAAAATCTTGTACATGCTGCAATTTAAATTCCAAAAGTCCAGAAGACCAAGCAATTATAGCTAGAGAAAAGAAAGAGCCAAATGGTGAAAATGTAACCAGAAGTCGTTATTTTCATTAAAATGTATATAAATAAATTAAATAATTTTTTTTTTAAATGGTGGTAGAGGGGGAGGTAAGTGGCAAGAAGGAAAAAAAAATTGAAATAGAAACTGAAAATAGTATGACATCAATAGAACGGTGCTAAATTCCCCAAACAAAGAAAGATATGAATTACATGAATAAATTACTAAACTATATTGTTGTAAACTACAACAGTATACTTATGACGCTAAAATGACTAACTAGATTTTAAAAAATAAATAAATAAAAACTTGACGTAAAGAATTAAAAGGAAGGGGGAATTTGTGAGAAACAAGGCGTCTCAAAGTATAATTTCGAGCAGAGTTAAAATCAACTTCCATTTTATTCAATTCCTATTATTAGGTCACACTCTCCCTATGTGTATATATCTTGTACAAATTTTCAATCGTTAATAAAATACTTTTTTATTCATCCACTCACGTTCAAATACATTTTTTTTAAACTTGTAGTCGATGACACTGGGTGTTAATACAGTTTTGGTCCCAATCAACTGGATAATTTATCTACAGGACCACCCAAAAGATTCGAAATATTACATTACACTATGGGCCGAAATTTATCAAACTCGCATACCTCAAAAACTATTAAACGTAGATTGTTGAAACTTTGTTTCCAAAGATTGCTGTAACATCTAGCTGTGCACCTCCTCTTTTGGTTACAATCGACTGGATAGATTATCTACAGGGCCGCCCAAAAGATTTTAATACATTACACTCTATGGGCAGAAATTCATTAAAGCATATTTTAGAGGTATTAGGCTAGTTCAAATGACTCACAAGTGATATATGCTGTTAAGGGTTACAAAATGAATTTTTATATCGAAGAAAGTGTCTTTATCATGTACAGTGCTGCTACATGAACACTCAAAAGATTCCCAACACTTTACGGTCAATGGCAGTTTTAGGGACATTTATCCACTCTAGTACATTACCGTCCTACCATATAGTTAAGTAATAGTCCGCCACGGTCACGTGCCTCCCTCAAGAATTACGCCAAAAGTCGCCAAGCTTGCGACTAAGTACGCGTGTATATATTTTACTAGATAAGATTTTTCATATATAAGATTGTTGTAACATCTAGTTGCGCATCTCGATTTTTGGTTCCAATCTACAGGAGAGTTTATTTGCAGGACCACCCAAAAGAATTTCAATACATTAATGTCTATGAACATCTTCAATATATTACATCTGTAGTCAGTCATTGGTTCATTCCCAAAATCTCGCCATTTGTCTTTGGAAAAATATCGCCAAATTTGGCGATAGTCAGTCCTTGTTTGATTTCCCGTTTCACATAACTTTAAAACTTTTAACAGCAGAATGTTGAAATTTTGTATTTAGAACTATTGTAACATCTAATTGTGTATCTCTTTTTTTTTTTTTTTTAAATTCCTACTATTAGTTAACAATCTCCCTATATATATTTATATATCTTATTCAAATTTTCAGTCGTTAATAAAATACATTTTATTCATCCACTCAAATTCAAATAGTTTTTTCAAATGTTAATTTATTAAGTGTAATTAATTAAATTTAATAAAAAGTAACTAAAATAAAACTTCTCTTTGTTGACCTAAGTAGGAATTGACTTAAAAAATATTCTTTATATATTACCTGTTTCCAGTCAGTGCAAAAAACTACAGTGAACTAACTGTTATTCAAAAGAGACCGTAAAAAGTAATGCGCTTGCGTTCATTTGCTTTGAAAAAAAAAAAAAAAACCACTCATAATCAGTAACTGTAACTAATCATTTAAAAAAATATATACATTTTAAAGGGTATTGGTAAAAATTGTTCGATTTGATCGTTAGAGTAGATAAAAAACTTGAATTTTATTTCTCTACTAATTATATGGTGTTCCACATATCAGCAGAAAGCGCTGATGTTTTTTTTTTTTTCGATGGAAGTTCATCTTATTTTTCTTTATCTTAATGGAATAAAGTGTAAAAAATACTTAACAAAACCTAAACAGAAATTTTGAACCCATGTTTATCGTGTTCATTTCCACCGTTGCAACGACGTAAAGGCAGAGACCTCGAACTGCTCCCCGTTGGACACGCGCAAAAACAACTAACTCTTTGCACGGAAAGGGTTTCTCCGCTATTGCAACAACGGGAGCGAACAGGCTACAACTGACTTCAATCGGGAAAGGAGAGGGGGTTCAATTCCATATCCGGACGTTGCAAAGGGATAGTGTTCGTATTTGTTCCGCCGTTGTGTAAATGAGCCAACTGCGCGACTTCATAATTTGTATCTCGCGAGAAAGCAACCGGCAGAGCCGCGCCTTTCCTTCCCAAGTGGTGGATCGCTTCTCAAGTGCTACTACTGGAGAGGTGCAACAAAGCCGACTGCCTGGCACCAGTTGGCGGATGATCCGAGATTTGAAAGCCGAGCTCAAAGAACTTTTTAACAAGATAAATAGCGCTTTCTCTAGCAAAAATAGCCACCGCCCACGCCGAAAGGAGTTTAAATGTTGCAGCAATAAAAGAATTTTTTTAAAGGGCTAGCAAACAAAAGGAATAGGTAAGGTAACGTCCAAATAAAGATGAAATCATATCACGAACAAAATAACAACAGAGTACGATGACATGTTTGAGCGTAAGCAATTAAGACTTTCGTATTATGGTGTGCTAACATGTAAAGCCGACGATCATTTGTTCTTTTCCATATAAAAGAAGGTACTGGAATGAAAAAGTTTAATAACTAATCGTTCGGTGTAGATTCTAGAAATTACCGTAGAAAGTGTGTGAATTTATAATATTTTTCTTAATGACTGGATGACAAAATATGCTTAATAAACTGGAAATAAAATAGTTTTCAGCCAGCTACATCATCAAGTTTCGTGTTTTCTTGTATATTTGCAGGATATCAATCTTGCAAATAAACATAAAGCACTGCTTAACCAGAATTTAGTCTTTTACAATATGACAATTTCAATTTCATTGAATTTGGAACCAACATATCTTCCTGGATACCAAGCTACTCAGCAGTAAAATGTGAATGCACACACACTTTATTCTCTTTTCCGAAAACATTTATTTTCTCCCTATCCGGCCTGAGGATCGTTAGGACAAGCATTAGAGATGCATTCGAGGCGTATTTCTGAAGGCCCGAATTAAGATAATAATAATAATAAAAGCCTAAGTTTTATCTAAATCAAGAGCTCGAGCTCAGTACCAAATTTAAGCCAACTGGAGCTTGAGTACTTACTGTTATAAGTATGATGGTGTACTGTTAAGTATAGATGATACACACGATAAAACACTAATTTGTGCTGATATGAATTATACTTAACAATGACATAGAAGTCAAGATAACCATTGCCCGACCAGTGACTGAACGCGTGTGCGCTCTCAACTGGGAGACGGAAGGTGCCTGGTTCAAAACCAGGTCGCGTTCGCCGACCTAACCATTCGGAGTTTTCCGTGGTTTTCTCCAAAACTTCGCGTAAATACGGATTAGGATCCCTTAGAAAGTCCCCTCGGAGGACAACCCACCCCCCTTGCAGGGCTTAATTTCTAGCAAAAGAAGTACCGGAGCCCTAATATTCTCGAGCTTATGCTCAATACAGCGGCGTAATGTAAGTCCGAGCTACCCTTCAGTTAGGGATAGGTAGAACATTCAATTAAAATAATAATTCAAATATTTTCCCGTGTAATAGTATTTGACATATTTTTATTTCATGCAGGGCCGGTCCAAGGGGGTGCGAATGTAGGCGATCGCCTAAGGCCCCGCGCTTATAGAGGCCCCGCTCCTGGGCCATTTTATTGCTATCTCATAAGATATGATAGAGAAGAGGCCCCGCTCTTGCGCTTCGCCTGGGGCCCCGCACGCCCCTCGGGCCGTCTCTGTTTCATGTCACAGTTGTTATATCACTGAAAATGGTAGACGGCCGAAGTGTGACGGTCCCGGGTTTGGGTCCCATCGATCTAACAGTCTGGAGTTTTCGTAGGTTTTCTCAAGATGTAACGTAAATACGCGTTAGAACCCTTTAGAAAATAATCAATTAATCTTTATGGTGTTATTTTACAAAGTTTTTTATAATTCTATATTACCCTTAGAATGTCCTCCTACCAAGGCATCCCCCATCCTTGACAGATCGCCCTAGCGTAGCGTTGCCATAATCACACAAATAAATGTTTCATAAAACGGTTAATAATAAATGATCTGAATTAGCATGAAGAAATATGAACAATATACAGTAGAATACCCAAAATCTACAAATTGGGAGTAGACCTTGTGCAGATTTTAGATTTTTGCGGCATAACATGTAAAGTAATGTTATTTTCTCCTAAGTAAAAGAAATAAAGTAAAAAAAAAAAACTGTTAAAGTAAAGTAGAAGTGATTGAAATACTTAATAGAAACAAGTGAAAGAAATAATGTCATAATTTTTAACACTTGAAGAAACAAAAAAATTTATATACCATAATTATGAAGACAAGGAAATTCAAGAAAATTCAATTTACTTAGAAAATGTTAAACATTTGTTGAACAATTGCTTGTTAAAAATGTGGCATTTGATATGATGTATTTTGAGTTTCTTTTTAAATACACATACATATGTGTTAATTAAAAATATTCCACAGAGCTAATAAATCAGGAGCTTCCTCTTTTTCTCTCCTGGTTTTTGATTGAGTATCAATAGCACTGTGGCGGCCACAAGCTAACCATGAACGAACAAATGGTTCAGGTTCAAATTTGTTGATCGGAGGACCGACTAATCTAATGAACATCAAATTTGATAAAGTTTCAATGCTAAGTGAAGCACGTTGGGAAGTACAAATTAAGTTCATGGTAGAAAATCCTTGTTCACATTCGGCACTTGAAATGGGTATGCAATTCGCGAGGCTTTAATTTTCGCGACTTCCGCGAAAATTCCGCCTGTCGTAATTGCGAAAATTAAAGCCTCGTGAAGCATTTTCGGTTCAAATTTCGATTCTATTCATATAAAATTCGTGAAATTTTCAGCTCACGAAATTACCTACATCTTCATTTTCGCGAAAATCACGGCTCGCGAAAATAAGTGATTTTACAGTATATCAACGTATCTGATATTTTTGGCATTTTCGAAAATATCATGATATTTAAGATCCCTGCAAAAGACCCCCAAAACTCCTAAAATTAATTAAGCTTATTGCAATTAGTATTTTTTGTTTATATTTAGGAATTGCGTTAGTATACAATTACTTTTTAGTTTTTCCATGTGTGTACAAATTTATTAAATCAATATTTAAACAAATAAAATAATAAAAATAAAAATTTTAGTTAATTAACTAAATTAGTAATTATCCGTAATCAACATTTTGAGTGTTTATATCCTTTATTATTTATTGACGCTTACAAACTCAAAAGCGCCTGGCAAGCCCATCTTAATCACCTTGCGTATTCAGAGTTACGAAAACTAAAGATCTTTAGAACTTTCGCGATTCTAAACGACTCTAAAAATCTGAATAAATTCCGCAGCAGTTTTGGTTAAAAGGAAACTACGGGTTGTGCACCAAGGTACGTCGCAAATAAATCGGCTTCTGCTAAGCTGACTGAAATCGGTTTCAGGATGCTAGAATTGGTTTGAGGCGAAACGAATTAGTATTTTAACCACTACGCAACCACTGGCAACACCACTGTGGGGTGTGCCTGTTAAAATCGATATGTGTGTGAAAAACGTAAAAATGACAAATTATTATGTAATGGTGGGCTCCGGAGCCCAATATTCATGAGCTCCGGTTGGTTTTGCGGTTCACTCGGGGAAGAAAAAAAAAAAAAAAAGTTACGGAGCTGAGCTCCGGCACAAATTAAGCCCTGCCCCCTCGCCCTAGATCGTCGCGCAGATAATTGGCTTTAACACTACACAAGATAACCATTGAAATATCAGGAAAATACACGTGGTTTCATTTCGCTAAATTAATAAACTAAATGAAAATTATTACACTTAACGATTTTTATTGCTAGATAGTCACACCGCATTTAAAAGTTACTACTATTAATTTATATACAATACTACTGATTTTAAAACATTATTTTGCGATTTAAGCTTAATTACTGCTGTACTCAGAAACGTAGACAAAGAAAAGAGGTGCTTTCTCCTGAAGTCTTATATCCCCGAGGAGAAAATCATAAAAATTGAGCCTTTTTGTAAGAATTCCTGCCTTTCTAAAATTCCAACATATTCTTCTGAATTCTCTCTAAAATTCCAATATATTCTTATTAAGTGCCTGGTTATATTGGATTCTGTTATTTCAAACATGTTTCATTTCACAGACATCTTGAGTTTAGAAGTTCACAAAGGATTATTTAACCGAGACGGAACTTAAAGAGATATTTATGACACGAGATTTAATATTTTAAGTAACAAAATATTTCAATTTTCCCTCTTTGTTTAATAGAATAAAATTCGCATATGTGATTTGGTGAAGTGCTAATCATTGCAAGAATTTGATCAAAAAAGGTCAGTATTTGCAGTTAAGCAATTTGAATTAGGTGAAAGGAGGAGAGAAAAATAAAGACCCATTTATTTATTCAATAAAGGAATTCTTTTGAAATAGAAAACTCAAGAAATACGCTGCCAAAGCCGTCGTGTTAGAAAATTAAACGTAATTAACTCTTTTCCAATACAACAGCGCCTAAGAGCAAGCAAGCTATAAAAAAGGATGATTAAAATCTATAAAGAATGAGAATGGCCGCACAATAACCCTTACAGCGTAAAATGCAATGCACGTATATTATTCGATTTATAAATGCTCAAAGAAATTTAGATGCAACACGATTCCTCCTAAAGCGCAATTGTGGTTTCTTCCTAACAGTAAGGTACATCATTAATTCTTACAGACAGAGCAGTGTGTCACAGATGACTCATCCATGATCCCTGGGCTTGAGTCATCTGTCAATAGGGAAATGTTATATTAGTACAACTGTTTGGGTGCTTAGCACCCGAGTCGCACACGTAAGGATTCATTCTCATCTCATGTTTCCTGTTTTCCAGCCCGAACCCCCTGTAACATGTTTGGATATTTCATTTAATGGACGCATAAAGGCATATTTGTGATTCAACGTGATACGCCCCAAAGTTTTGTAACAGTTGTACATTTGGTAATATAAGCATTCGATGACTAGTTTTTAAACAAAAAATAAAAACAAAGTATACAGATAACTTTTTCGATTATTTATTTAGTTTTATACACACATTTATATATTACATCAGCTATCGCACAATAGCGCGTATTTTACATATTTAAAAAAAAAAAAGACTCTTTACAACAATCGGGACTTGGGAGCCGGTTTTAAATTACCCAAAGCATACTTGAGAGCCCATTTTTATGTTACCGTGTCAAACTTGCGTCCTTTCAACCACCAAGGTACGTAATATTATTAAAAAAGGTTCTAGAAAATTAAGCATGGGACCATGGGCGCCCATAGGAATTTTTCTACGGGGGGGGGGGGGGCACACTCCAAAAAAAATTTCTAGAGGGGGGCAAATTTCAAACTTTTAACAAATGTGGTTCTGGTTTTGCCATTTGTATACATAATGAGACATTAGCCTAAAACTCTAGGGAGGGGCAAGTGCCCTACCTTGCCACCCTCCCCTTATGGGCGCCCATGCATGGGACCCCCAACAGTTAATTTTATGAGCCCATTCACAAATTTAAGAAAACTGCGCGCCCCTGTTATGTTATATAAACGGGAGAAGAAGGGGAATAAGCAAAATCCTCTTGAAACTACTCCAAAACTATATTAAATACATTTTAGCTTTAATAAATTAAGCAGGAAAATAGTTTACGGCGCGAAAGCAAGAAAATCTAAAGAAACTAGTCGGTTATCAGTAAACTTGAGAACTCTGATAAAATACCTTAATAAATCATCTTGCAGATGACTTAGATAAACACTTAATTGACATGGTGCAGAACCACTTAGGTAATTCAATAACCATCATTATCATACGCTCTATTGTGGTACATACGTGTATAAATACTGTATAGTCAGAGTAATTATTATTATCTATCTACGGGTTAGTTTGGAGCAACGGATTATTTGGAAAAGCATATAGTTCCTAGACGTCGCGGTGCCCAATTCAAGTACTTTTATTTTATTTTCTTGCCATTTACATAGATAGTAATGCAGATTAATAATTTCACAGGATTTGCGCTGACAAGCATATCACTTTTATGCCCGTGTTAAGCTTATCAGAGTTTCATGCTGTTATTGAGAAAGGAACATGAAAATTTAGCAGGGGTTACAAACAGGGTTGGTACAGATTTCAAAGCTTTTGCTTCCCTGACATTATCTGCCATGCTGTGTGTTTTTATTTTCAATGTTACTTCCTTTGCTTTTTATATCTTTCAATTTTTTTTCTAAATTCCAGTGATAAATATACTTACAAAAAAAAATGTTACTTGACACCACTGGATTCTAACAAAAAGCATATTTGATAATAATTTAAAGGCAGCATGTTTCAACTACACAAGATATATAGGTCCATATATGACACATTTTAAAATTATTTATAAGATCAGTTTGTATTGTCAAGACGACCCTGTGCTTGGCTGATCTGCCCAGGTTGTGGGAGGGTGCCTTGGTCGGAGTACTTTCTTAGGGGTTCTAAAGCATATTCATGTTACATCTGGAGAAAACTGACTAAAACTCCAGACTATTAGATCAACAGCCACACTATAAGGCTGAAATCTGTAGGGTGACCAGATGTCCTGCATTTAGCAGGACAGTCCTTTTTTTTTATGTCTTCTCCTGCAAACGGTATTGCATAGCAAAAATTTAAAATGTACTTTATTTTTGCTTTTGCCTTGCATTCTGTGTCACTCATCCCCATTAGGATGTGAACACAATTCATGTATGGGTAATTAGGGCAGTTGAAAATGCACTTATGCACAGATTTTCGAAATCGATGAGAGCCTAGTGCAGAAAAGTTGTACCTTGTGTTGTTTAATAATCTTGGAATTTTTTTTTTTTTTAATCGGACAATATCTTCAGGTGGTTCTGGTGCCTTTAAAATCGGGAATTTGGGCCAAATAGACATGCCGCCCCCCCCCCCAAAAAAAATTGCGAATTTTCGAAATCAATATCAGCCGAGTGTGGAAAAGTTTGTTCTTGGGCATGTTAATAACTGTGCAAAATTTTTTTGAAATCGGACAATATCTTCCGGTGGCACTGGAACCTTTAAATGAGAGTTTTTGGGCCAAAACAGACCCCCCCCCCCCGGAAATAAAATTTACCGCGTTTTGGAAATTGTTAACAGGCACGAGTAAAAATGCTTCTTATCTTTAGAGGGCTCATTTAAAGAACGTTTTCGCACTGGGCATAAAACAAAAGAATGACTTCTGTTAAAACTTCAAATGAAAATTTACTATTAAAAAAATCCTTCAAGTCGATTTTTCAAATTTAATCTTTATTAGAAAACAGAAATAATTACTTTAAAAAAAAAAATCAAAACTATGTGATATTTTGCCCAATACAGTAGTTTTGAGAATTTCTCTTGCAATTATTTCCACCCTGGACCATAGTCAGATAATGTAGATGCACACGCGCACGCCGGGCGCGGATACATTCAAAGATCTTGCAGATAGTTTTTTGGTAATTCCAAGTTCTTTTTTTAATGGATAGTGGCATAAAAGAAATATCTTTTTCAAGTCAGTATAGCCCAAGCAAGTTGCACAGATGGGTGTGCATATATTACACGTGTTCATATACGCACTATGTATTTAGTCATCACGAACTATTATGAGTTTGCAGATAGTTTTGGATTATGTGCGCAGATAGTTTTCTCTTATATCTGACTATGCCCTGGACAAAGCTAAGACAACCTTGGTCTTGAACTGAACAGTGGTGAAGGCATGAAATAGGGAGTATATATATGATACAATTACAACTGCAACAGTCATTCTGAATTGCTGTCTCAGGGTTAATTTCCATGACAGTTTTCTGTTAACAGGAAAAAAAATCAGAGAAAAACATGTAGTATTTATTTCTGTCTAATTACTTGTGTGTGCATTTATTTTATGTTATTTTATTACACATTGTTAGTATTCTGAAGTTATATGTATAACATTCAAGTTGAACCAAGCCAAGCTTTAAAGTTTACTTTTGGATCAACTAACTTCAGGAAAATTAATCCCCTGCTGATAACATCTCTCTGCCCTTGAACCCCAGGAGGTAAACTGTTCTAACAGAGAAATATTTTTCATACTCCATATTTACATAAAGAAGAGCTAACTGATTACCGATCACCCTAAAAAAAGAAGCCAAAATTTCTCATAGGGGGGAGAGGGGGAATGAAAGGGAATTTAAATCTGAAAAAGAAGCAAAGTGGCACCTGGAGCTGCTAATGACAAATCTTGGCCAAGAATTTTTAGCACCACAGATGTAATATGTCACGGCCACCACAGCAAAAATGAAAATTTGCATTTTTCTAGCTTTCAGAACAATGCCTTCACAGTTAAAGGGATACAAAGTTGCACGCATAAATAGGCAAAAGGTCTAGTATAAAGCATTAGTTAGAGAGCCCAAAGATAGATTTTAGTAAAAATTGCTAAAATTTCAGATTTATGTTTTTAACAGACCTAAGTAAATGAAATTGTCTGCAAACTCAAATAATTTCTTAAAAATTTTCTGCAAAAAACCATTGTGAGTACCAGTCATGTGACTGTGACCTGTAATATACTACATTTGAGCTCAATTGAATGCACTGTTTAGGAGCTATTGTGCTCACTCACATACATACACACAAATATTACATACGTCTCATAAAAGTAGCATAAACGAATTTAGAAGACTGCAAAATGTGTCAATACATCAAAACCTCAAAGTTTAATTTTTTCAAGATTATAATACTTTCACTTTCCTTACATCATACATGTTTGGAAAGTAAAAATTATGCATGCAATTTATTATATATCTAATGAAAAAGTATCAATATTCTAAATTTATGACAAAAATGCATGTGTTTCAGCTGTGAGATTGTTACGTCAACATTGAATAACCATGCAAGTGCAAGAATGTCCATTTCCTGATAAATTGGCAAATGTATTGAATTATCATTTAATCTCGCAAAATTTCATGAAGTGTTCAATGCTTTTTTACATATAACTTATAGTACACTCTCACAACCCTAAAATCCACCATACCTAATGGCAGAATTTTGTCTTGCTTTCTGCGACACGCTGCAGAAATACATGTCTTTTTGAAATGCAATATACAGTAGAAGACCCAAAATCTGCCGACCTGAAATCCGCAAGGCTCTAAAATCTGCACTGTCTGTTCAATGTAAACAATGAAATCTGCCCTGCCAGCTGCAAGTTCAGAAAACTACACTATAATCAAAGTAAAACTAAATAAGCTATTCACACTTGAAAAAAATATTTTAAAAGTTTGTGAGCTCGGATGGTAACATTGATATCCATGAAATGACTGACAGTGACATAATTAACACTCAAATGTGGTTACGTGACACAGACTCTGACACAGTAACAACTGAGGATGATCAAAAAGTTGATAAAATAACATTTAATCAAGGTTAAGCTCTGAGAAAGAAATATCTCAGATTTGTAGAGCAGCAAAGCTGTGTTACAGAACAGGAAATAATAATTAAAAAAAAAAAAAAACTATAATTAGAGCATCCCAAAGTCCCAAACCTACAATTGAATATACATGTTTAAATAAGTTGTAGTGTAATCTCATAATTTTGTATAATGTATTATCCCTCTGTATTTTTATATCATGATTCTGATAATAAGTAACATGATTTTTTTCTCTTCATCTCTATTGTTTGTTTGTTTGTTTTTCTGGGTGGGGTGGTGGGGAATAGAATGAACTTCCTATTATGACCCAAAATCCGCAAAATTCTAAAATCTGCGCAAGGTCTGGAACCAAGCTGTGCAGATTTTGTGTCTTCTTCTGTATATGTATTTATACATGCTCGTACACACAATGATATCGATACATTTAAACATTGTTAAATGAAAATTACAAATACGTGAAAGTGGTCTTCGGTGCATTTCTCAAATCTGTTGAAGACAAGCTGTCTGCAGAGGATCATGTTGTTTCTGCAACAATGTCACTCTGTTTCTGACACAGGGTCACCCTATCTTTCAGATGTAAATAGATATTTTAAATTTAATTGCTTTGTCACCGAGTGAAACGTTGGTAAATTTTTGACTGAAAATGAAATGACCAGAATAATGAGTCCTATGAAACACTAATAATATATTTATACTCTTAATTAAAATAATCATTTCTTGAAAATTCATCATTGCATACACAGGGTTATAACTTATACTTCATGATTTCTGGGAAAATATTTAATAGTACATGTAAAAACAAACAGTTTCATGCACCAAAAACCTATAACTATTTGTAAGCTGTTAGGTCAAATTAACCAGTGTGACTTTTTTTTTTTTTTTTATAACTACAAAAAATGAAGGATTCTAAAATGAAAAACAGTTAATTATTCTTCCAATTTTATTAAAAAATAGCTTTGCAACCGTTCTTGTTTTATTTGTATCTAGTTAAATGTCAATGAATCAGAAAAGTTTATACCATTAGCTTACATACTTTTCTATAAAGTAATCATTTACTGCATGTCAACAAAGAAATGAGATAATTGGCAATATTGGATAATGTGCACCAGTAGCTAGTAGCAGATTCAGAAGAGGGGCTACGAGGCTACAAGACCACCAAGAGTAACATTTTGCTTTATTGTACATGTTTTTAGGTAGAATGAGCTTTTATAAAATAAATTAGCCCTGGCCAAAAGTGCTTTATAGTACTATATTTTGTTAAGGTCACATAAGCTTTTACTAAAATATTTTCTGTATCAGCTATTGATCTGCATAAGCTGTGTGGATTAGAGGGGTGGGGAGAGGGGGAATCTTCATTGACCATAAATCCTGAGCATGATAACATACTAAACTCTGAAGAGGAGACTGGACATCATGAAAAAAACTAATGGGTATAGCAGCTACCTAGTTTGCTTGGTTACATTAAGGTTATAGCTATGATTTAAGATTGCAATATATATGTCTATTGAATGTAAATGTTAGTTTGAGATATCACAACAGTATTTTAGCAGTGTACTTTGGTTTCCCTGACAACTGTCAATGTCTGCTAAAACACAAGTCTAAAGAAAGATCTGATCATAAGAACCATGTACACTAAGAGTAGCTTTGTTTCATTTTAAGCTCTGTTATTCTATCTGACTGCAGATACATTTACTGAATTTTATTATTTCTACATGAGATCCAGAGGGCAGTTGATGGGACTGCTAGCTACCCTCGAAATGAGAAAATAAGATGGCAGAAAAATTAATGTATTTGTGGATAAATTTAAAAGTTCACTTTGTGAAATTTGTATTTAGCAATGAACCTAAGCCAAATTTACTTATTTTTTCCTCTTTGATGTATGTTTTTCCAAATGCAAAGTTTTTCAGCTCTGTTTACGAATTTATTTTATTTTCTTTCTTCAAATTCGTTTACGAACACTTTTCGGCAAAATGAAAATCTTAAAATATATATATATTGATTTTTATGAGTGTTTATTACATTCCAGTTGAGCTTTTAGCCACCGCCTGAAAAGAAAAAATATCGGGCTATGCAACTGATAAAATCTCGTAATATTTCTGCTATTTTCTTTGATGTGTTGGTCTGTGCAAGCTCCGAATTTATAGTATTGCTCCAAAATAAATTATAAAAATATGTGGGCTGAGTGAGCATTAGGTACGACAAATGTACATGCAACGGTGCTTATGTATTATCTCGGCGGTCCGCCAAGACGAGCGATTTTTCGCTTAGATAAATTTCGGACCCACGAAATTATTGATGGTTTGGAATACGATTGGAAATAGTTTGCCAGCACATTTGACGAAAAAATAGTTTAGCGGGAATGACCGCCCGATTACCACAACTAATATATAACTAATCTAAATTTAATTACCGGTTGATAAATCATTAAATACGAGATATAAATATGGTGTAACAGAATTTTATTAACAAATCCTATACAAAAACAATTTCAGTATTAATTAGTTTTATAAGCATGAGAAAATTTGATGTACTGAAATAGAAACCTTATTTCAATGTAATAATATCGATTAAAGTTTAAAAGTATTAACATTGTTACTAGACATACAAATTTATTAAATAGATAAAAATTAAATTATCTTTTAAAAGTTAATGAAAAGCGTTCGATTTGCTTCATACATAATGCATAATTTTAATTAAATTTACAGAAATAATACTAAAAAATAAATTATTAACTATATATCACACAAATATAATCGAAAGATAGTTTTGATTAGTAATATAAATCATGTCACTGAAGGCAAACTTTACTTTTAGTTTATATCAGCTGTCTTACAAAACAAACAAAAACCAATACCTTCTCAATTTCGTACATTTTATTTTTACAAGGAATTTTCATTGAAAATAATCAAAGAGTTAAACAATAAAAACTTTTGAAGACGCGAAACTTAATAAAAATTAGTGATGACTCAAAAAAGATCACACCCATACCTCCCATACTTTGAAGTTGTTACTCGTTTTAGTTTAAAGCACAAAACAATTCCGGGATAACTCACCAGCACTTTAGTAAATCGCTGTTCCAACTCATTTTGCTCAGGCATAGGCATTTTCATGGTATCAACAGGACACTGTTTTATTCTATGATTATAAGTATTCTGCCGAGACGACCCCGCGTTGCCCATCCTGGCATTAGACGATTTTGGCAGTTCGATAACCATAAGCAAATCTTTATTAAATCCTTTTTTTTCAAAATGTTTTCATGTCTTCCACTGTGAATGACAAACACGAACTTTTTTAGCGATTACAAACACAATGCAGAAATAAAGTATGAATGAAGAGCACATAATCCTGCGTTACGCCGAACCCAAACATCACCCTCCTTTTTCATTAAAATCATTACTCGCTATCTGATCCAACAACACACCACACAACACTGATGTCAAAAATGAGTAATTCGTCGATCTACTGAGCATGCGCCAAAGGAATTCTCTTCTCCTCACTTCAGTTCAGTAAAAATGTTTGTAAATAATAATAAACAAGTAAAGTAATTATTAAACAATAATTATTTATAAGAATGCTTGTGTGTATTCTATTTTGAACTTTAATTGCTAGTTTAAAATCAATAGATTTAACAATCTCACTAAAATGATTCATTAAAAGAAACGAACGAAGGTTCATCGTTTCATCCTGCATGCGCAAGAAAACCGGTTTTTAAATCCCCGAATTTATTGAAAGGATTGAAAGTTGGTCTGCTACAGAGTTCAACTTCAAGACAAGCATTTTCATGCTGAAAATTTTACTTTCATAAGTATATATTTCATACTATTAATTAAATTAATTTATTTTATATTCATGATTATTATTTAAACTCTTTTAAGGTATTATAAACTTACAAAACGTAATTTAAATTCGCGTTGTTTTCAAAAATTCCTGTCGATTAATTAGATGCTATTCCGATTGAGTAATGGGAGTTTTAAAAGATTTATTTTGTTTTCATGTTATCGCAGATTTTGTGACTAGCCGGGTAGATTAGTGTGATGTTCAGCTGATAAGGAGCTGGCGTGTGGTTCAAGGGAAGGAATTCACACAACTATAGTGTTGTAGTATCCTTTGCAGTTAGGTAATTTTCGTGTTGGTAATTTACTTATATTAAAGAAAAAATGGCCCTTTACAAATTTTGCTCAATGTTTTCTCGTTCTAGAGATTTAAAGGTAAAAGCATGATTGTGTAATAATTTATTCTTACAATAAAGTTGATACAGCTCATTAGAAAAGCCAAGTTCTTTAAAATAGATAAATTTATCATGCATGTAATTAATTCAGATATTTCTATTTTAGCGTTTGTTACCAGCAATAACAGTATGTTCCAGGAGTGCATCAGATTCATCAGTATGTAGTCACTTTATTGATTTATTACATTACTAAGCCGTTGCACATTTCTTTAAAAAATTATATAGGTTTTAAAATGGCATTGATATTATTGTTTTCTTCAAAATGACAATCAGTAAATGTAACATTGTCCAATGATCAATCAGAATCAGGAGTGGGAGAGGCTATATGATCATATCGCCTATCCCACTCCTAGAAATATTTTTACTCCCCTCCCTGTACCTCATATGTCAGCAATTTAAATGTGCATCATAAATTTTAATGATACCTAAATTCTAAAAGAACATAATATATGTAGGAGTCTCCAACATAGGACAACATAAATGTTACAATTACTGATTGTCATTTTGAAGAAAACCAATAATATCAATGCCATTTTAAAACCTATATAATTTTTAGAAGTCTTGACTTTTCATTTGTCTTTAAAAAATTTAATTTTTTAAATAATGGCAAACTTATACTTGTAAGTAAACAAATTCACATAAAGCAACTCTTAAAGTACACTGCCTGATATTACAAAAATTGTTGATGTACTGACTTAACCAATGGTCCTTAGATTTTCTTTTCAGGATCCTGTTATAGTAAAAAAAAAAAAAAAAGTTTGATGGTTTAAATAAACTTTGTTTAAGATTCCGTACTTGTCTGGGAAGTCGTTTTGATAATGCAATCTTTGTTTTCCATTTGGAAGGAAATTCAAAGAACTGTTTGAAAAGTTGGGAATGAAGATCTGAATGCAAATTAAATGATAACACATTACATAAATTCAAGAATTCCCCATAAAGTTCTTACACATGTATAGTTTGTTATATATTCCAAAAATGCATAGTATTCCTAAAAACAGGCTAAATCAAGATCATTTTTTAATTTTTATTAAAGACTTTGTTTTCTAGCCTTATTATCATTACTTTACTATTTTTCTCTCTTGAAATTGATGGTTTGTTCATTAAAAGTGTTTTAGCCTGATTATCTATCAAAATGCAAACACAGCATGTTCAAATGAGACTATATTTGTACATTCATTTTGTGTTGATTCTGGGTAGTATTGGAGAGTAGGGGTAGTAGGGGAGAGATGTGGGATTACCCTCCTTATAGACCAGACTTTTTGCCGTGTGACTTCCAATGTTTTTGGTCCCATGAAAGAAGACTGAGATTAGTTCTATATATATTTTATTCTCACCAACTGCATTATGAAATGCAAATTTTTCACTTGTGTTAAAAATTTAATTTAAATGCTTAGAGCTCAAAACAGACATAAAAAAATAATAATCGTAATTTAAAAAAATCCTATAATCAGATTTTTTTTAAATTTAAATCCGATTTTTTTAAAAGTCAGATTAAAAGAAAATAATTACATCAGATTTTTAAAATAAGTTTAACTGCTTTATATAAAGAGTATAGACATAAGAGTAAATATCAAGTTATTGTTAGTATAAATCTGTGAGTAAAATATTCTTTTGGTATGCAAGTAAAATAATTTTGTCCCAAATGAATGATTTTAAAGCACAGCAGAATTGACCAATTATACAGGTTGTCCCATAAAGATGGTAACATGCTTTAATTCTTTATCTGTTAGAGATAGGTGGGTAAAAAAATGTTCAAAATAAGGTGACGTAAAAATTTTAATTCGGAATAAAATAATTTAAATAATTTTCAAAAAGTTACACCTTTTTCAGTTTGTACATGAGCCCTGTACAAAGAAATTCCCAGTTAGTAAAATGTGTCCCATATATTAATGAAAGAATGACAAAATTTGAGAATTATATCCTAAAAAGTGTCAGATATGAAGATAAATATTTGCTGACTTAAACTAATGCTTGTTTGTTGAAAAAAGACTACCAAACTTGTTTGGGTGAATGACCAATCAGTTCAAAATCAACTGCTGTTTGAAAATTTTTTGAATGAGAGGATGCCTGACATCACCATAATAAAGATATTTTTTTAGGTGTTGTGCATGTGTAGTTTTTCTTCTAGAAGAGCTAAATATCAGTAAAGGCTTATGGATGTATATGACTACTTTGCCAATACTTTTAAAATGTGAAAGTAACGATACTTACAAGAAAAAGAAAATAGAGATATCCACAGCAATACTATCAGTCAATCCCTAGTATTTAACACTAACTATTGATGTTTTCTTCTGGATTCCTTATGATTCGGTAAAGCATTTATATTTTGATGCATATTAGAAGAGATCCATCAAAAGAACTGGATTATATAAAAAATTAAGAATAAAATTGTAATTTCTATTTTAAAATTTTTTTCTTCTGAGGTGGGGTAAAATGGGGTTATAGTTAGACTTAACAAAGTTCTGTATGATACTTGCATTTCTATTTCTCCTTTAATTAAATATTCCTGAAACAACAGTTAAAATCAATGAAATCCACATTTTTATTAACTAGAAATTAATTTTGTGGATGCAGTAGCATAGCCAAGAATATTTTTCTGTGATGACTGAGAACTCAAAAAATCAGAATGCAACATAGCTTATAGAAATCGATATAACATTTCATTTTTTTTGGGGGGGGAGGTGAATGTAGCCCCTTTACTTTGCCTACTAATGTTCCCATATGAATTTTTTTTTTTTTTTTTTTTTTTTTTAAATCGAACATTCAATGAATTAAAAAATCGAAAGAAAAAATAAATTAATAAATTGGAATTCGAAATCTTTGCAGTTTGAGAAACATACTACATTAGTGAAAATATCAATTTTAGATTAGGCTTGTTGCTGAACCTCAAATTTTTGAAGGTTTAACTTTCAAATTTATCCACAAAAACATAATCTTTTTCATATTTTATGTTTGCTCATTTCGAGGGTGGCTACAGCTCCATCAGCCATCTCCGACCTACACCCTTGTGTGAAACCAAGTAGCATTTACCATATATACTGAGTGAACCTGAATTTGACAATCGTCGACATTATTTCTTTAACAAAATATTTTGAAAAATAATCCTTTTCTGTGCATCTTTTTCTTAAAGTATATTAAGAATATATTGAAATGATTGCCTTTTCTTTCATCCATAGCATTAACATCATTTTTATTTAAAATATACAAGTACTTTTGTTACTACAGAAAAATCATTCAAAATACTGGTGTTAAACTTGCATAAATAAAACTAACTTTGAAAATAAATAAAAACTTTGTGAAAAAATACATATAAAATGATACTTATAACAAGATACGATTGTTTCAACTAAGAATTTATTCAGTCTTCGTCAGTCAAAGCTCTTCGTCTCACAAAACAGTGGGAACTTTGTGAACCGAAAGCTTTGACTGATGAAGACTGAATAAATTTTCACTTGAAACGATCATATCTTGTTATAAGTATCATTTTATGTGTGTTTTTTCACAAAGTTTTTATTTATTTTATTTTATTTTACTTTTGTTACTAACCCATTTTACCTCACCATGGGGGGAAAAACGGGGGTATCAGTATACTTGCCTAATTAAAACTGATACTGTAGAAAAGTATTTTGATAACATTAAAAAATAATACTATATATTCAATCAATATAAGTCCAATGTATGTAATATATGTCAATAATTTAATTAACATGAATTTAACAGATTTTAGGACCTTTTAAAAAAAAATACATGATTTTTCCCGACCTGACCTCATAGTCTTAAAAGCAATGTATTAAAGACTGATGGATGGATATGACACAATTCCAAATATGTGTTTCAATATACGTTTCTTTGCATATTAAACTTTTCGGAAATATTGTCACCAGGGGTCAATTCAGACAAAAATGGCATCGTTTTTGCAGTTCCTTCACAAAATTACATTAAATTAAAACGGCCCCTTCACAAAAATACAATCAATTAAAACTGCCCATTCTTTGGCATTTTACCCTACATTTTAATTTGCTTTATCAATTATTTTAACAAAAAAGGTGACTTTTATTGAAAATTCACAAAAATGGGAGTTTGGTAAAGATTTCTGGGTCAACTTCTGGTCACACACAGGAGTAGCGATTTGGTAATTCCACAATATTGTGAACATTTATAATATGTCTGCAACTAGTATGTTCGATTAATTATAACTACACAAAAATTTGAGTTAGGTGAATGGCCTTTTTTTTCTTTTGTAAATAATGTTACATTAAACATTGTTCATCTAAGTTTTTTGTAGTTATTACCACTCAAACTTATTGCAGTCATGACATAAAAACTTGCAGTACTGTGGAATCACCCAATTATCAAATAAAAGTACTTGAAAATATGATGGCACATATAGATAAAAGCCAATTATTGAATGATAATTGAGCATTTTCTTGTGCAATGTTTATGACAATTGAAAATAAATTTGAAATAATTATATTCTCAGTTAGTTCCTTTCTTAAAAATTGTGAATCTCTCAGTTCTGATTGATATTTTTTTAATGTGCAACTGGTTCGGCAGGTGAATGGAACAGGTGTATCGAGCCAATAATGGCCCGTGGACAGTGATTGTGCATCCCTGATTTAAGTCAAAGGTTTTCTTTTAAATCATTGACACTCTGGTTCAAAATAAATTATTAGTGAAACATCCTCTATTCTACATCTAATTATTTCTAAAATCTGTTGATGAATTCCATGCATACATATTTTTAGTGTAGGAAGAAGAACTAGCCATATTTTTTACTTATTTCTAGCTCTTGTGTTTTTTAAATATCTGTTTTCACTTGGATGAATTAATTACCAAATTTTACCTAAAATAATAAAAACCAGCCCCTTTTAAATTTATGATTTTGTCATAGTTTTTCATTACTCTTTGCTAATAATGAGCTCTTTGCTAAAGTTTCTTTACAAAGTGTTTGAGCACTGTAATCATTCAGTGAAGTCTGCAAAGAAAGTAACTGAGTGTATCTTCTGTGTTATACTTGATAAGAAACTTACATTTTAACAAAAAGATAAAATTTGCTATTTTTGTACATTGCATGTCAGGCCATTCTGATAAGGTTATGCTTTCCTCTTTAGAGAATTTTGACTGTCCTTGAGATTTTATTTATTTAGTTTTTTTTTTTTTTTAATATATAACTTTCTCTTATCTGTGATATTATGTATGTTTTTTTTCTCCTAAAGTACATTTTTCTAGTATCAAATTTAGAGAGTTGTATTAAATTTAATTCTTATAAATTATTAAGTTTTAAAAAATCTGTATGGATAAATAAAAATAGCTTGGAATCTAGTTTGAGAGTCTGAATATTTTAGTAATTAAACATGTGTATATCTACATTTGTAAATGTTGCATGTTATAAGCACTATTGATTTTGATAATTAATTATTTAATTACTCAATTATTTGTTATTAATTATTTTAGGATTTAAAATCAATCATGGCAAAATGTATTACAGAGCATCAGAAAAAGGTTAAAGAATTCAGAGAAGTTTATGGAAGTAAAGTTATTGGAGAAATTACTATTGATCAGGTATTAATTATTGGCTTATTAAATGAAGTTACAAAATTTATTTATCACTTACAACTAATGCTTCCTTTTAAAAGAAAGGGTTTTTGCATTAGTTTTATTATTTATTGTATAAGCATTAAGATTTTGTAATTCTAAGCTATTTGTTCTTAGTTTTGTTATTGTATGAATTTTTAATATATACAGTAGTTCCTGTATAAATTAAATATTCATACATCATGTAGGACCTCGGATTTTTCTCTTGCATTTATAGATTATAGAAGTTACTGAAAGGATCGGGACAAACAGATTATTTAAGTATTGTTTTTTCAGGTATGGGCCTTTAGGAAGAAAATAAAAGCAGTATTGTATGTTTCATTTGTTTTAATGTTATTAATTGTTGAAAGATCAGAATTAGCAAATGAAAAAGTCTTTCGTTGTGTTTGAAAGGTAAAAAAAGTTAATTTAAAAAAAAAAACTGATGATATATAAGTTATTTAAATATTGAGGAAAAATTCAATTTTTGTTAAAGGAATCTACATACAGCAAAACCTGTCTAATGTCACCACTCACTCTCAAGAATAACTGAACTGGTCACCTTCAAAGAGGGAAATGTGTAGTGATTGTAAAGTGAAATTTTATGAGGAGCACCATCTATATTTGAGCCTAATAATATTTAAATTAAAAAAAAAAAAATTAATTTATAATGGTGACTTAGTGAGCAAAACTGGCATCTGAGGCAAACACCTTTTTGGTGTCACTTCCTCCTATTTTTTGTCAAATTTTCTTTGTCTTAGGGACAATTTGGCACCCCTCTGCGAGCAGTGCCCAGGGCAGGATAGACCCCCTTGCATCCCCCTCACTATGCTACTGATCATCTTTATCATTGAAAATTATTTTATTGTTCCATTCCACTTAAGATATATATAAAATATGGTTCTTGAACAATTTAACCAATTCTTCTGCCAATGAAGATCATGATCCACAAAATTTATTTTTAAAATTTGGCAATAAAAAGAAGTCGTGTGCCAAATCAGAACTGTATGGCAGGTGACCCATTAGCTTGAGTTTTAGAGAGTTCAGATATTCAGTTGTTAAGATGTGTGAGGGCTTGCATTGTCATGATAAAGAATGCTCAGATGGCACTTGTTTCTTTTCCCAATTTCAATGTAAACATCCAGCAAAAAAATGTTTGTTTCATTCAGAATTCTCTAAAGAACTGTGTTTTCATGACTAGTTTTTCCTAAGAAACGGCCAGCCATTTCTTTAAAAGTGCTTTAAGCATGAACAACTTTTGTTGGATTCATCTAAATACTTTTACAGTTCATTGCTGTTTACTTTACTCATATGCATAGATCTATGATTTGTCACCTGTTATATATGTCTTTTGAAGTTCTGCAATTTTATTTCTATGGCATTTGTTTACCCCAATCAACGCGAGCATCTTCTTGAGATTTTTTCAAATTATGTGTGATCTAATGGATACAAATTTTTTTCAATGCTAAATGGTCTTAATTTTATATGTGCTACTTAAACTAATGCCTATGGTTGCCTGAATATCACAGTATATCACATAATGATCTTGCATTATCAGTTTCTGCACAGCATCAGTGCTTTCTGGCATAACTGATTTTGGACTATCTTAACAATTTTCGCCAGTAAGTGAATGGCAGCCACAATTAAGCTGTTTATACTAGCATTTCAGGATTTCAAAAGGTAAGGCTTCATCATCAGGAATGGAAGTAAGTTGATTGGTGTGTTCTTGTTTTTATAATCTACTTCAAAAATTGTAATAAATCATCACCTGGAAATTTTCATGAGTTAATTCCATTTTTTTCTTCTTCTTGCACACATTTTTTAAATTGCTGTAAACAACACAAATCAGCCTGAAATAACGAAATGTTCTGAAGAAGGTTATGATAAAACATGCCAAACTTTCAGTTAGAAATGTCAGATATAGTCTGACACAACTTAGACTTGCCATGGCTTAATATATAAATAGTGCCCTTTGTACATAAATGGTCACTATAAGCAGGTGGTCACTCACTTTACCAGTTCCATGGTAAGTCTTACTATTTTTAAATCTACTATTACAGGTATATGGAGGTATGAGGGGTATGAAAAGTCTTGTTACTGAGACATCACATCTTGATCCTGAAGATGGCATTGAATTCAGAGATTTCACTATTCCCCAGATTAAGAAATTATTACCTAAAGCACCAGGTGGTGAACAACCTTTACCCGAAGGATTATTTTGGTTACTTTTAACAGAAGATATTCCTACACCAGAGCAGGTATGCATGCCTTTTTTGCCTCTGATCAGTGTCCATAATGATTTATTTAAATTATAATTAAATGACTTAAATATTTATATTTCACAAAACTTAACAACTATAAAAAGAATTAAATAAACAGTATTTAGACATTTTAAATAAAGTTTTGAATTGAAATAATCATTCTCATAATTTTGTATTCTGTTAAAGTCACTAATATTCCAAAGTTATCCAGAGATAGAATGGCTGATTTTTTTTTTTTTTTTTTTTTTTTTTTTCTCTCTCTATTTTTGAATAATGTGTGTTTGGTAAAAAAAATAATCAATTTTTCCAAACCTAGCAAAATAAATATGTAATATTTCCAAAAACAAATATAATTTGGGTGGTAACTTTTCTTTTAAATTTGTGTGTGTGTACTTTTTATCAAATAGTAGGGAATTGCATCGTTTTTTTAATAGAATATATAATTTTCACTTTTTCCTCTAAATGATTACTGACTCTGACTAGCAATTTTTTTTTTACCTTTTTTAGTGGGGGTTGTTTCTAAGCATAAATAGTTATTAACTGATCAAGAATTTTCTGTAAAGATCTAGAGTTTGAATTTTATTTATTTCTTCTATAAATTGAAAAAAAAATATGATTTTTAATTAATTTGTAATTGGTGATACATTTTTATTCATTAAAATAATGAAATATTTCTGAAATTTCAGGTGAAGTCTATATCAAAACAGTGGGCACAAATGGCCGACTTACCACCTCATGTTGTTACTATGCTGAATAATTTTCCAGATCAAATGCACCCTATGTCTCAATTTAGTGCAGCAATAACTGCATGTCAGACAGAAAGCAAATTCTTAAAAGCATACAATGAAGGTGTGCCTAAAGCAACCTTATGGGAGGTAAAATTTAAACAGTCTTATTAATATTGAATTTTGAAAAACCTGATGAGTCCAAGAAACTGAATTTTCATATTAATTTATTTTTGTGATACTTGCATGCTGAATCATATAATTCAAGAAAAACTTGGCATGTACAGCTCATTTAATAGCTTGCATAGAGTATTCAAATAACTGTACTTAGGACAAACCCAACAATTTCTTTTTTGTCTTCTAAAAATTTGAATGTTTGGACTTGTCAGATTGCTTAAATGACTGATTCAGATACATTAGAAATAATATATTTTATGTGTTATTTTCCCATAGTATTCATAGAAAAATTTGAGTGTGTTCTGTATGGCATGATTAGATATCATAGCTGCCAACTCTTCCAGTTTTTCCGGAAGATTTTTCACCACTATCTTCAAACAGTTTTACTTTACAATAAAATTTTTGACTTATTTTAAGCTTAAATTCATAAGTAAAAATTAGTGGTGGAAAATCTTCCGGAAAAACCCGAAGAGTTGGCAGCTATGAGATATTCATAGAATAATTTAAATGCATTCCATATGGCATGATCAGATATTTTGCATATTTGTATTTAAGATGCAAGATGTTCTCCTGAGATTTGGTGACTTTTATATCATTCTTACTTTGAGTTTCTACTGTATTGCATTTTGAATATCTATTATCAGTGCAAAAGTGAACTATTTGGTTGTTATTATTTTTAATTATTAGTTTTACATGAGAAACATTTTTATATGTTTGACGGTTCTCACTGTAGATTATTTAATCAGTACAAAACTTAAAAACATTTCATAACTAGGTAAGCTCTTTGGATTTTCTATGGTTGACTTGGCTCTCCCAGATGGCTCTATATCAGGGGTTTCCAACTTACAAATGTTTGCGGTCCCCAACTGAGTATACCTGTCTAGTGGCGTGCCGCAACATAATCAGTTTCTTAGTCAAGTTATTTTAGGTCTTCAGGAGATTAAAGACATTGATCAAAAACTGGCTAAGTTCCACCAAATTATAAAAAGCAAAAAGAAGAATTAAATTATGATTCAAGAAAAAGTGGATAATTTTGAATATTACCATCTATGATGGGGCAGACAAATTAACAACCAAACCCAAGTCGAAGTCAAACCCAAGCCCATAACCAGAGAGAGTGCTGTGCTAACTACCAAACAATATGAAATGGCAAAATGACTAAAATTTAATTGAAAACTTTAAAATTACAAGAAGGGAAAAATTAGCATATAAGCACACAAAATGTTCAGTGAGAATCAGGGTCTGTCTGCTGCAACCCTTAAAGAAGGAACATTTAGATCAAGCTCTGTTGTTGAGTCTTGGAAGATGGAGTAAAGAGGAATCTGGGAGGTGGCTCCTATCCTTGAATAAAGTAAATCTATGAATGAGTTAACAGACGTGAATAGCGAGGAGAGGTGTGTAATATAACACAAGTGGACACACTAAATTTCATGGAAACCAAAGAAAATAAAATTTATTCGCAAATGAAAAGTGTTTGAAATGGCATAGATTTTCACAAAAACTTCTTTCCTTTAAATAAGAGCATCTAATTTGAGGTTGGAAATTATTTTCCCAGAAAGCTTTGCGGGCCACATAAAAAGACATCAAAGGCCACCAGTTGGAAAACCCTGCTCTCCATTACTGTTGGAAATCTAATTTTTCTAGGTTAGGCTAAGCTCACTGTACTTCTCACCCAGTTATGCCATTGAACTAGAAAATAAATTGGGTATTTTGGTTTTCAAAAACTCCAGGAAAATTGAAATAGATGAGCTGTAGAAAGTGTCCTAAATTAATGTAGGGAGAGTTGCGGCACAATGATCCACTTTTCTGCTTTTCATTTTTTATCTCATCAAAAAAATTAACTATACAGCTTGTTTTTTTTTTTTTTTTTTTTCATTTACACATTTCTCAGCATCCAAAATTTTTTTCAGAATGTTCTGTGCATAATCTTTTTTTATATTTATTTTTCTAAAGAAGTTTGGAGAGTGAACCAAGGTATCCCAAGTCTGGGGTACCTTGGTCCACCTTATGGAAAACATTGATTTTTCCTTTTGGGACACATTGGACCATGCTAGACCAAACTTTTTAGTTATAGTAATAGTTGGGAATAAATATTATCCAATATTCTAATTGAATTATTACTTTTTCTTTTTATAATGAAATATATTACTTTTTTGGATTTGTAGATCCAGTTAAATTAATTTTTATCAGCAAAAGAAATCCTGAATTGTAAAAAATAAACAGCAATCACTCTTAGAACAAAATTATTTAGTAAACATTGAAAAAAAATTAAATCTTTGGCATTTATCATTAATAATTTAAACAAGTTTAATATATGTTGAAGTTAGCAAAGGATATGCCAAACGTGATTTGTGAATGAAAAGCCCGCTACTCTCTGAGCAGACATGAGGCTCTGGAAGAATAAGGTGAATGTCATTTTTCTGGGCTGTTGCTTCATCAACATTTATTGGAATATAAAAATTATTTTTGTCTTCTTTAGAGCGCATAAATTAAATCTCATAATTTGATTAATCTAGTTTTGCCTACACTAATCCTACATAATAAATTATTATTTTCTTGGTAGCAAATCTTATAACTACATATTGACCAACTTTTACTTCATAGTTTTTTATGCCATAACCATCTACTATTTCAATCTCAATAGATTCAGTATAATTTGAGTTTTCATCAAATTCACTACTGATACTAGAATTAATTTCTTCTAATTCTTTTAAAAGTTTTCATTTTTTCCATAACAAAGCTGCAGACTCTTGTCTTTTTTCCTATTCAATTCTTTCATTTGCTTCATCTTCTAAAATTGCTTTAACAGGTGTATTCAGCATATTAACAGGTATTTCAGTAATAATTTGAGAACATCTCCCTTTTTGCTTAACTTTATTCTCCAAAGTTTTTTTTTTAATTGTTATTTACTTTAGGCTTGTGTATAGTAACTTAAAATGAATAACTGTATTAAGTGTTACTATAACTATGAAACATAAAAAGAATAGTATGTTATGATTGTATTTAAAAACAAAAACACTAAGTTATTTTTTATTACTTGGGGAGGGTGGACCATAATCCAAGGTACCCCATATTTTTGAATTTCAGAAATATAGTAATACTTTTTTTATCATTACAATTAAACTAACTGTAAATAATTATTAAATCAATAAATTTACCTTATATAACAGATTTAGTTTACACTCCAATCTTACTTAAACCAGTTTTAGAAAACAAAGTATCAGACTTCTGAAAATTACTCAGCAGTGCTAAAATACAACTAACTGAAATGAAAATGGCACCTTATCACTTTGACATGTGGTTTGTTTATAGGATTTGTGCAACTACTGGGGGCATTTGTTGTAATAAAATGAAATAATATAAAATAGTATTTCAAAAATAATTGAGCCTGGTCCACTGTGCTCCTAGGTCCAACAAGCCCCAACTCCTCCTATATAAGTTGAAAGTAATTAAAATCTGTGTAATCAATTATTTTATCTGATAAATATAAAGATGGCTATATTTGTTTGTATTTTTAGTATGTATTCGATGATGCTATGGAAATGATTGCTAAGCTTCCAACTATAGCTGCAATAATATACAAGAATATGTACAGAAATAGTGAAACAGTCTGCGCCATTGATGTAGAAAAAGATTGGTCTTACAATTTCACATCTATGTTAGGTTATGATGATCCTGATTTTACAGAGTTAATCAGACTGTACCTGACAATCCACAGGTATGTTCTTTAACCTTTTATTTAAATTATTTCTTTAATTGTAGAATTTATATTATGCATGATTTTAATAGTGTTTACCATGTTGTGGAATTTATACCTTGAAAGGAAAGTTTTGAAGTTAAATATTTCACGAAAAATGTATTATACGTACAGTGTCAACCATGGTTATATTAAACCCGGTGACTGGCTAATTTTGTTCGCTGTACCCAAAGATCATTAAAACCAAACTGTCCTAATGTTGAACCAGCAAACTTCATACGGAATTTTTAAAAATGGTACTTCATGCCCGATCTGAATATTGATTAAGTAAATCAAACATAATTTACCGCATTTATATTATAGAAAATATTTCTTAAACCCTTCAATGATTAAGTAAGTAAACCCCCATAATGATTGGTGGAATTCAATTTCATTGGCGAATGGTGCTGTTACTAGTCAAATATTATTCGCATAACCTATGATATTACACTGTGAATGGAAGATGGAATTGTCCATGGTCAAACATGAAATTTCCATTTTTGTTTCCTTTGAAAAGTACCCTGCTGTTGTTTATCAATGCTTTTTTAAAGATTAGTATACATTACTGCAAAGAAAAAATTCTGACACAGTAAATTTCTTAAAGTATAAAATGAATACAATATGTATAAATTACAGAGTTGCCAACTCTCCTGATTTAGGCAGGGGACTCCTGATTTTTCATTGATATCCTGCCAATCTGATTTAGGGTACATTTCTCCAGATTTTTGATAATTTGTTAATTTTCTCCTGATTTTTATCATTTGTCACATGAAAAATGCAATTTTTTGAATTTGAAATCTTTTTTTTTTTTTTTTTTAAGTTCCGTCTTGGCAAGGAACCCTTCTCAGCATTTTTCTCTTTTCTGCAAACTAGTTCCAGGAACCCACACATATGTGACATAAAATTTCAGCTTCACTGAGAAATGTATAATAATAACAAATGCAGCTTCAGGTTCTAAAAGCATTCCAATTTCTTTCTCCATCACTCTTAAAAATTATTTTTTTTCTTTCACAATGTTTTGTTTAATCCTCCAATGCCTTAAGTGTAAAAATTAACCCCAATTTTTAATTTTCTAACTTAACATTGTTTATGTTGTCAAATTTTTTACAAGATACTGCCTACCTAATAGAAGACATGACCCAATATTAATTTTTTTTATGCTTTAACCCTTTCCAGTGCAAGAACTTTTATTGTATTTTCTTGTTTATGCTGATGCCTGGAGTAATAGTTAAATTTTTTATGTCAATTTAATGAAGCATGGATAATTTTTCTGTAAAATATCTATAACATTTTTATAAATATGCATGACACTTTACCTCCTAATATCATTTTGTGCAAATTTCATTATTATCTGGTAAATAGACATGGGAAAATTACCTAATGCTTCTGAAATTTGTGATGTACACCATAAGTAGGTGGCTAGAATATCTAGCCACCGCTCACGAAAGGGTTAAAAATACTATTTCTGGCAAGAAATTGCATCAAAAATGCCTTTTATTTCTCTCTCCAAACTGTACTTTCAGTTGATACATCCTTGATCTTTTAAAATTTAGTTTTTTAATCGGAAACAAGTCTCCTGATTTTTAGAATAAATTCTCCTGACTTTTGTCCTTGTTAGGTTGGCAACTCTGTAAATATATTTTATTAAAACAAAGTTCCAAAGGACATGTTCTGAAATAAAAAGTAGTATTAACAATTCGACATTTTTTAGAAATATTTTAAAATTGACGTTTTTATCAAATAAAGTAAGTTTAGTTTGCTTGTATTTACCACTGTCTTAATGCAAATCCTGTCCAACAGGTTTGGGGTTAATGAGAAAGTGTTTATCCTTTGAATTACTTTTCAGTGATCACGAAGGTGGTAATGTTAGTGCTCATACAACACATTTAGTCGGAAGTGCCTTGTCAGATCCTTACTTATGTTTTGCTGCTGGAATCAATGGTCTTGCTGGGCCACTTCATGGTTTAGCAAATCAGGTAGAATTTCTTTCGTAATACTTGATTTAAATATTAAAGCATTTTAATAATTTATTTATTATTGAAGTAATCTCCATCGCTCATTCTATATACATACAGGATGTCACAAAAACACTGACCTAGGCTTTTATTCCTTAAATATTGATCATAGACGTACACAATGAATTTCAAAGTTATGTAAAAAAATCTGGAGTGACTCCACTCGACTTTCCGAACACTTATAATTAAGATCATTACCAAGCATTTAAATAAATTTTAATTGATGAATAATTCAAACATATATACCAAATTGAAGCTGAATCGAATGTACCATTTAAACGCTAGTGCACTTTCAAGAATTTCTCCCCATAGGCCATAATGTAAAAGAAATCTTTGTCGTAGCCTTTGTAGAAAAACTATAAGTCTTATACACATCAAAATCAATACCGGTCTTACGATGGTGGTTTATAACATGTATGCCCAATTTGAGCTTAATCGAATGTACCATTTAAATGCTAGTGCACTTTCCAGAATTTTCATTTCCAGAATAGATGCTAATTTTCTGTCTTGCATCCATGCCTATTCAAGAGTGCTTTCTTCATTGGTAGCAATCCTAGATTTAGGAACAAAGTTCCTTTCTTTTGAACAGATATTTATTTGTAATATATATTTTCTTTTTGAGTACCAAATTTTGAGGCCCCTTAGATTTGCGAGGCCTGATGTGCGCACCTCATTATTGGGAAATCCGCCACTGGCTAAGAAGCTACTTAAATGTTCTAAGAATTAATATTTAATGAAGAATTATTGGGAAAAGCCTGTTTTTAACTGAAAGAAAGTTCCACATAAGAAAGCATTTTTAGCATACAGTTTTACAAACTAGCCCAGTAAAAATTTACCTAAGTGTTGTGCAAATACATGGACTAAGTTTTATTCACAAACAAAAATCATTTTATAAAATTTGTTTAAACACAGCAAATGTGGTTAACAAATGCTCAAAAATGTCTTTAATTCTAGCTAGTTTTTACATGCTTAATTCTGCTTTTTGCTGCCATATATTGATTCAAACTAGAAGATTCAGAGATAATATTTGAAAAGACGATAAATGTATTTTATCAGTACTTTTATAGCTCAGAGCAGTGGTGCAGCCAGAAAATTTTCATGGGTGGGCTTACGACTACTGCAACTCACATATATGTATACGTGCGTGCAATAAGGGAGTGAAGAATATACATTTTGTATGGCAGAAAATTGCTCATGGGGAGTTGTGACCCCCCTATTCCCCCCCCCGGCTCAGAGAGTTAAAAGTTGACCCCAGAAGATTCATGGGCTTTGACATCAAAGTGTTAATATTAAAGTAGAACGTGTTCTATCTTAGTAGGTCATATGTACCTGTATATAATTATTTTCTCACTACTATAAACTGTAATTTATTTCTGACTTTCAACTAGAAAATTCTAATATTTTCAGGAAGTGTTAGTTTGGTTAACTAAACTTCAAGAAGAACTGGAAGGTGATTTTAATGAAGACAGAGTGAGAGAATTTATCTGGAATACTTTGAAAAATGGTCAGGTATGTAATATGGCACATCATAACTACAGGTTATTTTATTTAAAGCTTTAAAAGAGGTGTAAAAATGGATTTAATTTTTAAATAATCTTTACACACACACAGAATATACAGGGTGTCCAAAAAAGATAGTATTGGGCTTTAATTCTTTATTTATAATAGATAAGAGGACAGTGTAAATTGTAAAAATGTTCAAAATTGGGTCGAAAATAACTCTTAAGAAAAAAAATTCCTCTCGTTAATTTTCAAAAAGTTAAACTTTTTAAATTTGTATACGACCACTGTACAAAACAATTCCCAATGAGTAAAATGTGCCCCATACACTCATGAGGTGATATACAAAATTTGAGTATTATTCCTTAAAAAATGTGTCGGAGATATAAAAATAAGTATAACATTGACTTTCCATGGCTCTTGAAGGCAAGCCACTTGTCACATCGAATGATCGCATTTCAGGGGTTGTACAGAAATGAAGAAATTTTTTTTTTTTTTTTTTTCACTCTAGCAATAAATGTTTACATTCAAAATAATCCAATCATCTTTCTTTAAAGATATCCCTTCGACATTGTATGATTAAAGGCTCAAATTTGGCACATCACCTCATTAGAATTATATGGCACAATTTATGGGGCACATTTTACTAATTGGCAATTCTTTTGTATGGGGGTCGTATACAGATTTTTAAAATGTAACTTTTTGTAAATGAACGAGAGGAATTTTTTCTTAATGGAGTCTTATTTCCGACCTTATTTTGAACATTTTTTAAATTTACACTGCCCACTTATCTTTAATAGATAAAGAATTAAAACCCGTTATCACTTATTTGGGACACCCTATATACAGGGTGTGTATTTTAAGTAATGAGAGTATTTCTGTCTTGGTGTGACTGTCCACCAGAGCGAGCTCGGACAGGTTGGAGTCCGCAGTAGAAGCTTTGACTTCGAAAGCACTGCACTCGCTTGCAGTCTTCAGTGGAGGCAAGATCAGGCATGGAGTGGGCGTTCGTAAAAAAGTGTGTGCCTCAAAATACAGCAAAGCATTGAACAGAGTTACACAATCAAATTTTGTGCTCCCCTTGGACGTGGAAGTGTTAAAAAGACTGAAGCAACAGGTCAACCAAGTGCAACCAGAAATTGCTGGCAACTGGAAGCTCCATCAAGAACCAGGCAAAAAAATGGCATTATAATGATTCCCCAGGCTCCTGATAGCCCGATCTTGCCCCAGCAGACTGTTTACTCTTCTCAAAGTGAAAACTGTCCTCAAAGAATGTCACTACGGGACCCTGGATGCTGTCAAAGTGGCTTGCACACATGCTCTCAAGGATATTTTCATTGCTGACTTCCAGGGAGCGTACAAAGCATGGTAAACTCCCCTGCAGAAGTATGTTAATGCTGAAGGAGCATACTTTGAAGACTATGAGTTTTGTAGCAATATTTCTAATAGTTTGTTTTTTATGAATTTATTCTCATTACTTAAAATACACACCCTGTATGAACAGAAGGATGTATCTTATAATGTCAGAGATAAATTAGATATAATATTATGTATACTATAAATCAAAGCCCGCTGTGGAGGCAATTACAAGGGGCGCTAGAAAAAGCATTTGGCGAAAATATGTCTACACTCAATATATTTAATCTTTGTCCACCCAAAATAAATAAGTTCATATTCAGTTTTTATTATATACCCAAATCAAATTTCATGTTCTTGTGGAAATGTACGGAAAGTTTTGGCATTCAAAAGATTTTGCTTTTTCTAGACAACCTTTCTTATATCCATGCAGATGATTTATTTGTGAAAAAAATTAAACTATGTAATCTGGAAAAAACTATTTGAAACAAATTGGAATTACACTTTCCTTTCAAAACCTGATGATTGTGATGAATATGACGTCATATCAATTGAAACAGTTCATTTTGTCATGCAAATGATTAATCTTTTTTTGACTTTCGGAAATAAAAGGGAGCTGAAAATAGCAAAAAATCGCTTAAAAATTAGGGAACCAGTGGATTTTCAGATTTTTAAAGTAGCGCAGATTGTTTCTTTTATATTTTTATACATAATTATTAAAAATTTCAAGCAGATCATATAAATGGTGTAAATGTTATTCTGCTTTTTAATTTTCTTGGAGTAATGGCAATAAAATATTTATATTGAAGTGGTTATCTGGAATGGTTACAGAATGAGTCAGGGATCACAGGGTGTCTACCATCATGCAAAGGTCACGTAAGTCACGGAAAAGTCAAGAATTAGAAAAATGGTCACGAAAGTCAAGAAAAGGTCAAGAAATGAAGCATTAGGTCACGATTAGCGACTCAACTCCTTTTTTCCGTTTCATTCAAATTCTTAGTTGACAATTTTCGTAACTAAATTTTCTAAACTTTTGTGCACCATTTTTACAGTTTTGCTAATAAACGTACAGTTTACCGCATAATTCTGTCGATCTTTGTTGTAGAGATTGGAATTTTGAATTGAATTTTGAAATCCGGGCTTATTCGCTGATCACCCTGTATATTAATAGTGTTAAATTTAAAAGTATCATTTTTCTTCATTCTATCAGTATGATGCAGGGGTGCAGAAACTGTTTTTGCTCTCATTTCCCTCAATCCATATGCAAATTTCCCCAAAATTTTATGATATGTTTATAGACTTGCATAAATTCTGTATTACCATAAGTGTAAAAATATTTGCAATGTACAAGCTACATACATGTTCACTAAATAGCAATTGGTCCAAGTTAAGAGAAAGCAAACTGCTGATCGGTGAAAAAGTTAATAAAAAATTGCTTTAAAAAATAGGAATGGGAAAGAATAGAATAATTTTGTAATTCATTGTTAAAATCGAAATCAGTTGTATATTTTCTGCAAAATTTCCCCCTATCCTAGATTGCCGGATCATACATATTCTGCATCCCTGGCACGAATGTATTTTTGATATTAGTGTTTCGTATTTCTTATGGTCAAGAAAAGGTCAAGAAAAAGTCAAGAAATCAAGCTTACTTTATATGGTAGACACCCTGGAACAGCATAGCTATATAGTTGGATACGCTACAATTTGTTGATTTCTGATTTTAATTTGTATTTACTACGTAATTTGATAAGAATAATTTTTAATATTAAACTGTCTGTTTTTTAAATTTTTTTCTTAACCCTTTATACCCCGATAGGACTTTAAAGTCCCATCAGTAAAATTGCTTAGCTTGACATAAGTATGCAATAAATGCACAGTGAAATCTTTAATTTCCTATACTTTAATATTTAATTTAATGAGATGCTTGTAATATATATAAAAACATTACTTAATATGAGATTCCTCCAACACTACATAAAAAAGTTTCAAACTTATTTTTAGGAAAAACAAATTAATTTGGGACATAAAGCGACAGAACATTTTTTGATGTGCTGCAAGATTTGGCAAATTAAGTTACACATATAGATTTCTTTCTGTTTTCATATTATCATCTTTGGAACATCTTAATCTTTTTATAAGGCCGCATAAAAAGTTTTAAGAATGCTACAATAAACCTTCCTCTATTATTAAATTTTCTCTTTTTTTAACAATTTTTTGATCCCATTTTTTTAATTTTACTAAATTTAATCTTAATGGCACTATACAAATCTCTTGTTGATAATCATTTAATCATAATAAAAGAAGGGGTAGAGGGCAAAGTAATATATACTCCAGGCTTAATTTGTATGGGAGCTCAGTTTTTGTACTTCTTTTTTCTGAGTGAATTATTACAAATTGGGCAAAGCCCAATAGAGCACGTGAATACTACTCTCCAAAGCCCACCTGTACATTAATTCTACATTTCCCCCCATTTCACACGCAGACAGACCAATCAGAACTTGTTCTGCCTCAAGCTGAATTGAGCATCCTGAGAAATTTCCTGAGATTTTGGGCTTCTGTTGTATATTGTTTATATTTTTTATGCTAATTTTAGACAAGTTCATTTCATTGCTCTGTGAAAGTGAAATAATAAAAGTATGTCAAATATTATGCAGTGTGCCACTGCATATGAACATAAGCTTTTGAGAATAATAGGGCTCCGCCACTTTTTTTGCTAGAAATTAAGTCCTTTGTATATTGCCTTTTATGTTACATTGGATAAATGTTTCTTCTCCGGGGATTTTTCAGGATTTTTCTTAAGAAGCTTAATTTTTAGGAAAAAACAAACAAACCTCATGATATGTTTAAGGTTTTAAAACAAATCATGAATAAATTTTATTTTATAAAAACTAATTTGTCTTATTTTTAAATGCTTTAGACATTTCTATGTTTTTATGTTAAAATACTTCAATTTTTTTTTATAATCGATTTTTTTCAAAACTTTTTATCTCCACTTTTAACGTCTACATTTTGATTGTTTCAAATAATTTTTTAATGTTAAAAATGGCAAGCAAAAAACATGCTTCTCTTTATCTATAGATGATGTAACTTTTTACTGTGTACATGTTATTTCAAATGAAAATGAAGGCAAAATTACATAATAAATAATTTGGTAGTTTTCCTCACTAGTCTTGCATCTTGAAGTTTGATTGATAAGTTTTGTTCTGTAGGTAGTACCTGGTTATGGACATGCAGTTTTGAGGAGAACTGATCCTCGATACATTGTTCAACGAGAATTCGCTTTGAAGCATTTACCTCATGATCCAATGTTCAAATTAGTGTCACAACTATACAAAATAGTTCCAGGCATATTATTAGAGCTCGGAAAAGTCAAAAATCCATGGCCTAATGTTGATGCTCACAGTGGAATTTTACTGCAAGTAAGTGTGCTGTTTATATTAGTTTTTTAACTTGTACAAACTATTAGTACTTCTTGCCTTTGATTAAAAAGTATTTCAAATTAGCATAACTATAATAAATAAACATAACAATTACTTTTTTAGAGCTCATAAAATGCGCAAAATATTTATTAGTTTTTATAGGCTGTTTTCCAGGAGAAAAGCACGAAACTAATTTATACATTTGCTAAAATGAGGAAGAAAAATATACCTCTTTTCTAGATGATGGATTCTCAAAACTTAAAAGCCTTATAAAATTTATCAGGATACCACATCCCATAACCAGATGTGTTAAAATTGTATGTTAGCACTAACAGTTTATATCATAATGACAGGAATGAACGTGAGATTTTGGTTAGAAATGTTACCTAAAAGTTTAAGGAGAGACTATAACTTGTGGGAAGCTTTTAGAATTAAACTGGAGTCAAAAAAGAAGTTTAAAACCTAGCTTTTTACAGACTCAAAATTTTAAATAGATCTAATTTAATTCCAGTAGGGAACATAAATTAAGATAATGGGAAGAAGATAAGCAGAATTGAATTTAGTGTAATTTTTTTATGGAAAAGAAAAGGGGAGAAAAAGTATAATAATTTAAAATATTGAAAAATGTACATGCTGATCAAATTAAACTTGATTTACTTGGAATAGCATCCCTTAGGCTGAATAGATCAGCAGATTAATTGTTTAAGAACAGGGTAACCTCATCTCCTACTGATAAGCAGTGGTATAGTGTACAAATAGAGACCCCCCCTCCTCATAAGTATGCTGTTTTGGAACAACCTCCCTCTTTAGGATATCATATTATAAGGTTCATTCAAATGAAACCTGGTCAGTGCCTCTAACTTTGCATTACACGTAAGGCGGCACCATCTATTGGTAGAGAGACTGATGTGTGCGCAACGTTTGATGTTGCATAGCGACAGTGTGGTTTCACGCCGAAGGGAAGGTGGTCACAGAAGTTATTGTCCACTACAGAACATGCAGGCGAGTAAGCAGGAACAACGAGGAGTGATTCAATTTTTAGCGGTGGAGGGAGTTGGAGGCTGTGAAATGTATCGACGGATGAAGGCTGTGTACGGTGAGTACAGTCTGTGTCATTCAAGTGTTGTGGAATGGTGCAAAAGATCCCTCCCCCGCACAGAAGATTCTCCTCCACTTTACAGAACCTTAGACGAACCACTGCACAGTCCAGACCTTTCATTGTGTGATTTTCATGTTTTTGGACCTCTAAAACAAGCTATTTGTGGACATCGATTCAGCACAGACAATGAAGTGCGTGACTGGTTCCAGGCCGGATCAGACAGCAGCCTACTAGCTTCTTCAAAGATGGAATCGACTGGCTAGTGCTGCAATGGGATAAATATGCCAACAGTTTTGGCGACTATTTTTGAGTATGTGTACAGTGTATAACTGCATTCTTGAGTTAATAAAATCGTTACCGTTACTTTACACTAGTGACCGGGTTTCATTTGAATGCTCCTTATATGTAGCATATTATAGTTTACAATAATAAACACAATTTTTAAAAGAACTAGCCACCAATAGGACTAGCTTCACCAACCCATACTTTACTGTTCTATATGCTCAGTGGAGTTTTGGCCAAACTATTGGAGTAATTTGAACGAAAATCATGTTTCTTTGTTTTAACAATATTTGTCATTAAATTTATTTAGGTTAGGGTTGCTAAAAATTTGGGATGTCATCATAAAAGCTGATGGTGGCAAAGCCAAGTAAGACGTATGAAAAGATATAATTGGTGACATTTCCATTCATAAAATTATTATAAAAATACTGTATTGGGTGATAACATGTTGTACAAATTCCTACAGAAATGCTTCTTAATTGCAGCAGCTGTGGGTTAATGTGCGAAAGTCAGCAATAGTACAGTTTCATTATTTAATATGTATCCTTAGTTACAAAAATATAAAAGATTTTGTAAAGAAAATGGCTAAAATATATTTCAGCCCACTGCAAAGTGTTTTTTTTTTTTTTTTTTAATGTGTGATAAACGCAATGTGAAAAGATCCGAACGATTTTGCTTTTTCGCATATCCATTGTTATTTTGTAATCTAGCTACTGCGTGGCCTATGTAACCAGTAACAAATATGCTTGCTTCACTTGACATCATTGAGCTGTTAATTTAGATTATTGCGCATGTGCTATTGTTATTAGGCTAATGTTTACATCTAGTTGTTGCCATTCCCAGCATAGAAATATTGTGGATTTTGGTACCACATATGTTAGCGTATTATATAAGTAGATGGTTATAGTGGTGAACTGTAAAATTGGTATGGCACACAAATTTTACAAAATAAAATTAATGGTTTGCCATTGGGCCCAACCTCCCTGCATCACTATGCCACTTTTGACAGGTGGATTTAAATCTCAATTCAGATGCTACTATATACTAGAGTACTAATCTAATATACTAGAGCACTAAACTAATATACTAGAGCACTAATCATGACATTGAACAGTGAAGTATGGGCAATGTTATATTTTTCTAAAGAATTTTATAGTACTTAAATGGAATCTGTTAACAAAATGGAGCTGTCAAAAAATAATTCTATTTAAAGGGTTTTTCGGCCAATTGTTGCTCAATCCTTATTTTTTATAGTGAAAAAAAAAATATTTTAATCTTCATTTCTGTGAAAATTATATCTGGAATAATAATACTTTATTTTTTTTAAACGCGTAGCTAATTACTAGGTTATACTGAAAATATAGCATTAGTATTATATCGGGCGATTCAAAATAGATGTTAAAGTGATTATCTTTCAAACCGAAAGTGATCAAAACACTTTCAATTAGAAAAGTTTGTCAAATAAAGATTAGCTCTCAGATAGGGCAAATATTTTAATTGAGGCTGTATTCATATTAAAATACAAAATTTAATTTTTATACAGTCCCTCTTTTCCTATCACTTATATTTGGAAAAGTTTGCTTTGTGTCTAGAAAGGTAAATAAAAACAAATCCAAGTTTCTGAGTAGAAAAGTTACCGAGATATCACAAGTTAAAAATTTTAGTATTTGTCTCTAATTTCTAATAGGAATTGTCAAAACTGAGAAAAGTAAAAAAAAAAAAAAAAAAAATTAAATTAATTACTTTTCAACTGACATAACTACATTTGACTCTTAGAAATCCTATTTTAGCTAGAATTTTCCTATAATGCATATTTGGCAGTTTCTAATGTAAGTTAACCCACAGTTTTACTTTGTCATTCTCTATTACAGTTAGAAATTCCTCCTTTATAAGCATGACATAAGGAGTGGATGACTCCCTGAAAAACTAAATTATTGATAATTACATAATGCAGTATCTATCAGTTCAAGTAAAATTGTACCTGTTAATTTCACGTGTTTCAATATGTTTAACTGCCATTTTCCAATAAAGAAATAATCATTTAACTTTTATCAACTCATAGTTGGTCCCTTGAAGAAGATTTTTTTTCACCTGAAAACTGTGTGAAAAGTGGTGTAAGTCTTCAATCTTAGCAAACAAACTATTTCACTTAGAGATATGTGGTTTTTTAATTAATTTTTTTACACATTGGGCAATATTTTTCCAAATATAACTGATAGTAAAGGAGGGACTGCATAAAAATTAAATTTCACATTTTAATATGTATAAGCTCCAATTTTAAAAAATGTCATATCTGAAAGCTGCTCTTTATTTGAAAAACTTTTCTAATTGAAAGTATGTTTCAATTACTTATGGTTTAAAAGGAATTAGCTTTAACATCTATTTTGAATCACCTTGTTCTAAGAATTTCAAACATTAGTTTCAAAATATAAAATGGTTAGAACAAAAATAAAGTTCATTATAGATTTAAAAACAGTGCTTCAATTTTCTCTTGCTAATAATTACACTGATGTTCATAATCAGTACACTTATTTATATTGGTTTGTTACCTATAATAAGCTTAGAATGTTTTGTTACAAATATTAAATACTGTCTGAGAATAATTTATAAATCTGCTATTTTATCTCTTTTCAGTATTATGGCATGACTGAAATGCAGTATTACACTGTACTTTTTGGTGTGTCAAGGTCTTTAGGTACTATGGCTTCACTTATTTGGGATCGAGCTCTTGGATTACCCATAGAGAGGCCAAAATCAATGACAACAAACGGTTTAATGAAAGTTGTTGGTGCTATATAAAAAAAAATTCAAGAATATCTTCAAAATGTTAGATGTGCATAGGATTGTGTACATGACTATAAGAATTAGTGGTACATTTATGGCATTTAAAGGAAATCACATTTGTATATTATTTTGCCAATTTTATATCTTAATAAAATTTATTCCAGGAGTGGAAATGTTGAGTTTGTATTTAAGTATCAATCTTAGTTACAACTTGCTGTTATAGAGAAAAGGTTTAAATTAAAACAGGGTGGACATAAAACTTTCTCACTTTCATTGATATTCCTCAATTATTCCATGTTAAGAATCCATGGAATCCATCAGGTTAACTTTTGCAAATTTCCTTAAATTGATATTACTTTGAATTACCCTTTCACATAACTAGAAAATAAGCAGAATTGGAGTAACCCTGCAATTTGATTAATTAGGATTTAAACGTACTTTAATTTAGAAATCTCAACTGTTTTCTTAGACAAGCATACAATATTTTAACACAGTTGTCAAAACAATTTGAGGAGTATGTGTACCAATTTTTCAGAGCAGAAATAATCCATAATCCCTAAATAAACTAGTATTTATAATTCTAATTTAACTTAATTGTAGATAGGTCTATAGTTATATTTTACAAATAATCAAACATTTACAAAACTAGAATATATTTTGTATATTATTGACAAATTCAATTTCCTCTAGATATAGCATATGAAATCTTAAAATTTAGAACTACTTTTTTAAGGAATTAAGGCATAACTTTTTTTTTTTTTTTTTTGTGAAAATTAAGTTTTGTATTTATGATAAATTAATACTGCTGTTAAAGGTAAGCTAAAATTCAATAATAGTGAATAATTTTTTTTTTTTTAAATGTCTAGACAAACTGCTAAAGGCTGGTGTTATGGCAAGAGAATTTTTATATTGATAGATATCGAAAGTTCCATGTTATAGATATTCTTGCATATATTACATTTGAAAAGTCACATCTGTTCAGTTCTAGGGATGTTTCCTGAAACTGCGAATTCTCTGAAACTCATAAGTTGGAGTCCAGGCTACCCTGCATAATGAATTCTAATACCTGTAGAATTACAGATAATATTTAAAGTGCATAAAAGCCTTTAAAATTTTGGAACATAAGTTCTAAAATATCTGAGAATTGTCAATAAAATAAATTCCAATTCCTGTACATTTTTACTGGATTTTATACAAAAAAGCAACCATAAATTTTCACCAAATACATGCTTTGTTTAACAACAGGGTTCCCACACTTTTTCGCAGTATGAATTGCAGGAGTTTTCCAGGAGTATATATAAATATCTTTACTAACCAAGCATCATTGAAAATTAATTTTCCACCAGGGATCTAGGCAAATTGAAAAGGGTGAAAATCTCAGGATGGTTTTAAATTTTACTACTGTCACATGCATACAGATTATTTCCCATGCACCACTGCAAACAGCAAGCTTTGTAAACATGTACCCCTTGTACCAAAGAAGAGATAAGAGCATACAGCTCATACACCAATCACGAGATACTTTTGCAGTGACGTAAGAGCTAGCAGTTAGCTTTAAAAGAGTTTGAGAATGCCAATTGGCTTAGTTCAGGAAAGAAATTATTGGATATGAGGAGAGCAGGGACGAATCGCACCATCATTGGAACTTTTTGCGGTAAGCTTTCAGCCCCTTTGCCTGAAAGGTTGCCACTTTTGGCAAACAATTACATCTCCAAAACTGAACCAAGCTTGAAAATATCTTTTACATGTTTAGCAATAAATTACTTAACTCTACTGCTCTTCTGTACAAATATTAGTGAATGTGTTTTTTTTAAATGTATGTTCAGCAATAATTCTTGACTACAAGAATAAATTTTGATAATTTTTTGTTGGTGGAAAGAGGATACCTTAAAGGTAGTCCCATATTAGTTTTGGCCAAGTTCTTTTGGTACAATCACTGGCAAAATAATGGAACTTTTCAATTTTTATGAGCACATAAATAATACTCCGGAAAATTCTTCAGAGTACTGGGATAGTGTTATGATGAAGTAATTTGGGTGCAGCTTGGATATTTGCGACCCATGCCTAGGTGAAATATTTCACAGTGCTATATACACCAGTCTGTCAAGGATTTCGCATAAGAATCAGGGACGAGACTGACAAAAAAAGGGAAAAGTCTGAAAGAATGCGAGAACAACATTTGAGCAATAATACTCAATAAATATTGTAATTGCTACGGATATTAAAATCTATCCTATTTATATGCAATTTAGCTTTAATAAAAAAGTAAATTCAGAAAATTTTGTAAAAATTGAAAAAACTGAGTTTTTGTGAAACATTGAAAAAGTCTAAAGAATCTTATCCCCAAAGAATATAAGCAGAAGTATTTTAATGGCAACCTTAATGAGGAATGATATCAATTATGTACATACAAAAAATGAAAAAGTCACCATGGGTGGCAAGTATCCAAGCTATGCTGTAATTCCAAGTCTCATTTCTAAATTATACTTGTTAGCTCCTTATAAATACAATTTGTTTTGGTGTTCGAAACATGTAAAAATGTAATACATTCTTTTCTAAAAAATTTATTTAATCGAACAGAGTCAAAACACATGAAAGCACAAATATACATAAAACTGAAAAATAATTAACCAGGATTACTAGTTTTTGAGTTGCTGGCTGGCACTTTTAATCTTTTACATTACTTATAGCAGATGTTTGAAATACAGTGATAACAAATCAAGCACTTCCATATAGTAATAAGAACTTTAGTAAAAATAATCTAGTGACCATACCTGGAAAATAAATAAGAAATATTTAGAATTTAGAACATTAAACCCTTTCACAGATATCGTCAAAGCAAAACAATTTAACTTACTTTTGAAATTCCCATTCGCGATTATCCAATGGACAAACTTGTCTAGTTTTTAACCATCTTGAGATGCAGTGAAAATGAAAGGCATGCTAAAATAAAGCAATGCAATATTAAATATATGGAGGCATTTTAATCAAAAAGTTTTCAAAATGAAACAATCTTAGAACATTGGTGGTTTTGTGTTCTATTGCAGAGCATTTATAATTAGTAAGAGTAGCTATCAATCAGTAATGCTATGCAAATTTAAAAAGTCCAGAAATCTGTGAAAGACAAACACAAAATTTGGTAAAGTTTTATAATAAAAGAAATTTACTAATTACACAACTGTTGATACATTTTTCTTTTGCTGTGAAAAATTAACTATATTATGTCTATTTTAAGCATAATAGTTTTTTTTTATTCCAATTTATTCTAAATATTTTATGAAACAATGAAATTTTAACATCTATACTTACATTGCAAACACCCCAAGCTACAGTACATTCTTCACTAGTAACAGATGCTTGATTAGCTTGACATTCAATACCTTTAGGTGGCAGAAAATTTATTTGAATTGATTATTAGAAAGTTAGATGACATACAAGTATGGAAGACTTGCAGAGAAGTACTATATATTTTTCATTGTAACTATATTTGAAAATATTTTCTACAAACATATTTGCCATTGCATGTAAATGCAGATACACACTGAAAATATTAAGATGTTTATGCTTTTGTAAAATATCTGTTATCAATAAACCTTTAAATAGTTAGCAGTTAGTGCAAGTATTAATGCTTATTCTTTAAAAATTGTTTTATCTAAAATAATAAACATTTTTTATGTATATATATATATACATATATACACAAAAACAGGACTAGTATAGGAGCAATTAATTCTTTCATTATTTACAGGTGGTAAGCATTTACTGCTTCACAGTCTGGCACTTTCACAAGGTAAACTGCTTAAAGTGAACTTGCTCATTTTATTTTCAAACTCTTTGGTAATCACTTAACTCTCTTCTATTCCACAAGTGTTCTTTACTGAACTTTTTTTTTAAGAAAAAAGAATGCTGAATTTTCCATAAAATGCTTAAATAGCAGAACCTTAGAGCTTCATTAGCTAGCTAGCCACCTTCCTATCTACTGATCTTTAGAGACAACTTATCTCTCTACAAGTGAACATAAATCACTTAGTGATTGAAAGGTAATACAGGCATGAAACTGTCGTAATATATATATATATATATTGAAACTAAGAAAAGAGAAGAGGAGAAATCCTCAGATTTAGAATATGGCATTATTATACCATTACACATGCCTGTATTATAAAGAGATAAGATAACTTTTTCCGCTAAATCTAATATAATTAATTGAAAATACAGAAATTTATCTTAATTTTAATGTATATTTCATATTTTAAAGGTTCACGAGAATGTAGCTAGAAGGATTTATACAAGTATCACATGCGGGACAGAAATATTGTCCCACATGTGACCTTTATATGAATGCCCAGAGCTTCAAACTCATTAACCATAAAATTGTAAGCTATATATTAAAAGTAAGGAGAAATCTTATAATATTAACTCAACATATTAGATTTAGCTTAAAAATTAATAAATAAAATTATAACATGTCAAAAATGAAAACATATCAAGCAAAGTTAAAATCTATGTCTTGCACATGAAATGGGATGACTCTTAAAATCCATTAGGAACTTTAATAAGAAAATAGCATGCATAAATAAAGAAATATGTGTTATTTGACGTAGTTCTTAAATTCCAATTCTGCTATATTATATATTGCCCCCTCTCTCTGTGTCTCTATTTTAAATAAGAGAAATATCATATTATACTTTTCATTAACTATAATAATATGCAGTTAATGAAAAGTGAATGATTTATTGTGTTTGTGAATAAATTTTTCACAAACACATGCATATTTTTTAGGTAGATTTGATCTTAAAAATCAGCTTTAACTTGTAAAAATCTTAAGTGTATTTAATTTCATTAATTTGTAAAAAAATTAAAAGCATAAATATAAAATTGGGATCTACTTTTAATGCTACAGCATTGGAGATTTAAACAGAGGAATGCTAAGAAAAATTGCTATTCTCAAGAAGGATGGATGGAAAAAGATTGAAACTGGAATGCTAGAGCATAATTTTCTGCGCAACTTAACTAATCCAGTTTTTACTGAAAAATGTATATTTCTGAAGAAGTCTTTTAAGCTTGGGAATAATAAATTCTTTTTTACGGTTACTTAAAATGGTAAATTCCCACTGGATTAGCAACTACCCTTACCATATTCTAAAGTCATCTTTGAATACCATACACCCGAATTTTTCAATTTTCCAGACAAGACTGGTTGATTTCATCCTTAACTTACAGATCCAATTTTGGCTGCATTTAGAAAGTTTTAAAAGAAACAAACATCTTTGGCGTGTAAAAGAAGACGAGAAAGAAACTTTTTTGTACATACAGAGCTAAGGAAACCACCTCTCCATACTTGCCAACTTTTACGCTTTAGGAATAAAACTTAACTCTTTTTCAATGAGTTCTACGATTTCATGCAGAATGCCGTTTTTTTAAAAGCTTTTACAGGGTGTCTACCAGTCAGGTAAATCAAGAAAGTCTAGAAAAAGACAGGAAAATGAGAAGTAGGTCAAGAAAGTCTAGAAAATGCAAAATAGGTCAGGAAAATTCACCAAAACAATAAATTTTCCTCCATAAAAAAAAAATTGATGATCTTTTACTGATGTATCTTACTTAACATATAAACATCATAGTGATTATTTTCTATCTAACTGCATGAATTTTATTTATGATTCGAAATCAGTTAAAAATTGATTTCAAGCTAGTTATAGCAGAATTAATATTAATTATAAAATGTGAGAGTTTCTATTAAGGCATTTCCCCAAATAAAATGTGTAGGTGGTCACGAATTTCTTTATTCGAGAGCTCCCAAAAGTCAGGAAATTGACTTGTAAAAATTTAGTAGACACTCTGTTAATGAAGTTAGAAGATTTTTTTAAAAAATATTTTAATAAAATTCTGCAAGAAAATCATGCCATTATTTCCAAGATTTTATTCATTCTAAGATTACCAGATTTTCGGCTTCCCCCTTTCAGATTGGCTATTTCTGTTTGAGAGAAAAATTTCATTGAGTATGCTCAAGTATCTTAATTCTAATCTTTTTCCATCCATCTTGAGAACAAATATTTTTCTTTTTTTAGTGTATTTTTATCCATACCTCCTACCATAAGAGTAAAAATTTATTATTATTTCAACCTTACATTATTTTTTAACACTTTTTTTAAATTTAAAAAAGAAGAGAAAATTTTCATTGAAGAGGACAGGTTCAAATATGAATGAAAATTATACAAAATAATAATAATTAAAATGTAACAAAGAATGTTTTGATTAGGAGGGGGGGGGGATGTTTATGAAAGGAAATAAACTCAGCCACCTAGAATGTTTATGTCCTTTGTTTTAGGTTTAGGTATCAGTTTACAATATTGTCTTATGCATACAATGGCTTTAATTTTTTTCTTACCTAATCTGTGTTTACAATTATATAAATTGTGTATTTAGTATGATTTTTTTTTTTTAAAGATTTTTTTCTTTATAGAAATGTACCTTAAGTGTGTATGTTATATAAATATATTTTTAATATTTTATTCTATTTAAAAGATATAAATTGTTAAACCTTAAAAGGTGTCTCATGAGTGTATTTGATGAAGCATAAAAATGTTATTTGAGTGCTGTTCAGTAAAATTTATTGAAAGTGTGCTTTGAGTACTGTTTGGCAAAAACAAAAATGATGTTCACATTTAGCAGAAATCATGAAAAATGTCATTTGCACGCTATTTTAATCTTTGGGAATTATAAATGTTGGCAAGTCTCTCCATAAGTGATCGCTTCAGTAAAATTTCATTTTACTACTACAAGGTCACATTTTTAACTGGCCATTTTCATAAGATAAACAGCCATGTTATTCCCAAGGGTGGACATCTATATTTTTATGGTACACACAGAAAAATAAAAATCACATATTCACAGAACTTTATCAACATTAAGTTTTAGTGATTTTTCATTCCATTCAAACTGCAGAATAAACAGTATCAAATCTTGTTGAAAAATTGGTTTGACATGTATAGAAATGAATTAAACTAAAAATAACTATTTATTTTCATTTCTAGTGGTAGTAGGCATTACTCTGGTATTTAAAATGTTATTTTTAAATAGCAAAGTGTTTTAAAAAAAAGAGAGAGGATTAGCTGTTCCTATTTTAGAAATTAAATACTGGGTCATTGAAAATAGTAGGGCACATTTCATGAAATCATTCAATGAAATACTATACAAACATTCTGTACATTACAAACAATTCTTGTTTTGTAATGTACAGAATTTTAACTCAGTAAGTTTCAATTAGGGCCACGTTGGTTGTTCTGCACAAACCAAGTTATTAGTCTCTAATCATGTGTTTTGCGTCAAGTTCTGTATTTGTATGCTGTAAATAATGTTCTTGACTTAACACACACTCAGAAGAAAAAAAAAGATTGAAAGATGTTACATTGGAACTTACTGTCTGGCTGCGTTTGACATGAGTTTTAGCTATCTTTTAATTAGCAAGCCGCCAGTAAAGGTGAATCCAAATCAATCAGTCGGGGAGGGAAAGAGCAAGCGGATATTGTAGATTTCTTATAATTTATATTACAAAACAGCAATCTGGTTTGCGTTATTTTAAGTGTATAAACTAATTGCAAGTTTTAAATATCATCACAGTAAACAAATCATTAGTTAAAACGCTGATGAATAACTATTTCCCCCAGAAGAAATATATTTCGACCGCTGCCACGGTCATCTTCAGTCTTGTCCGCTGCAGCATCGTATCTTGCTGCTCTCTCGCCTCCCGTCAAGGAGAAAAAACGGCAGTATAAATATATTTCTTCTGGGGGGAAGTCCTGGGTACAGTCTCGAACTGCTCTAACAAATTTCTGGGCCAGTTCTAGTCTTGATTAGCCAATCACAAGAACCCTTTAACCAGCTCCATCTCAAGGTGCTTAAGATTTGGCTTTTCAGCATATTCAGAGAGAATTGAACACTATGTGATGGGGAATCAATTGTTGAGAGACTATTGGCCAGTGTGGTGCATTTACAAATCTTGGGCAATTGCCAAGTTATTAGGAAAGAATATTATTGCATTTGCTGAATTTATTTTATACTAGGAACTTTCAAAAAGTGTTCAACCATTTTTGATAACCCAGTATATTATGAAAAGTAAAGTAATATTTAAAATCTAAAAAAAAATTTTTAATATTCAGGAAAGTCATTCTTACATAAATCCATTATGTGATTCCGGCAAATGGCACAATTATCTACAACAATATCTAAAAATAAAGATTAAAGTTTAGGCAATAATAAATGAATTAATCCTATATTAAACAAGAATACAAAAGGGGAAAAAAACTACAAGAACAATATGAATTAAAGAAGATATGAACAAGTCAGAATAAATTATGCAATATAAATTAAAAATACATCAGTTGGAATTAACATAAGTGAAATGTCAAACAAAAGGAATTAATATTGTTACGAACTTTCGGGGGAGCCCGCTGTTCTGGGGTTTAAAATGCAGTCAACTCCTTCTAATCCGCACTCACTGGGACCAAGGGTTGTGCGGATTACAGGATTTTGCGGATTATAGATCATTTTTTTGTTTACATTTTTATATTTAGAATTTCCCTATAAATTATAGTCAATTGACTGTAAACAAATAGGAAATGAGGAAAGAAAATGCATATGCTGTTGAATAAAAACACAATTAAATGTCAATATAAATACAATAAATAATACAATTAAATTTACAGAGAATTTACTAAAGGACTGATGAAAGAAAATATTTATGCTGCTGAACTAAAACACTATTTTTATTATTAAATACAATTACTAATACAAAATTAAAAGAATAAATTCTCTCTAAATTTTCTATTTATTTTTCATTTTTTCAAACATTGCAGTGATTGTAATTTGTTTAAGAGATTTAATTTTTCTTCAGAAATTTTGTCCTGAAGCCTTCGAATTGTCAGTAACTCTTGGTCACTGCCAAATGATTGCTTTTGCAAAATGTTTAAATACTTGTCTCCCACATGGGCGCCGGCAGAATATTTCTCAGGGGGGGGGGGGCAAAGACTACTTCAACGTATGGTTACCATGTTGGAAAGAGCAAAGAAAAAACATTGCATACAAAAATCCAGGGGGGCATTCCCCCCCTTGCCCTATGCTGCCGGCGCCCATGCTCCCAAAGCTAACCCTTCTTCAAAAGTAATAGTACAGTAGAGGGCCCAAATCAAGACGTTTTTCAAAAAACAATTTTTTTTTAAGGGCAGTTGTTGTTGTTGTTGTTTTTAATTTCTTTGAAAGACCGTTTTTAACTAAATATATCTTATAAAATAAACAAGCTCAATCAGAAAGGGAGGAATTTCACTGGTCGCTTGCGAAGGAGGGGGGGGGGGGGGCTTCGGTGCATCATTTGTATATTTGATATCTCAGTATTACATTAATTTTCGATCTTGCGAGGTAATTTTCGGTTTCTCGTTATGTAAAAATATTCTATGCTATTATATAAGCTTTAAAAAGAAAAAGAATGTTATCCTCTTCACACACACACATGCATTTCATTTCAAGTGCTGATGATTCATTATTTCTGCTGGTGCTCCTCCTGCAGTTAAATGTAAACAAAGAGAGACGAGAAACGCCATGTGGTCTGTGTTTATGCTTTTCTTTCTTTCTTCCTACAGAACTGCAGTTATGTGGAGAAAGTTTTTGTTGCATAATAAATCGCTAGGTAGAAGATCAAAAGGGTAAAGTAGGGGGGGGGGGGGAGGAAAGAATCTGAAAATTGCACAACTGCTGTGTAGCCTGCCAAATCGTGGCTTGCATTTAAAGTTAAACATGTTACATATTTTCACCCAATTTTAATTGCAACGGTCAATCTTTACGATCGTCTCTGGAAAGAGTGAAGCGATGTGATTGGATGGTGCATTGCTTAGGAGTTCGTTATTTACATACATTCACAGAACATATGCAACTATGGATATAAGTTTCTGTACGTTAAATTACATGATAATATACTCAAATATATGAAATTCTGTACTTCAAATACCTGTGAAAAAGCATTAATAAATGTCTTTATAACATTCAGCCAATCAAATAACTTCTAGTACAGTAATACTACCAGTCAAATGCCGTTCAAAATGTAAACAAACTTGTTTGTTTACATTTGAAATATATCGCGGATTACAGGCGTTCGCGGATTATAGAGTCGCGGATTAGCGGGAGTTGACTGTAGTTCAAAATTCATATTCTACTCTTCGAATACTTAAAAATTTTGCAATTTGTTGCATCAAAATTGGTTAACTACAACCGGAGATACGGAGGTTCCAGTTTCCCCATTTATTTGTATAGAGCTTCTAGAAATGTCGAGAAATATTGATCCTAGGCCTTCGGTAACTTCACTTTTGGGGACTTATTTTTGATGCCGAATTTGGCAATATTTTGCCAAAACTCGCCAAGCAAAACATTGGTGACATTTTGGTCATTTGGCGCGATTTTCCCTGTGGGGCTTGTAAAGTTGCTTTTTCGGCATTAAAATCACATAATAGCCTAATGATCCAGCTGTATTCCTATGACGTAATCAAAATGCGCGCTTTAAGGGGAAATTTCTAGTAGCCTCTGCGACATCTATAAAAAGGAAGCGGGCTCCCCCGATCAAGTCAGTATTGCTGTAGCCTGAAAGCGAAGCAGATGCCGTTCTGCCAAAGAGTAAGGCTGTGTTTTGACACTATAGAAGCAGTGTTTCCACTTGCTTTTCGAAGCTGATTTTTAAGTGCTGTGTGTAAATTCTTCATTGCTGTGTCTGAAGGGATTGTGTACGATATCGCTTGCATATTTCCACTGAATTTTGTCTGTGAAGTGTTTTATTTTGTGTGAGAATTAGAGCATTTGTGAGAGCTTCAGTACTGAGTGGACTGTTATAAACGAGCTACTGGCCGATAGTGCCTGTGAATTTTGTACAGCTGATTGTTCGACTAAGTTCTAGAAGCAATAAAGTTGTGTTCCATCCTGACAAGTGGACTCTTTTCTAGAACTTTCTACACTAACTGGACTTTAGAAAGGCAAACCTAGGAAACAAGCAGTTTTCTGCAACAATATACAAAGTTAACCTACGCATTGAAAATAAGCAACAGTTAAGTAATTCTTTATACTTATGAAAAAATTTTAAGAACAGGAAATTAAATTATGAAAGCAAACAATTCATTAACCCTTTAATGTGCAGTGTTCATTCTGTGAAACTACCTAATGCCAGGGCTTTCACGGCTAGTTGCAAAAAAAAAAAAAAAAAAAAAAAAAAAAAAAAAAAAAGAGCATTAGTTAAATTTTCTACCTCAGTTACAGAAATAACACATATAGTTTCTACAAAACAGCTAAATGGTGACGTAGCTAAGGGTGAAGTCTTAAATTTTTTTGCAACAGTCTTTACAAACAACTGTATATTACTCATGAAATTTGTCTTGGAAATATAACAATCTCTTCTAGCATCTGGAAAAATTAGAGAGTGGTGCAAAAATGCCAGAGCTTCAAGAGTTTTTAAAAAAGTGATAATGCATTTTTATTTGCAATGAATAAAATTTTGTTTGCCTCCACACTGGGATTTATCAAATGATAGCAGTTTGAATACTAGATGTTATTTCTAAATTCAGTTATGCAGTTATAAAGTAGGGCACAGAAAAATATTGATTCTTCAAAGCTCTTATCAGTATTTTAGAGTTTTTTCTTTTTAATATTATGATGGTAAGTCAAGCTACATGAAAAATTAGCTATAATATGAATTAAAAAAAATTGGAGTATCTTTGAAATATAATTTAATACATACCCCAAGCCCATAATGCCACAGCATTCCACTAGAACAAATAAAATTTAGTTTTATAGCAATCATTGAAATTTGATACGAAACAAACATTTAAAAAATAACACCAGCTAATACTTATTTAATTTTATTTACCTTTTTTACTTCAAATCGCTTTCTGTCTCCTCGAGAGGTACTAGCTGAAGACAACTCTGAAGGTTCATTTTCAATATCATCATCTACATCCATTGAAGCCATTTTCTAACAAATAAACAGATAATTTATAATTTTACATATAATTCAATGTTTTTCATTCTGGTTATTTAAGAGTTGCAATTAACCAGGGGTCGATCCAGGAATTTTTCTTAGGGTCATTTTTGTAAATTTGAGCATCTATTTTTGTGAATTTTTAAAACAATTTTTGTGTAAGTCACTTTTTACTTAAAGTATTTTGCAAAACAAATCAAAATATAAGGTAAAATCCCACAGAAAGGTTATTTCAATCGATTATATTTTTGTGAAGGGGCTATTGCAATCAATTACATTTTTCGAAGGGGCAGTTTTAATCGATTGTACTTTAGTGAAGGGTCTGTTTTAATCAATTGTAATTTTGTAAACGGACCGTAAAACACACCCAAATTTTGTCAGCATTGATCCCTGTTAACATAACATAATGGTAGTTAAATGTTTTGTTAGTCACAACCAGGGATGAGATTGGCAAAAAAGCAAAAATACTGAATTCACAAAAGAGCAAAGAATTTGTACACATGATACTTGTATACAAGTTTTAAGAAGTAAAACATTAGAACATCGTACAAGATAAAAATATGTACTCAGCTAATAAATGACTAATATCAGGAATCCACAGAAAAAGCAGAATTTTCAGAGAAAAAAGAAAAAGCGTATTCCTCTTAATTCACAAGAAGCTGAAATCAGCTAAAAAAACTGAAGAATCCCATGCCTGCACAACAAAAATAACCAATATTTTATTAAAATGCGAAATTAAGCTATTATGTTCTCAGTGGCTTATTTCAAAATACTCCAGCTATGCTATAACCTATTGTGCCAAATTTTCAAAGGAGCAGATTAGGGAGCACTATTGTTCAGCCTATTGGCACTGTTAATATTGCATAAAGACTTCCAGCACAAAGGGATAACTCATAAACTTTTCTTATATTTTTTCCTAAAGCGTACACAACATTAATAAGAACATAAATAGTTTATTAACAAAGAAGAGGGGAAAAAATTCACCTATGCACTCAAATTTGATAAACCCAAAAGGCTCAGTAAGCAGGGATAGTAACTGTAATTATAATTGTAATCTATCTAGGAGTCACATAGGATTTTAAAATTATGAAATTCCAAGATTAACCATTTCAAGTCAATTTCCACAATCCTCTTTCAATTGCATTTAAAAAACAATAAAAGAACAGACTGAAAAGTGTCACACACAAGTGAAACAAATATGCCTATGGCCATTGCCCCCACATCAGATAACGAGCTCTGGAACCAGGATCAGAGACGGGCCCCTCTACCATTCCTTTTTACAATCACGAGCTGCATTTTTATTGCATGATTATCTTATCCAAACTCTTTTTACATCATAATTTAACCTGAAAATACAGATCATAATTGAAGAGCTAAGTGGATGAATATGTGTTAAGACATTTTATAAAATAGAGATTTCTGGGCACAAAAGAACATGTTTAAAGACTGCACTGAATATTGGACACTCATTGGTTCTGTCAACTTTATTATTAGGTGGTTTTCAATAGACAAACAGGTAACAAATGAGTAAGTGACCTCAAAGTGGGGCAGAGGTAACCGTCGATGATTTTCAACAATCGGAGCAGAATAGAGCTCTTGGACAATTCATTCTCAACTGCTAAATGGTTAAGGCAACTTTGGCCTGTTGTGCTCCTTTGCAAGTTTTGAAAGAGTTTGAAAGTCTACTAAAAGATCTTTCAGCTGTATACACTAACAGGTAACAAATGAGCAGTACAAAAAAGTCTAATTGCAGTACACAGGTTCAAAAAGATTGTTTCAAGATTTTATTATAAATGGAGCTGTAACAAACTTCATTCTTGCCCTTTTCTGAATGGAAGTTCACTATAAACGCTCTTCATGTGTAGGTTTCTTAAACTAAGCTGTCAAAATTGGCTTGAAATCCGAAGGATACATTAATACAAGATTGGTAGGTTATTATCCCGGCAGTCATTCTAGCAAAATTATTTTTTCAGAAAATCTGCTGGCAAACTGTTGCCAATTGTATTCAGAACCGTTAGTAATTTCATATGTCCGACATTTATCTTGGCAAAAAAGTCCTTGTCTTGGCAGACTGCCGGGATAATACGTACGTATCAATCGGTGGTATTAACATACAGTTTTCATTTTATAGGAGGTATGCAAATAATGGGTCACACGGTGCGACCAAAAAGTTTATGTGTAAGACCCAAAAGTTATGTGTAAAAGTGTATAACTAAAAATTACATTTTTTTTCACAATTTTTAAAGATAATTGTTTGGTACCACCCAATTTTTGTCGGTGCTACTAAATATTTAGATCCTCTTTGCATCCTTGTTTTATAGGTCCATGAAAGCCAAAACTGGTGAAAACATAAATTTGTTCACAGCTCGATAATCTTGTTTCAAATCTGCCATGACAAATTCTTAACAGGAAAGAATAGAAAATCTGAATTCATTTGATGCTTCTAACTGGAAGTTGTTCGTGCATCTTTTCACCTGCACTGGGTTTCATAGGTGAATGGATAAAAATCAGCAAGCTTTACTGTGCTAATATGCAAACAAATTCACATAACAAGCACAATGGCAAGAACTGCTACCACCAATTTTATTAAAAGTTCATAATAAACTACTCATCATAAATATACATTTTAAATTTTAAGCTATTATCAGCTGTAGAGTCTTAAAATTTCATAAGATTTAAAAAAGAAAAAATCAAAAATTTGTTTCTAGTTTGTATTAAATTATAATAATTAAATTACATAAGTTTGTGCCCAGGCAGTCCACCCAGCCCCACCCTTGTAGGGGCAAATTTCTATGGCCTTAAAAAAGTGGATCCTGGTGATATGTACGAAGAAAACTGGTCTTTGGCAATCAATTTCGTAAATTATATGTGCTATGCCATAATCTCTGTGTATCAAGTACTTCACAATACCTGTTTCTTCTGATAAAAATTGTTGAAATGCTACAATATTCCTTATTGAAATTAATTTATGGAAAAGTCCTTTTACAAGGTGTCTAGTTGAGTGCAGAAAAAAAAAATTCATGACCACAAGGGAATTTTCATGACATAATATGACATACCGCCATTTTGTTACTTTTGGAATGTAACTAATTTTAGTCACATATTATAATTATATATATATACTCTGCCCGACATTGAAAATGCAACACACATAAGGAGTGGCCAGAAAGTGTTGAAACTAGGCAAGCTGAGAGAGACAGCAGCGAACAATAAGTGAGCTTTATTTCAAAACGATAGCTCTTTATTCCAATCCGATCTTTATTTCAATCAGGGGAGCTAATAACAGGGGGGTTAGGGAGAGCAGCATTGTCTTAGTAAGTTGTCGGACCACCGTGGATGGTGATACACAAAGCAATATGTCTAGGTACTGAGTCAATGAGAGTAGGAATGGCGTCCTGAGGAATGTTTCTCCATTCCCTGTCAACCATTCGCCACAGTTCGTCTTCTGAACGGGCTAGTGGCAGGGTCTGCAAATGGCGTCCAATCACATCCCAAATGTGTTCGATTAGCAACAGATCAGATGAGTACGGTGACCAGGGAAGCATCTGTACACCTTGCAGAACTTGCTGGCTGATGCAAGCAGTGTGTGACCGAGCATTATCCTGCTGATACAGGGCGTTGGGAACTGTTTGAAGGTAGGGGAGTGTCACCAGCCGCAGCACATCCTCCACAAATCGTCGAGGCATCATAGTGCCCCGAGTACGAACTAGAGGTGATCTGGAGTCATATGCAATTGCTCCCCAAACCATGATGCCACATTGGGGCATTCTACAATTGCTGCCGGATTGGACCTGTTTCCACGTCGACCATCACTGGAGAAACAGAAGCGTGACTCATCTGAGAACATGACCCTGTGCCATTCTGTCGTCCACGTTGCTCTAGCCTGGCATCTATGTTGTGGAGCCAATGGCAGTCTTCTTAGCGGACGCCATGAGTGCAGGCCACTAGCAACCAATCGACCGGAAATGGCTCTGGTCAATATAGGAACATCCAAGGTGTCTTGAACAAGTCGCAGAATGGAGGTTGAAGTAACTTGCAGGGTCACCACCACTTGTCAGTAGATGCGTTGATCCACACGTGCTGACATCACTCTGGCTGCACCGCCAGCCCTTAAACACATTATGCCACATTTATTTGTTCCAACCATCTTCACCACATCCAGCGTACAGTGGACACATCCAGGTATGTGGTGTGTGTTTGCCGAGATTTGGTAATGGACCAACCTGCCCTTCTCAGTCTGATCACCATGCCCCTCATAAAATCGTCGGTCTGCTGGAACTGCCTCTACTGACAGCGGCCTGGCATTCTCTGGTTACACATGTTCTCTAAGACAAGAATAAAATTTCTACGGCAACTTCTCTAGAAGCAATACTTTTACAAAAATTGTCTGTTCTACTGATTCCTTCCCGTATATCTTATTCCACGTGTGCTGGAGTACAGCTTTAGTATTGGTCCTTTGGCACGCTTTATTTTAGGCGACTTTTTTTGGCACGATAAAGGATGCCAATATGGTAAACCCCGCCGTCGGATGCTCTGGAGTGGAAAGCATGGTAACCCTAACCTCGGGCGAGCAGTGGATTCATCGGTGACGTCACAGATCCGCTCATTTTCCTCCGGCGAATCACGATCGTTTGTTCCTTTCATGAACTTTTGGAGCCCCGTTTTTCTTAAAGCGCGCGGCCCCAAAGCAGAATGTTTTGCAATGTTCTGCAACGCTCTCTCAACTAGCCAAAAATGTTCTGCAGGAAATATACCTTAATATACAGAGGGCTATTATGTTAGGATATTAGTAAGCGTAACCTATATCTAAAATATTAAATGAAATTAGAGAAACTTTGTATAATTATCAAAGTAACAAAGAAATGAAACATTAACCGAACAGATATATATATGTAGAGAAAATATTTCGAACTAAAGCTTAAAATTCCCGGTCGCCAGTCGCCACGTGGCGATTAAACTTAAAAAACTGGCGATTTACGACTTTCTGACTACCGGCCAGACGAATTCTATCGTTTGTTAACTCAGGTTTCACACTAGACTGAGGGATTGCGCGATTCTTGCAATGCCACACAGAATCCCCCTCAAAACAAACAAACAAACAAAAAAAAGTAGCGGGCTTTTCCTGTGTGCTGGGTTGTTCAATTTTGATGAAGCAGCTAAATATTTAATGGGATAAAGAATCAAATATTATTAAATTCTATTGTTATCAAAATCATTTGTGTATTATATTGCTAATTTTGATATTTATAATCTGCTGAGCTCATTCTAGGCGAGGTCAGTGGTGCGCCGCGCCCCGATGCCCTTTAAAAAAAAAATTCGTTAGCGCCCCCCCGATGATGAAAAACTAGACACCCTCTTTTGCCATCGAAGTTCTTTTTAATCTCTAAGAAAGTTTCTTTAGCCCTTTTATTTGTTTGCTTACACCTAATGTGTTAATGATACTTGTCAAATGAAAAGGAGGAATTTGCACAACTGCTATGGTAATAGAACTCTCCGGCCCTCTTTCCCCCTCCCGGAAGCACTCGGGAGGCCCAGTCCGGGTAGTAGCGGACCTTGATGAGAAGGGGGATGGAAATCAACTGTGTAAAAACTAATTCATCTATAATTTTTTTATTAATGGACCGATTTGTTTGAAAATTTAGGGATCACTTTTAAATGCAAAAATTGATTCAGAGTCTAAATTTTAGAAAGACATCTTAATTTGTTCAAAAGTTAGAAATTTATTGTCAAAACATAATTTCTTTCCCCTTTCTTACTTTGTGGCTTGGAGTTACAGAATGCTTTGTGGTTTTCTTAGTGAGCTAGACGGGGAGGCAAATGTTCTTATCTCCTCTCCGGCTATTTCAATATTACCACTTAAATAGATGACCAGCTGATTGTTAATATCAACGGAATATTTATTGTGGCTGCATGATAATCCTGAAAAATTTTTTAGCTATTGTTGTCCATTAAAAAATAATTAAGAACTGGAATTTGTAGTGGAATAAATATTGAATAACTGGAATAGATATTTATACCATTATAGGGTTATTTTGAACAGAAGAGTTATTAATATTTTTATGCATTAACTATAATATTTTAATTATTTGAACTTTGCAAAATAGAGAATGAAAATAAAAGTAAAATAATTTTCTCAATAAAAAGACTTTTGTTCCTTAAGACTTCTGGGTATTTCATATTTAAAATCTTTTCTCTTCCTTTATAATCTTACCCCCCCCCCCTCCCTACAACCAAATGCTCAGAAGTCTGGTGCACTTAAGTACACAAGCAGTGTAACAGACCCTGTGTCTCCTTGTCATGAAGTATGCAAAAGTGCTGGTGCAAATATAATGAGACGTTTCTTTGGTGAAGATGGGCCTGGAAAGTTGATATGTGTTTGCACTGCTGACATTTTATATACAGCTTTCTTTCCATCTTTTTCTGGGGAGTTAAATGAGTATGGAGAAAAAGAACTTGCAGAATTCTGTACAGTTTTTAATAAAATATATTGAATTTTTCGATTTTTCAGAAGAGATAATTAGAAAATATAATCGGGCCAATAATTTAAATTTATCATACGCTATCGATGTTAATTTTTATATAAGTAAGGCTAAATGTTCTTAATTGCAACAAAAACCATAAAATACTCAAATGTTGCATTCGCAAAATGTCGCAATTCTCAAGATTTTCAGACCGATGTTCCGAAATCGCGTAAATTTTCGGACCCGTTTATAGCAGTTTTGCATTTCTAAATGCATCCATAATTACTTAAAGCATAGTATTATCTATAATAATTATGAATAAACTGTAATAGGAAGACCAGTTTAACAAAACAATCGTTCACAGCATAAACTTGCAAGAGCGCGAAACATCCGGAGCATCGTTACTAACTGCTTTTGCTACGGCGGTAAAATCTGAAATTATGAATATTTATTAAATAATTTGCAACCGTGTAGTTACTAAACATAACTTCTGACATTGCAGTATCAAGATCGACAGGCGGAATTGCTTAATCTCCCTTTCCCTTTCTAAGTATGCGCGCATATTTGTTTGAAAATCCTGATCGCGTTTTCTTGTTGTGTCAGCAGAAAACAAACATCGGAGAGGCACCTTTAAGGTCAGCTCATAGGTCACAAAAGATGAAATAATAAAGCTATTTAATAAACATCATATTCAGAAGAGGGTAAATTATTTGCAAAAATGCATTTTAACGGGTTGCATGTATGAAGGTCTAATTTTACTACTTGTAATTTTGAAGTGGCCATTTTAATCGATTGTATTTTTGTAAAGGAGCTGTTTTAATCCAATTTTTTTAAAGGGGTCGCACATAACAATTCTCAGTTTTATATGTTCCTATAATTTTTAAAAATTATAGGAGTATTACACTCAAAGCAAGAGACTTTGTCTCGAGCAGACATATTTACTGGGGGGGGGGGGGAAACGTAGCTAGAAAATGAATGTGAATGATATTGCAAGTGATAAGCGCTGTCCGTTCTCCACATGTGGGGTCCAAAAAGGTGGCGCTCTCCCAGAAGGAGATGATCAGGCGCCTTTTGGGTGATAATTCACTTTTGACTAATTGCCGCAGTGTCATCCCCCCCCCCCCCCCCACACAAAGGAATATATTCTTTCTATGCCTGGATGAAGGAGATGAAATGGTATCCCTCCAGATTGCTGTCTGGCTTTTGAGTTTGACTTTCTGTTTAAAGTGATTGATTTCTCCCCTCTCTCTCCCTTTTCAGTCCTCACCCGTAATTGTTCTGCAGCGGAGCTCTTTGTTCTGCGACGCACGTCGCCGATTTCGGCATGTTCTGCGTTGGGGGCGCGCGGTTTGAGTCGCTGATCCGCCATTACATTTTTTTCCCAGCTCGATTGCGTGTGAAGGTTTCCAGGTATTTCTTTTTTGATTTTGATTTTATTATGCCTTTAAGTGTTGTTTTGAGGTATCAGGGCTTGTTGCAGGAGAAGGTAGCTTGGACCTATTCCAATAATAGGCATACCTTGGGGATGCCAGGTTTTTTTAACGATTTTATTTTAGCCCATAAAAGACGTTTTTATGCAAGAGCTTCAAGGAAAAGCAAGAGCTAATTCCCTTTATTTTTAGCAATATTATTCGAGAAATTTTATTACTGTGATATTTTATTCTAGAGCTTTGAAGAGCAGTCGTTTACTGTTACTCGTGCTTTGTTTAATCTGGAAATTTTTACTTTTAAATTAATGTTTTTTGTTGCATATCTTGCTTTATTGATTTTTAGTCTAGATATTTTATTGTTGTATCTATAGTTATATTGTTTTTATGTACATAAATGTTTGGTTTTAAAGGAAACGGGGGGGTTGCCCCCCCCCATTAAAACATTTTTGTGTTAATTACTGTGGACGTCTCTAACCATTTTATAGTTGTTGACATAAACATTCTTAATGCATTTTTATGGAGTGTCACGTGAAGCAGGGTCTTCGTCCCACACTCCAGTAAACAGGGATGAGATTGGTAAAAGAGCAAAAAAACTGAAATCATACGAGAGCAAAAAATTTATACATATGATATTTATATCTAATTAATGTGAAAGAAGTTTTAAGATAAGAAAAACATTGGAACATGCTAAAAGAAAAAAAATCACACAGTTAACTAATAACAGCAATCAGGAATTCACAGAAAAAACAGAATTTTCAGAGAAAAAAGGCAAAAAAGTGATTTCCTCTTTATTCACAAAAAAAGCTGAAGAATCTCATCTCTGGGTAAACTGCGTTAGCACAGGCACATGGCTTCACCCTTTCATTGTATGTGCTGTTGTTTGATCAATTTTGACTTAAAAAAAATCACTTTTTAAATCCGATCTTTTGCACTTCCGCGCTGTTTTTTGAAGAGTAAATTTTTAAAAATGCATTATTGCTAAATTTTTAACTTAAAAAAATTGATTTCAATGATTTAATTAAAAATTTAATCTCTTTAGAAAGCCGATTTTTGTGCCATTGTTTACTTTCGTCAAAGCCGGGTTTGCATCGGGGTTTCGTCAGAATCTCCGATCGGCAAACCCGGATCTACCCTTGGCGACAAAATTTTGTCGCCAAATCAAAACATCACCAAAAAGGACCTATACTAAAGCTGTTCCGCGAGCTGCAAATTTTATATCATTAGCATAACTCGGCAATGTGCATCTCACCCTGAAATTTGCATAATTTTCGGACCACTTCTTGTGTTGTATTTTCAATGTCATGCAGTGTATTATATACAGGGTGATTCGCTACCAGACTGATAAACTTGCAGGGAGTGTAGGGGGTACAGAGACGGTTAAGAATCACATAGCAATGTGGGTCAGAAACGTCATCTTCATGTACCAGCTAATAATCACTTTAGAAGTGTTCAAGTAATAGTAAACTTTCCAACCATGGTTTTTCAAAAACTAATCCCTCTTTCACCAATTGCACTTGATAAAAATTGTTATTTCAGAATTGTTTCTTTCATTAAATTTATGAAATTGTCTGAGGAAAAGTCATTGTTTATGAAACTTGGTTAAAAAAATTAGATGCACACTTCAACATTTCTCCCAAAGTGATTATTAACAGGTACATGAAGACGATATTTCTGACCCTGCATTGCTATGTGATTCTGAACCGTCTCTGTATCCCTTACACCTCCTGCAAGTGTGTCAGTCTGGTAGTGAATCCCCCTGCACATATATATAATATTAATTACTTTTAATAGTCACATTTAATTAACTAATTAGTCAAAAGTAAATGAAACTATCGTAATCGGCAAGATAAATCGCCACGGCACTGAGATTGCAAGACAGTTCTTTTTCCTTCCCTACAACTGTAGACTGTTATAGGGGAAAAAAATTCGTGACATCCTATCAAAATCCGGACATTTTCATGGCACATTCTTCAAAATCGTAATATTTTCATGACATTCATGATTTCCATGGCCGGTAGGCAGTCTGTTTTATCTCTACCTTTCACATACTTTTAGCGTTACTTTTTAATTAAACACAAGTAAAAAATGAGCTTTATCATATAATTTAACATGGTTGGTAGGATTTTTAATAATATATCATAAAATCTTTTACATATATTATAATAAATAAACTTACAAATCTTCGAAACAAAAAAGAATTTTCAGAAAATGAATATAAATAACCCTGCTGAATCAGAATCAATCACAGAGCACCAGAACCTTAATTGAAGAGAAAGAGAAGAAAAGTAGAAGTTGTTAAAAACACAAATAGCTGGTAGCTCTTTCTTTTATTACACACCTAGCCGACCCTGCTTTTTATAATATAATTTTGCTTGTATTTTAAAATTTAGCCGTAATAATTTTGTAGGATTCCAATAAAATTATACAATATATTTTCATCTTTTATTTATTTATTTTACAATTTTTAAGCTTTTTGGAGAAGCTTTTGGCAATGATTCGCTGTGAATGACACAAGCATCTTTGTTTTCGGCTTTCTGTGTACCACTGACCACTGCCTAGATTTCAAAGCTGTTTATTTCATAAACTTTAATCATATTTGTTTATTTTATGTTCTGTTGTTTAACATGGATACTAGCTTAATTTTTAATCAGCAAGGAAGCTTGTTGCCTCAAGCAGCAAGTCAGAATCCGAGGGAAAGAAATTTCTACCCATATGAAGACAACCATGGGTAACTAGTAAAATTTGTAATTATTTTCCATTTCATGAAACAGTTAAAGGATTTTACAATATTTTATATGTAAAATGTTATTATTCATTGATCACTTTTATGATGTACTCATTCATCGCTTGTTGGTTTAGGAACATGGTGTTTTGTTAGTCAGATTTAAAATTTAGTATTTTGATTGCATGGTATGGTTGTACCAACCTAAAAAAAACTCTTTCGAGAGCTTCGCAGTCACTGGTCTCTAGGAATTATGCACAAGCTTCAACCAAGAGTCGATGCAGACGAAAATTGGGTTCATTTTGCGGTCCATTCACAAAAATGCAATCTATTAAAACGGCCCCTTCACAAAAATACTACAGATTAAAACGGCCCCGCATTAGCATTTTGTCCTGCAATTTAATCGGTTTTATCAATTATTTTAACAAAAAGAGTTACTTTTATTAAAAATTGGTATGAAAATTGACAAAAATAATTTGTGAAATTCACAAAAATAGGAAATTTTCACCAAAATGGGACCCTGTAAAAATTTCCTGGATCAACTCATGTTTCAACGTTCCCAAAAGAACTATAGGTACTTACGTATTATCCTGGCGGTCATTTCTGTCAAATTATTTTTTCGTCAAATGAGTTGCCAAACTGTTACCAATTATATTCCAAACCATTAATAACTTCGTGTGCCCGGCATTTATCTTGGCAAAAAATTGCTCATCATGGCAGACCGCCGGTAGGGATGGACGTGAGACGAGACAGAGATTTGCAGCTTTTTGCGAGACGAGACAGACATTTTTAACCTTATGATATAGGGATTTTGCGGGACGAGACAAAGCTATCAGTCTGTTTTGCGAGGTGCCAATTTTCTGTCTTGCATCCATCCCTAACCATTGGGATAATACTTAAGTACTGAACTCGATAAAAGCGAAACTGAACAAATTAATGATAAACGCACCAATTAAGGAATTTGAAGACACTTACTTATGGAAATTACTTTAGTTGACAACCCTAAAAATAAATTATAACTAAATAAAAAGTAATGCTGTACTTACATGTTGTTTCAAACTGCCATTTTAATTCTAAATTACAGTTCCTGCATAAAAACAATAAATCTTCATGATAGCTGCATACAATGAAGCACCGTTTATATAAGTTTTTTAAGGGACTTGGGGGGGGAAACTTAGCAAGGGTCATTCCTCAGTATTTCGCTTGGCAAGCTTGAAAAAATTTTAATAAAATTAGTGTAATATATCATTTTAAAGCTTGAAATCTCTTCTATTAAAATGTATGAACAAAAAAATCTTTATTTTTAACTAAACAGAAATTAGAGCATTTTGTTTGCCATCATACAGAAAAATGTGTTACGTACGGGACATTATATTTTTAACTATTACTCAAAAAATATTTTATGTTATTTCAAAGTTCCTATGTGTTTCATAAAACCTTTTCAATAGTAGTATTATGTAAAATAAAAAAAATAATAAAATAATATTTCATCACAAGTTTTCAATGATAAATTTCTCTTTGTCCCATACGAAACATATTTGAGCTTATTTTTTAACTAATAATATTAATGATAACCAAACAATTTCAACTACTAAACTAGCTTCCTAAATTATTCAATTAAAATACTATAGCTTTTTATTTAGAAGCTGGGTATGACAAACAAAAATGTGTTACATACGGAACAAAATCCAAAATTTTGATTTAAAACTTGGCAAATATTTAATTTTTAGACTGTGCTTATGGCTCTTCTGCACAATTAGCTTCACTAAGTACAAAAAAATATATAAGTAAACTAGGGATGTTAGGGAAACCCAGTATCAGGCTAATTTTTCAATATCCGAAATACCATCAGATATCCGAATCATAACTGCCGGATATCTGACTTCTCTGCCGGATATCCTGCTATATACAGTGAAACCTCTCTGAGCGATCACCCCACCATACCAAAAATATTTGGCCGCTCTCAAGGGTTTTATTTACTATTATAAGATAACTGCTATAATGCGTGTCTGGCACATATTCCTTATTTAAAATGAAATGTAAAACTTATCTAAAGAGAAAATAGTACTTTGTTTAGTGCTTTCTTACATTCTTTTGAAAAAATGATGCAATTTGTGTCTGTTTGCAAGTTTTTACTTTTGTTTTCTCTAACACAACCATTTTTTCCAAAACTTTATTAATTAATTTTTTAAAAACTATTTAGTCCAACAAAAAGAAACTTCATAGAAATTTAGTTGAGGTGGTACATAAAACATTAAAAATAGTTGCAAACTTCCTCATTAATATTTTGATATCGAAAAATGTACAAGCATGTTAAAATTTGGTGTGAAATATCCCGTATGCTATGCAACACCTGAATAGTGCAGAATGACCCATAAACAAAATTTTCAATAGTACATGCATTTTCGTAATAGTGAACAATAAAAAATCATATTTAAATTAAAATACTATATCTTATACTACTACATGGAAACAAAATGCAACAAAAGATACATAATAGTAACAGTTTTATTCTGCATTTAATGTACTGCTAGTACTTGTATTCATATTGATTTTGCATGTACAAAATATTTTATAATTTTTGGCTGTGTTGCTGTTTGGGAATGCACAGAAAAAGCTTGAAAGTGTCTGTTTAACGTTATCATTTAAATCGCCAGAAATTTGGTATTCTTTCATAATATTAAAACTGTCAAAGCTTGTTGAAAACTTGCTTGTTCAAAACTTGCTTGTTGAAAACTTCTCTCTTCTTCAGTTCTTAAAAAAATGTATAAATGAAGTTTTTCGATTTCAGAAAAGCATATAAATGAAATTATTTAGCATTAAAATCCAATGGATTTTGCTGGGACCATTCAGAAAAATGTATAAATGATAGAAACGTATGAACAGTGCTTCACTGTATGTATAATTATTGCCACCTTGGCGAGAGTTGAGAGAGGAAGTTAAAGTATTAATTTTTTTTTTTTTTTTTTTTTTGTCGTTGTTTTTTTATCTGTTCTCATCTATTGACAGTAAGAATGAAAGGATCATTATTTATTTCACTGACCCGATTTGAATTAACAGATTCGCTGTAGAGATTGAATATCTCACTCTCTACTAATGAATGACATTTCTGAACGTAGAGGCAGTGTTACCAACTGCCAACATAAATTTGATATTGTCATTTAAAACTTCCATTGAAAATGGATTTAAAACAACTGTTAAATTTTTACAATTCCACATGCATCATTAGAACATTATTAATTAAATTTAATGGACTCGTGCTGCAACACGATTTGACTTGTGCGAATTGGATATTACCTGAATTTTTTACGAGTATGCAGTGATCAATCTAGGATTTTATCAGAAGAGTAAAAATACTCTTTAACCTTTTTAGAAGGAGTATTTTCTTCTCCAAAGGAGTAATTAAACAACCAACAATTATGCTAAATTTTCACATACATAATTAAATTGCATTTGGTACATAAATAATAACTGATTATACATCTGGGTACATAAATGTCAGTTCAACCAAGACTAGTACAATAATTAAATTTTTTAAATTTAAAATCAGCAAATCATAATTATTTATCAAAATATACCTAATTTTATATTTAAAAGCAATACGTAAAAACACGCATTTCGAAATTCTTAAGGCGTATTCTGAATTTCTAAGGCCTGAAATACGCATTTAGAGGTGTTATCGCGATCACTGCGAGTATGTATCTTAATGCTAAAGCAAATTCTTTGCCTGCAACTCGAGATTTTTTGCTAACAGAAAGAAGCACCAAAATTAATTTATTCTTTACTTTCTGTGGGAAATGGTAATACAGTAGAAGACCCAAAATCCGCAATCCAAAATCTGCAAGGCTCTAAAATCCGCACCGTCTGTTCAATGTAAACAATGAAATCTGCTCTGCCAGCTGCTAGTTCAGAAAACTACAGTATAACCACAAAGTAAAACTAAATAAGCTATTCCTACTTGAAAAAAATTTTTAGGAGTCTGTGAGCTCTAATCTTAACATTGATAACTTTCAAATGACTGACAGTGACATAATTGACACTGAATTATGATCACATGATGCAGACTCTGACACAGTAACAAGTGAGGATGATCAAAAAGTTGATAAATTAACGTTTAATGAAGGTTAGGCTGTGAGGAAGAAATATCTCATATTTGTAGAGCAACAAAGCTGTGTTACATACAAACAGGAAATAATGGAAAAAAAAAAAAACTATAATTAGAACATCCCAAAGTCCTAAACTGTTGAATATACATGTTTAAATAAGTTGTACTATAATCTCATAATTTTGTATATTACATTAATCCTCTGTATTTTTATATCATGATTCTAATTATAAGTAACATGATTTGTTTCCCTTGATCTCTATTGTATATTTTTTTCTATTATTTTCTGAGGGGGGTCGAAAATAGAATAAATTTCCTATTATGACGCAAAATTCTAAAATCTGCACAAGGTCTGGAACCAAGCTGTGCGGATTTTGGGTATTCTACTGTATATAGTTAGGAAATGGTTTAAAACTGTTTGAGGGATGTTTATAGGTGCGTACAATAACTGTGTATGTGTTTCAAAGTGTCTAATATGTATTCTATCCGATAATGTAAAATTTTTACTTATGCAAGGGGTCTTGGAATGCATGCTCACGTAAGTCAAGAGTCTACTGTATATACTTAACAGAATATGTCCTAATAGCTTTTGGCCTAATGGCACCATTGGTCCAAATATAGCCACTCCGCCATGGTAATGGTTATTCCTCCGTTTGGTTAGTAATTTAATTTATTTCAAAGGAACAAAAAAATTTACCAAAGGACCCTGTTACACATTTTGTCAAAGGCCCTTAAGGGCTAATTTTCAAAGGGTTAAGGACCGACACCTTTGACCCTTTGAAAAGCGATAGACATCACACAAAACTTTTAAATAATTTTAAAAGTAACTATTAATGTTTCTGTTTCTAGTACACAATTGTAATAGCATCTTTTTTTTCTTTTTTCTTTTTTTTTTTTTTTTTTAAATAAACAATTCTTTACTTATATGGTTGTATTTAATTTTAGGAGTGTTGCTGCAGTTTCTGGTGAAGATTTTGCCATTATTGCATCTGACTCAAGGCTTTCAACTGGATTTAATATTTATTCTCGCAATCAATGCAAGCTTTTCAAATTGTATGATTTTAATTAACTATTTTTCAATGCACATGTTTCATATGTATTCAGTAATAGAAATTAATTTTCACCACCGTCCACTATGTAATGATTAATTGAAAAAAGGACAATTAAGAGATTATTTATAAATCACCACTTTTGCCAACCACTAAGAATATTCCTTGCCTTAAGTGCATTAGTTATGTTTTAAAACGTATTTATTACTATAGAAATTAATTTTTGGATGTTGATGTTATACAGCTATTGATGTTTCAATAGCTGTGTATTCATACTGTGAAAGATGATTTATATTACATTTTTTATGTTAACTGCTTTTATTATTAAACTAGCTGCGTACTCGTTCTCCACACGGTGGGGAATGAAACTTTTTCTTACATATATAAGTCGAATTGATTCTTGTAATGTGGAATCTAAAAATAAACAAAATGATTTGACTCTTGGCATAAAGTTGCTCATTAGTTATTCATAAAGTTAGCATAAGGACTGACCTGAGACCATTGTGATATTATGGCACATAAAACTATGTCCCTGTCATTCACGATCAGAAAAAGAAAAGCTTGACGGTTTGCAGCGAAAATTCCTAACTTTCTCAAATGTCTCATTTCTACACAATACTCTTTTTTAGATTTAAGCTATACCATTAATACCTTAGATGCTACATGATGTGGAGAACCATTTTATTTTATAATTAAATAGTTGTGGATAGTAGTATAGTTAGTATAATTAAATAGCTGCTTTTTGCAAGGCAAGAAAAGAAAATTTTCCTAAAATGTGATCATAAGTACTTGTGACAAAACAATATCCCCCCCTCAAAAAAAAAAAGTTCAGGTACAATCTTTTCTGTTGAAACTACCATAGGATATATTAACGCGACATAGAATTATTTAATGCAGCGGTACTCAACCTTTTTAACTTCGCCCTTCGCCCCCCCCCCCCCCCCCACAACAACAACAAAGGCTAACTTATGGTGGTGCCCCCTTTCACAATTTTCAGCATGCATTCAGTTTTTTAATCTTTAACAATGAACATTTTAAGCAAAAATGAACATATTTTTGAGTAAAAATTAAAATAAATAAGATGATTTTTTTAAAAACATGCAACACTACTAGCTCTTTGTTTTTTCTCACCCCCCCCCCTGCAAATGCTTTTGGGGTCGCACCCCACAGGTTGAGAAACTGATTTAATGTTTAGTTAGCGGTGATGTAAGACAGCTGTTGAAAAACAAATAGTTTCACGAAATATTTATTAATGCAGTATATTGTGCTTTGATCAATATTGCCCTAGCATATCTACTAACTATTACTTATGCTATTTTTTACTGATACCAATATATTTTCATTTTTCCATCTTAATAATGAAAATTAATTATTAAGATGGAAATTAAAGAAATTGCTTAATTTCAAGAAATAGTTCAGATATTTGCCATGAATGTAATCTTTTATTCTTTGGGGATTCTTTGCACTTTACGCATTAGCATAAAGGATAATCATTTCACTTTATGGCTGCCATTAAAACAGCACTCCATACATTTTTATGCATAATTCTTGTCAGATTACCATATTTAGCACCGCAAAATATTTCCTGCAAATCGAAAATTTTTCCCGTTTAAAAATGCAATAAAAAATAATCCTAGATAATTAACCGTTGAAAAAACAGCATTCAATTCTTTTTCTGGCATAATATAAATATATAATATATTCTGGCGTAAAATGTAATATAAAATATGGAATTATTTCGTGCGTGGCATATGTTTTGCTTGTGAGTTTGTTATTCAGATTGAGTTTCGAAAGGGGTTCTAAACTCATTACATCAAAATGACGTAGATTTCACATGCGAAAATTCAGTTCTTTTAAAGTAATTTAATTTATTTGGTACTTGTGTATTATACCGTCAACATGCCAAGCGAAGAGATTACTCACCAAGGGTTTGTACTCTACAGTTCAGTTGCTATTGGGCACGCAATAATGCGCATTAAAATACCATATGTTCAGCTATGGATAAAATTAATCGTGTTTCTTTTAAAATTTGTAAATTTTTATGTGTGTAGTGAATTTTTAAAACTGATTTATGACTTAATTTAAGCGTTTAACAAAGCATTGTAATGGGAATAATATGAAAAGTGTGTGTTATTAACTGCGGAGTTTGCATTAAGCGGAACTGTTATATGTATCAAGATGTCTGGCTGTTCCACGGTGATTTTGTTTCTCCACTTGGCTGATACCCACAATCTTTCAATGTAAGAAACTATTATTTTCTGGTTTCCAGAGAAAAGTACGCGTTTGTCGCCACAAAATGTTAAACTGATTATCTATCTTAATATGAATGTATGAACCCCTTTTATATATTTATTGCTTTAACTCTATGTACACGTGCAAATGAAAAAGGCAGTATCTATTGGTTTTTGCACTTATGGCAACTCGGGTGCTATGTAAATATTTGACCAGAAGTATTTTAAGGTAACCCAACCTTAGCGACGCCAACTAGGTGAAAAATATTTTTGGAGAAAATGTTGACAGTGTAATGCACAAGTACCTTTATTTTTATCAAGAGGCAGCTATTCAGTTTTAGTTACTATGATGGTTAAATTTGCAAGCTTAATATCTAACGAAATCTTCAAGCAGCTGCTATTGAATTCAAAATCCTTCTTTACATAAAATTTTGTAAAAATTCTCCTAATTTATATTTTTCCTCCGTTCTTCTTTTAAAAGTGGGCGAATTGTATGCTCCGTCTTTTGCCGAAATATAAAAAAGTTATGACAGATAGATATAAGATGCAACAGTTTTAAAATTATTTTATGCAAACGTCATCAAAAGAGAAATTCTTTTTAAAAATTCTCAAAAATCAGCAACATGGGTTACATAGTCAAAACAAACCGTATTTGAAAGAAAATTTTTTCCTCTATCCGATGATGCAAACATCTTTTTACTGTGAGTGCAATTACTAGCATTATTTCGTATTATGCAAGAAGAAATGCTAAAAATTGGACAAAACATAAAATAAAACATTTTCTAATTCGAATTTTGAAGAAATCGCTGTGAGGCATGTTAGGATCTGTCCTAGTGAAGCCGTATACAAAATTCGGTAGGTCTGCGACCAACTGTCTCGGCGCAGTGCAAGAAGATCGGTGGTCACAAACCTACATACATAGCCAGCTACATACAATGCTTACTCTCGAATTTTATTATATAAGGTTATTTATATTAACTACTGGAAGTTTTAAAAGAGCCTTCTCATTTAACAAATTCAACTATATATATATATATATATATATATATATATATATATATATATATAGAAACTGTTGCTTATAGGTGAAATAATTAAAATTTTAAAAATAACATACATAAAAAGTCTTATTTATTGCAAACACAGAAGAGTGAGAACAGCTGTCTCACTCTTTTGTGGTTATAATAAGTAGGACTTTTTTCAGCTGATGAAGGATAACTATTTTTTGCCTAAAATGTGCATCCTGAACAGTCAACAATAAAATACTTTTTATGTGTGTGGTTTTACAAAGTATTAATTATTTCAATGCTCCATCATGTCTAGTTGCTTATTTTTTAAAAACTCTTCCTTCAGACATCTACTATTAAAAAATGTGACTTCTTTGTGGGTTTTTATTTTGTAATGTAAAGAAGATGTATTAGCAGTTTAGTAAATCTTTTGTTCTTTGAGCTTTGTATTTGAATCCTTTTAAGTTTTCATGTAGTTACCAAATGATTAAATAAATAAATTCGTACTAGGTCCCACCCTTACATCATTTTGACGATATGTGGCATTTTTTCAGGTCTGAAAAAACTGTTGTTGGAATTTCAGGATGTTGGTGTGATACGTTAACATTTATCAAAATATTGAAAACAAAGTTTAAGGTAAAATATTTTTCATTTTTAATGAGATTCATAAAACATGTCTTTGTGGCATTACTGTGGTTACTATATTTCAAGAAAATGAACAATCTAGTTAAGATCTGTTTAATTATACATTTTAAATCATTAATTTTGGTTAATATTATGATTCTTAATCTATACAATGTGTTATTGTTTCTGTTGCAATACACTGTAAAAGTGTAATGTAATAGAAATTTTGGGAAAGGATGATTACACCGGAATTGTATAAAAGAGAAAACAATTGATGCAACTTCAACTCATTATTTCCCAGACTAATAGTGATTAGTTGATTGTAATAGTAGAAGTTACCTTTAAAATGAAATGTCAGCACAGTAGTATCAAGATTATCTTATCTTGAATGAAGATAGGAGAGAAAATATGCATGCTAAAAAAAAATTTCTTAAATTTTCTAGTAAATGAGAGAATTTTTCTGCAAGCATTTTAATTGTTTAAGAAAATTTGCAAAATTTAAATTCCTACTTATTCAGGGTGTCTACCGGCCAGGAACGTCTGAAAAATGCCAGGGAAATGGAAAGTAGGTCAGGGAAGTCTAGAAAAAGACTGGAAAATGGAAAATAGGCCAGGAAAATTCTTCAAAAGAAGTTTTCCTCCATATGGAAATTTCTTGGCATGTTTTTGGTTTTTTTTCGTACTCCAAAAGAGTGAAAAAATGCTGATGAGGGGATTCTAACACATTGGTCAAAAAGTCCCTGGACTAGCTACTAAAAAGACTAAATTTTTGCAAAATTTGACTTTAATCGTCAATATACTCTCCTTTTATAGCAATACACTCACTCCAATGCCTCTCGAGCATTCCGTTGCCTCTCTTGTAGTAAGAATTGTCAAGACCTCCAAAAAAAAAAGATTCAGTTTCTAATGTCACTTCCTAATATGTGCAGAATTTCTTTCCTTGGAGCATTCTTTTAGACTGTAAAGAGGTAATAGTTGCTATGGGCCAAATCGGAAGAATAAGGAGGGTGGGGAAACAATTGGAAGCCCAGTTCAGGAAGTTTTGCCATTGTAACCATCGACCTTGTGACAAGGTGCATTGTCTTGCTGAAAGAGCACTTTTTTCTTTTGCCATATAGGGCCATTTTTTCTTGATTTCTTCATTTAATTTGTCTAATAATGCTACATAATACTCGCTATTGATGGTTTTCCTTTCTCTAAATAGTCTATAAAATGCCATGTGCATCCCAAAAAACACTCGTTAGATCCTTTCCAGCTGATTTTTGTGTCTTTGGTCACTTTGGACGACATTCTCCCACTGCTTTCCACTCAGCTGATTTCCGATTTGACTCTGGAGTATAATGGTGGATCCATGTTTCATCCATTGTCACATATTGACGCAAAAAATCCTGTTTATTCTTTCTGAAGAGTTTCAAACAGTGTTCTGAATCATCAACACGTTGTTGTTTTTGTTCCAGTTTGAGCACACGTGGCACACATTTAGAAAAGTTTTCTCATATTCAATTGTCCGTGTAAAATATTTTACACACTGCCTTTAGATATCTTTAGGATGTTAGCTATCTCCTGCAACTTGACTTTGCAGTTGTCCAACATGATTTTGAGAATCATGAATATTTTCAGGTGTGGTCACCTCATTTGGACGTCCAGAACGTTCCGCATCATCAGTGTCCATACAGCCCCATTTAAACTCGGCAAACCACTGACAAATAGTTGTTTTCGATGGAACAGATTCTTTATAACACTTTTGAAGCCATTGCTGTGTTTGAACAGTATTTTTGCCCATTGAAAAGCAGTGTTTAATCAACACACAAAATTAATTTTTTTTCCCATTCCTTGAAAATTTCAAATTAAGCCCCACTAAAACTCTTAATATCTAGAAGAAAAAAGTTCGAAATTGCACATAACTTTCACCCGTATCTTTTGAAGGTCACAGCTACCTGATACACATATGGGGTTTTCACTTATGGTGCCATCTGTGGGTTAGTCCCGGGACTTTTTGACCGATGTGTTATGTATAATGAATGAATCGGAATATTTTGGGGCATGCGGTGTATTCTCCTATTTTACATTCTATTGTGCAATGTGACAGGAGCATCAAAAAATTATCTGTCTTGTTTATGTCCAGCAATAAAATATGGAACTTATCATTACTCTGTATTCTTCCAGATTTGAAGTTTAATAAAGCAAAAGATAAAAATTTGTATTTAAAATTTGGCAACTGCATTTAATCTTGTCCTCTAGATATATCACTTAAGTACACCTGTAGCACAAGCAGTATTAGTCAATATTGGTTAAATTTGAATTTACCAGTATCCTACTTGAAACTCATAGTAATTTTTTTCTAATTTCATCAATAATTACATTACAATTAAAAATTTATTTCAAGTAAGTTGTTTCAGAAATGTAGTTAGCACCCTGCTATTGTTATTTTGTTTTTAAATTATTAACAAAGGGATAATCTTTCAAAGAAATCGTAGAAAGTAGTTTATCAATGTAGAGGTATGCTAACTTTTTATCTCATTATTAAACTTTTATTCATGGTGTCTAATCTTACGGTTTCAACAGAAGTGATAAATTATTTTTGAAAAGTAACCTTTCAACATTTGGGATAGTTATTTATGAGTGAATCATTCTCTCCTTATGTATTGGTTTTTGTAAATTAACTTTCCAAATGCTAGGCTTCATTTTTCTAATTTGACCTTTTTCTATACAAAACACACTAAAAAGTCCCCCCCCCCAATGTATAGATCCTTTTAAAAATCGTGATACATAAGATAATTACATGTCGTTAGAAAACTTTTTTAATTAAAAGTATAGTAAGAATGTCAATAGTGTTTAAAGTATTCCATTGATCAAACTGAAAATTTGAAACACTTCATTTAAATCTTATTAGCATTAAGATTTTATTGCATAGTTAAAGAAATTTTAAATTTATGATAATGTATAAAAGTTAAAACACTTTCTCCCCCTTTTCTCTATGCAGTGGAACCTGCCTTTATCTTTTGAAAATAGTCACTTTACACTGGTGCCAAAGTGTACTATTTGTAAAGTGAAAGTTTACAAAAGTGTGGTCACTATAGAGTGATAATCTCTTTACTGAGGAGGTCATTTTACTTGGCTAAGCTGCATTGGTCAACATTTGAGCTAGTGTTAAACATTAGGTGTGCTCTTAAGTAAATTAAACAATAATAATACTTTGTGACAACATTTCTCTTATAATTCTAGATGTATCAGCATGAATACAACAAAGAAATGAGCACCACTGCAGTCTCTCAGTTGATTACTTCTCTCCTGTACTACAAGAGATTTTTCCCATATTATATTAGCTGTGTTGTAGCTGGAATTGATCAAGATGGTATAACCTTTATTTAATTCTGATTCTGTGTATTTCACTATATTACATAAATATGTGTAGTATGTTAAATATAAAATTTAGTTAGTGTACTAAAAGACTTTTTAGTAATGTTTAATTTATAGTTCTCTGTTAAAAATTTTAATATCTGGAATGTATGTTTACTCTTTTTCTGTTTAAAAGGGAAAAAAATAAGCTTTAAGTAATGAAATAACATCTTTTACTTGTAATTTAAATTATGTACTGCAGAGGTCACAGGAAGTTTTTACATGAATTGAATACGTCTTAAAATTTGCTTCTGTAGTGGTAGACAAATCGGGGGATAACAGTTTCAAGTTGCAGTTGCATATCCATTTTCTACATCCAAAATTTAATTACATCACTCGATAGCTAAAGGATCAAAGAATTTGTTACATTTAGAGAGGACTGCAATGCATTACTTGCTGCGGAGGGGGGAGCACAACCGTTTTGAGGTTGTTTCGTGGCATCACATAATGTCTGTTCTGTATAAATTTTGACTTGGAGTAGCTAAAACATTCGTTTGCGTTTCAGTTGTCTGCTCTTTTCAAGATCTATTGATTTTTTGCATAAAACATTAGTTTGAAATAGTTATAGTGAATATGTATAACATAAACAATTAAAATAAAGGAATGTCGGCCTATATTTGTTAAAAAGCAATCAAGTATACAAAATGTTTACAGTTAGTAAAGGCTTCTGAAGAGCAGTCCAGGGATATTTGTAAAACACCATATGACAGAGTGAAGCAATGCCGGAAAAGTAAAAGAAAGATTATACCTGAATATGAGCTAGATCTCACTATACCAATTATGATGGTCGGAAACTTTAATGTTAATGTCTCGCTAGACTACTCGTTGCCTGACTTCATGCTTAGCGAGTTTAGTTTGATTTACATTTAAACTTCTCCCACAATGCAATACATGTATTGATCAGGGATGAGATTCTTCAGCTTTTTGGCTGATTTCAACTTTTTCTGAATTAAGAATGATTCACTTTTATGTCTTTTATGTATGAAAATTCTGCTTTTCTTATGTGGATTTCTGATGTAGTTAGTAATATCTTTATCTTGTAACATGTTCTGATTTACTTCTTAAAACTTTTGTCACATATATGCAAATATCTCTTTTACAAATCTTTTGCTTTTGTATGATTTCAGTTTCTTATCTTTTTTTGCCAAACTCATCCCTGATTGATTTAACTTTTATCAGAAATCTGAGTGTATCCTGTATGCCATTTGTTTCATACTTTTTGTATCACAGGCCTATCATTAATTAAGTTATAACACAATAATTATTTGTTTTCTTGATTTCTTTCCTGAACTCAGAGAAACCCAAAATATTACTCGTTACGTACACATATTCATGTAAAACAGGACCTTGTCCATGACACAACCCCCCCCACACACACACACACACACACACTTTTTTTTTATCCCTTTTCTCAGTCTTCACAGTAGCTTCTTAGGTGATTGTTCTGAAAATTAAGATAATTTTTGAAGAATAGTATTATTATTTTTATTATTTAGTAAAAATATTTTTTCAGTTATGGGCAAATTTTTATTATTTATCTATCAAAAGGTTACTTTAATATTAATTTAAGACATTCAACTAGCTTTCTCTTTAATGTGCATTCCACTTAGTGACAATCTCTACTTTTGTTCAATGATGACCTAAAAAATATTTTTTTTAACATGTACTACTATATCTAAATTCTTTAAACCTTATTTTTTGCAAGAAAAAAAAAAAGAATATTTGGTTGATCATCTTCTAAATGTTTTTAAACATATGTGTGATTCTCACAAAAGGGGACAAAACTAGTCCCTGCTAGTTTTTTGGAGTTGTGTTAATTATTTTTTGAAGTTTTAAAAAACTTTCATGAAGCTGAAGATATAATTAAAAAAAAAAAAAACTTTTCAGAATCATGATTTTTTAAAAACATTTTTAGAGCCTAAAAAAAAAAAACATTTTTGCTATTTTGGTCACTGTCCCCATCATTTCTGTCCCACAGGTCTACAAAAAACACAAAAGTAAAGAATGTCAAAAACATTTTTTTTTTTTTTTTCATAAGGCATCATATATAACATTTTGCATCCAAAGAACTAAAAGAAAAAATATCTCTGAAAAGTGTGACAGAAATTATTCAAAAGCATTCTTATTTTGTCCTATTTTGTGAGAATCACCCATATACATTTGATTGTTCTTTTCTTTATCTGCTAAATGATTTTAGAAATTTACAGGCATAAAAGATCCAAAAATCATGCACTATAATAGCCTGCTACGAAAAATATCTATTTAAGAAATTCTTTTAAAAAACAGGTGCATTAGATAGGGGAATTCAGCCAAATGCAGCAGTCAATCCAGAATTTCTTCCAGTGTCCCATTTTTGTGAAAATTTCTTATTTTTGTAAATTTCAATACTTAATTTTGTGAATTTCAACACTTATTTTAGTAAGTTTTCATATTTTTGTGAAGGAGACGTTTTAATCAATTGTAATTTTGTGAAGGGACTGCAAAGTGGGCCCAATTTTCGTCTGCATTGTCCCCTGAAATATGACAGTTTGTGACTTGTAGCCATAGAGGGGTCAATGTTTTGTGTTATGAATTTTGAAAATTTATACCCAAAACACTAGAAAAGACTAAAACCATTCCATCCAGTGCAAAATCATAATAAGCAAACCAAATTAACAAAGACAAAATGTCAAAAACTCTTAATGCACTTTTGCATTGCCAAAGTTACAGTATTGTTTTTTCCATGTCGTTTTAAGGGGAAAGCCTTCCATTATAAATACATTTTGTTATTTAAAATTGAGTAAGACTTATAAAAATTATAATTAATATTGTTATGTTTAGAAGATTGCAGAGGATTATCAAGTCTTGTGACGTATGTTGAGGGGGAGTCTAAATTCACCAAAAAAAAAAATGTGTTATATAATTTATGGAAGCCATGTAGGTAGTGAAATTGCTTTTCCACAATTTTCCTTCAAGCGTGGTTTTTTTTTTTTTTTCTTTTCTGTTGTTCTTTAAATTTAAAGTATGTATTTGGACTCATAGTAACATATTGTTTTTATATATTTGTTTTTTCAGGTAAAGGTCGCTGTTATAGCTATGATCCTGTTGGACATAAAGGTGAAGGTACTTACAAATCTGCTGGATCTGCCTTTGCTCTCATCAGTCCACTCATGGATAACCAGGTAATTTTTAAGACCAATATCTGCTTAATCTTTTTTTTTTTTTTTTTTTTTTTTTTTTTAATGTCTTGAGTAAATTTGCTGGGGGAGGGGGGGAGTAGTAGTTTGTGGAATTTTTAATTATGTCTGAGTCTGAATTTTTTTTTTTTTTTTTTTTTTTTTTTTTTTTTTCTAGGTTGGATTGAAAAATATGGAGAATGTGAAGAAAGAGCCTTTGACTTTAGAAAAGGGAGCTGCAATACTGAAAGATGTTTTTATTTCTGCTGCAGAAAGAGATATTTACACTGGTGACAGTGTTATTTTAAATATTATTACTAAGGATGGTGTTAAAACTGAAAAATATGAGCTCAGAAAAGATTAAGCTAAACTCTTTTTTCTGTATGTTTTATATAATAAAAGTTTCTGTAGTCTATTCTTTTTTTTTTTTTTTCAAAATTTTAATAAGAAATAACTTACAATTGAAACATTCTTAGCAAATGATACTCATTATACAATTTTGACAATGCAAAAATAAGAGCGCAGCTATGGCATGCTTCACATACTTTCTATTTACATTAGTTGGTAATTAGAAATCTATGTCATAAACAGCTGCTCTTAAAATAAAAATCAATATAAATTTTTGGTCTGGTATGATCTAGAATGATAAATTGTTACCCTAATTTACAAATACTGAGTATGAATTTCAATACGTACTTTGCTTGTGTGCTTACCTAGAAGCATGTCTTTCATATTGCTAGTCATAACATTAGACAAAATGAGAAGTTTTAGTACATTAAAGAATCATTTTATTTTCTGACTAATGGAATTTGAATAAATGTGATTATTCTCAACCATACATGAAAAACAGTTATTGCAAGTTACTTTCTTTGGTGTTGCAGATATATATCTATCACCTATGTCCAAAATTTAACTACACCATGGAATAGCTAAAGGATCAAAGAATTTGTTATGTTGTGTAAGGACTATTACACATCTCTTGCAGTGGAGGGGGAGGCGTCACCATTTTAAGATCATTTTGCTTCATCAATAATGTTCGTTTAGTGTAATTTTTGACTCTGAGAAGCTAGAATGTTCATTTGCATTTCAATCATCTGCTCTCGTCAAGATCTTTTGATTGGTATATAAAACACTAGTTGAAGTACCCATTCTTTACATGATGGAAATTGTTGAACCAACAAATACAAATGGAAAATAAATATATTTTGGTCTTATATTTATCTGCTTGTCTCAGCAAAATTTTAGTCTTAACATCTTCATATCTGGATCCATGTTTCATAATCGAGCAATCTTAATTATAGTGTAGTTTTTCCTCTTGTTAAATCTTGTAGGCATTTAACTTACTAATGCAATTTTAAATGCATAATCTAAACATCAAAAGTAATATTTCATTTTCTATTTTTACGTAAATATTTAAACATAGTAAGTGTCCATTTTATTTCCTTTGCATTTGCATCATCAGATCTTCTGAATTATCCAAAACTGCACATTAGGGTGGTCACAAGTTATATGGTTTTTTTTTTTTTTTTTTTTTGGTTATCTTTTGGGTCCCCTAAAAGTTGCCAATTGACTAGAAAATAAGATTGCTAAAGTTTTCGCTCATTTGCATAAGGTCAAGTTATATGGGATTTTTTTCGGGGGGGGGCGGGGTATCTTTTGTGGCACCCCCTAAAAGTTGCCAATTGACTAGAAAATAAGATTGCCAAAGTTTTAGCTCATTTGCATAATATTAACCCGTGCCTCATCGAGGTTGAATTCTTGCAAAATTACCATTTCTGCCAAAAATGTCTAATTTTTCCATCATTTAGTTAAAACCTTTTGTCCAACAAACCTGGTTCTTGTTTTATTTCATAGAAAATTTTGTTGCTTTGAACTTTTACTCTCAACAAAACCAATATTTAATGATTTTAGTATTTTTTAGGTCAGTTTGTGAATCGTACCACCAAAATCTGCATTTTTGAAAAATTTGTGAAAAAAAAAGACAAAGTAGGAATTTTGAATAATTTTGACCATTTTTTTGTATTTGTATTAAAAAACAAAAAATCAAGTACGAATTTTTATAACTTTAACTACAATTCGTGAAATATTTTTATTTATTTGGTATGTATTTCTGTGCTTCAGAAGAAAGATCTTTATTTGTATTTCAGTTGAGGCACATCTTATATACACCTCTGAAATTCTTTTTATTACAAGGCTATTTTTGCTGTCTGTTATCCTTATTTGCTTTTATAATGAAAATGTGCACCCACACGTAAGGGAGAGAGGGGCCATGGCCGCCCCTAGCTCCGATATTCTCCTTATGATTTATGCACTGGTATAATGTAAAGGTGTTTCAACACTAACATATATCTTTCTGATGCAGGACCCTTGCCGTTCAATAAGACTGAAGACAAGAGAGAATTTCAAAAACAATGAACTCAGCTCATCAAAAGCAGATTTAAAAATTCTGATTTAGAGGGTACTGTTGTTCACTGGGATGCAAAACTGTTCCCTCATATTTTGAATAAAGAGAGAATAGCGATTTTAATTCACTGTGGTGATGAAGAATAGTTAATAGAAGTTCCTCAGCTTGAAAAAGTATGAGAATGACTCTGGCAAAAGCTGTATTTTCAGCAGTTGAAGAATGGGAAGCCGTTGATAAAATCCAGGCAATTTTTTTTATACCACTGCAGTAAACACTGGTCGCCTTAGAGGAACGTGCATTTTGCTGCAGCAATTACTGGATCTAAATCTTCTATATTTACCTTGTCGCCACCACATTTTAAAAATCATCCTAAAATCTGTTTTTGATTGCTAAGTGGGCAAAACAACTGCCCCTCATGCAGATATTTAAAAAAGAAAATTCAGATTGGGTGGTCTAAGTTAAACAAGACAAAGTAAAAAACTGTTATTGAAGATGAAACAATTAGATATAGAATACATAATTTGGAAGGAATTTCAAGTTTTCTTGCAGAACATTTAAGAAATTAACAGCTGTGGGATAACTTTCATCCAACATTGTTTAATTTTTATAGGATTTTCCCTCCAAAGAACATTTAGTACCTGGTGCTATTCATCTTGCCAAGTGGGTGTCTAAGGCAATTTACTGTCTCAAAATACTTTTTTTTCAGACATCAGGTCTCATTATAGTCCAGTCATTTGGTCAAAAAAAAGGGGGTTCCTGGAAAGTTTTCCGGGAGTTTTGAAAATGGGCAATTTTATAGATTTCGATGTGCTCTTTCCAAATTTCAACTTTGCCCCTCGTATAGTTGCCGCTCGCACCGCTATATTTGAAAAATGGCGCCCAAAAGCAGTTTTTTGGCAATATCTCCTTTCCACTCATTTTACGAAAAAAACAACTACAAAAAAGAAAACTAGAGAAAATTTCCTACAATTTATGTATTTACCTTTCTTTCGTAAAATCAAAAGTTTTGGCGTACAAGCGCCGCAAAGTGTAGTTCAGTATGTGTTTTGGCCAAAAAACGTATTTCCTCACCACCTTGTGAGGTAGAGTAAGCGGTGTTTTTTTCTTTTTTTTCGCGTGGTTTCCCCAGCAGGCCTAATCCATGTGCATTTAACTCAGGGATGGGCAAACTACGGCCCGCAGATAGAATTTTGCAGGATGTTTACTTTCATAAAGTAAAACTATTTAAATTTTCTGCTGAATGCTACAAATATTAGAAAATAAGAGATAAAAAATAAAATACCTTTGTGATGCAAAACAATTCATTATGATCTATTTCCTTATTACACTACATAATTAGTTACAGTTAAAAACTTGCCTTTTGCCGTAAAATAAAAATTTTCTATCTCAAATCAGTAAAATGCTGTTGTGCGTGAGTAAATTCAGCAGAAATTTTAAATAGTTTTACTTTATGAGAGTTAAATTGTGATGACGTCATTCTTGAAGGCCTACTGATGACGTAAAAGCTTGGGAACGTACCAGTTGTTAGGCTTTTTATATCTAGGAGGTGTTGGTTATATGCACGAATTGCAATGGTACCTGTGATAACTCGCAAGTTCCATTACAAGATAGTGATGAAGAGGAAGAATCGGAGATTATTTTCGAGATGATGAAATCGATAACGAAGAAGATTGCGATGAAACTGATAATCCCATCGCGGCTGATGTGGAAGAAATTTGGGGCTGTGACATTTCGATCAGTACTAGAGACAATGAACTTGCAACTTCTGGTCCATCAAGAACAGCGAAGTGAAGGAGAATGTGCTAAATTTTGGATTAGTTAAATCAGGGTTGGGCAAACTTTTTCGGTCGCAGTCTAAAAATCGAAAAAAAAAAGTTTGGCGGGCCAAGATAAATTTTTCTAAAATTTTAAAAACAATATACAAGTATTACAATTTAAATATGTTAATGAAATGAATGAAATTGCTATTTCATTTTTAAAAGTTCCTTATATTGAGGTTCGAAGTGAGATGTACTCATTCTAAGGAAGGAGGCTAAATGCTCATCTGTCAGTCTACTTCTGAAAGAATTCTTTCTAAGGTTCATAGTAGAAAACACTTGTTCACATATATAAGATGAAGCAAACATAGCACTGATTTTCTGAGCGTGAGATATTAAATTTGGGAAACAATAATGATTTGTAAAACTCTAACTTTGGCATATTTAGAAACAACTGCTTGAGATGATTGTTAGATTGCAACTCGATTAATTCAAGCTGCAAATCTGACCTCACTGCTTCACAATTTACGTTCAAAGGCATGGTAAAAATATCCAATTCTGTTTGAATGGCACTGTATATAGCAAAAATTGGAAATGTTTCCACTATGTAGTAGTTGTGACATGTAAACCAAGATTAAGACCAGTGGGAGCCCTAAAACTGGAAAAAACATGGGGCCTCATTAAAAAAGAAAAATTTATGAGGTTTATCAAGATGCATAAACATTTCCATTTAGTTTTGAAATATAACACAAAAATAGGACATACACAGTAGTGTTTAAAAGGATTTTTTTTTTTCACTTTGCTGATGCAAAATTTTGGATAGTTCTTCAAAATGGACTTAACTAACAGCAGGGCTCAGAGTTCAGCTACCATAATTCTGGGAGAAAAAAAATTTCAACAAATTTTTCAACTTTGAGAACAAACTTTGAGAATTACTTTTTTTAAAAGTGTCAGAGCCATGAAGATAAAAGTATACTGACTTAAACCACTTTTTAATGATCACGTACAGAAATTTGAATTATTATTATTATTATTATTTTCCCACTCTAGGAATAAACATTTACATTCAAATTCATGTATAGCCAGCCCACAATGACCTCTGTTCAAAGATATCTGACATGTTTTATGATGAAAGGCGGAAATTTCATACATCACCTCATTAGTGTGGGGGGTGCATTTTACTAATTGGCATTATTTTTGGTACGGGGGTTGTATACGAATTAAAGAAGTGTACCTTTTTGTAAATGAATGAGGGAATTTTTTCTTAATGGACTCTATTTTTTACCTTATTTTAAACATTTTTCCAATTTGCATTGTCCTCTTATCCCCAATAGATAAATATCGCACCTTCTGGGGACACCCTGTATAATATAGTACTTATCAACAGTTGTTAAATCTTTAGGTGCAGCTACTCATAAAATAGTAAAAATGAGGAAATCATGCATGGATAAAAAAAATAGTGTGAAAAAAAAAGGAAATCCCACACGAATAAAGAAAATAAGTTGAAAAAAAAGAAATAATAATAATATATTAGATAGCTGAAAAGCAATTAAAAAAAATATGTAATGTATGTAGGAAGAAATAAAAACATGTTAAGTTCTTTTTTTTTTGTTTGATTTCATAAATATGTATTTTCTTTCATTGACAAAATATTCTTTGTTTCAACTTTTACTTTAATTATTTTACACTATTTTCTTTCATATCTGAACCTGCCCTTTTTCATGAAGTTTTTTCCTTTACTGGTTTCTTTGGAAAAAATAATTTAAATTTGAAATAGAAGTTAATTTTTATTCTTACAGCATTGGCAATTTAAATAAAGGAATACTATAAGAAAATTATTAATTTTCAAGAGGGATGGGAAAAGACTGAAATAGAGATAATGGAAGTTAATACCTTACTACTGCTGAAAAAAAAGAAAAGAATAGAAAACATAAATAAGATGAAATATTTCGAATTCTGCTGAATATGCAGAGTAATAAAAAAAGTGCATTTCTGCTGATTGGCGGAAAAGTGGCATCCACGTAAGAGCCACACATATATTGAATTATATTGATGGGGAAAAAAAGGCTACGACAAGAGAGTATTTTAGTCCCCAGGTTTTTCCGAACCCTGCTTATAAACAATATTATTTCAGGTGGTACAAAAATAATGAATATCTGGTCAATGTGACCAATTTGGGGGATACTAAAGGTCCACACTTCTTCAGTTTCAAAAAAGTTCAAGCATTAGAAAGCCTGGAACTACAAGCTTACTTAAGCTACAGGCTTTACACTCTTGTGGATGGTGAAACTCTTTGCAGCTGAGAAAGGATGAACTTTCATCCCTTTGGTGGATACAAAAGGTGCATATCACCCAAAATGATCATATTGGCCATATATTCATCATTTTATTCAAAATATTCTATTAAACCTTTTTTTTTTTTTTTTTTGGCATAGTATTACTTTTTATAGAGAATTGTTTTAGAAATTTTTTATAGAAACAACACATTTCTATAAAACACAATAGGGTCATTTCTTCATTTGAGGGCCTGGGGCAACTGCCTCGGCATAGTCAAGCTCTGTAAAAGCATGTGATTCAGGTTTGTATTAATATTAGGTGAAAATCCCTCATGATAATTTTACATTGAAAACCTAACTTTTTGAATAGCTTCTAAAAAGTTGAATCTGCAATGAAAAGGAACACGACAAAACTCACAAAGATGTCGTATGAATGTATACCCAAGTACTTTTAGGAAAATGAAAATTTTTCAATGAAATTACATTGAACAATAAAACATCAAAAATGCAAATTACTGTGAAACAATACATCAGTAATTCTATCAGCCTTCGGAAGCAAGATGATGTCTAATTTCACTCTCAAAACTATTATAGTTCCAAAGTTGAAGTCCAAGTGTTTAAAAGTGCTAAAGAGCACATGGGCTCGAACTTTAATAAAAATAACTTTGTGTGGATTCTGAACTAACCGAACAGCACTCACATAGCAAAATTGGAAATATTAACTTCTTTCTACAGATTTGTAGAATGAAAGACCCTGTGCAAAGTTGTGTTTCCTTGACTTCCACCATGTTTTCTCCTGCTTTTTATCTTGCAAGTTCCTGTGGACTTCATGTTCTACTCATTTTCTGTGTTACTTTTTTTCTTTTAAAACATGCATTTTGCCATTTTATTCAAACACCCTATGATAAATATATTTATTTAAAAAAATTCATTTGACATCACTACAAAAAGTATGCTTTATAATATAAAGCATACTTTAATTAGAGAAGATATGTTCACATATAAAAATTATGCCTAAGTTCAGGAAAGAAAGTCAAAACAAAATGATTTCTACAAATTATCAAAATGAAAATATTTTGAAGAATTTTTGTTTCACAACTTCTAAACACTAAAATTTCAACTTTTGTTACTTCATCTTTAATAATGTGCGAGACTTCTGGGGTAATAGCAAATTTTTTTGAATTGATGTTTAACATAGAACATAATACTTCATCATTTGGCTTCTTCAGGAAACTTGCTACTGAATACCATGATAATCGTATCTTTAAATTTTTGATATGAGTAAGCCCTGTAGCATAGGAAACAATCCTCATATTGCTCAATTAAAAAATTATACAACAAACTTTTCAATATTCTGGAACATCTGAAATCATGATGAAAAATCTCAATACAAAACAGTATCCAAGCATTGATGGTTAAATGAAGTTTTTCACTTGGCATATATCCGATATATAGTCACACTAATCTAAAAAATAAATTACTAATGCACAAACACATATACAAGGTGTCCCAAAAAGGAGGTAACAGACTTCAATTCTTTATCTGTTAGAGATAAATGGGCAATGTCAATTGAAAAAATGTTCGAAATACAGTCGGACTCCATTAAGAAAAATTTCTTCTCGTTAATTTTCAATAGTTACATTTTTAAAGTTTGTATACAACTCCTTGAGCAAAAAAATTCCCAATTAGTAAAATGTGCATCGTATTGAGGTTGTGTACAAAATTTGAGAATTCTAAAAAGTGCCAGAGAATGGAAGATAAATAAATATACGCTGATTTAAACCACATTTCTATGGCTCTGAAAGGGGAAAATTCATGTCGGATGATCGCATTTCAGGGATCATTGAAATTAATTTCCCCCCACACACACACACACACAGACTATGGTATGCATGGGAAGTTCGCTGGCTGCAGTGCTATAGATTTGAGGTTCGATTCCCAGGTTGAGCCAGGTTCCCACAGCCTTTCATCTCTTTCATGAAGTAGATCGATAAAATGAAGATTACTTGCGACAAACACTGGGGCCTGCGTTGCCCAACCATGCTTTTACACATGGTTGGGCAGAGCACGCCTTGACCTTGCTTAGGGACTGTTGCAATTTAACTTTTTATGGGATGCATGGGGGATGTTAAGCAGACAAAGTTAGCAAAGGGATTGACTGCTTTGCACAAGTGATCTTGGCTGAATATATGTTACTTTTTGGTCAAAACTGTAATAAGTTGAATTTCACCATGATATCTGTCTTTTCTTCCCTTACTCTTTTTCTATATTTCAGGAACTCTGTTCATGCAATTCAATATTTGTGGTATTCTACTTTCACAGCAACAGAAATTACAAAGATCTATATCGATTTATTCAAAATCTTAGACATTTTTATCAATGTCATCTTTAAAGAATCCATTCAAGAGTATGAGAAAACAAAGACACATTTACAATCAAATAGAGCTTTATTTGGCAGTGAAGGGAAAAAAGAAAAAAAAAATCTATTTTATTCATATTGAGCAGCTTTTCACATTAATAAAAATGAGACTTTTCCCCCAAATTAAATTTGGAGGTTACATAAAAAGCACAAACAATCATAAATCAAATATTGCCACAAAACCCAAAAATATAAAATAAATACAAATAAATACTGATGTGTACAAATAAATCAGATAGTTAAATCCTTAATATTGAGTCAGATTAAATAAATAAACTGTACAACTTACAAAGAATAGTCACATTTAGTAAAACATAGTTACCTAAACTGGAATGTGTGTATTGTATAATTCATTATAAAAAGAACACAATTGGGAAGATACACAGTATATTATACATGGACCCCTTTAGTTTTGCTAAAAGTAAGCTTAAACCTAATCTATTACATTTATAACTTAAAAACAACCTATTCCCATTTCATATCTTAACGCAAGTAAGAGAATTGACTGTACTTACAGTTTAATTGCATTACTATAAAGATAGTGTAACCCAAGTGGTACAAATTATTTTTCAACACATAGAAATATAATTATTTTTATAACACTAAAACAACTATTTATTTAAAAATATCATATCATTAATAAATTTTTAAGCGTTTTACATGGCTTCAAAGTTGTGCTCAATGAATGATGTTCTGACTAGGAAAAATATACATAACCTTATAGCTTAAATATTAGTATGTAACTGCAAATGTAATTTCCAGTAACCTAATAGAAAATTTATGCCTTTTAAGCCTCAAAACATGTTATACATACAAAGATTATTCAGCAAAGTGAGCATCATATACAGGCGGATGTACAGGCTAGGGATTATGTAATACTTTTGTACAGCTTTACTGAAAGCTTAAATTATACTTCTTAATACTTAACAGGCAGGTCAATTCTTAAGAAAGAAACTAATGTAACACTAAAAATTCAAGTAAAACATTGCAGTCCTAGGAAGAATGGATATACTTAAATTTATATGACCTTTTGTAGAGTGTTAAAATGTAAAATTGTATTAGACCTATTATGTTTTTCAAGACTTATCATTATATTAAGGCATACATATTTATTTCCCTTTTATTGATATGCATGATCTGATAGTTCAATCTTCACTCAATAAATCTAACAAAACTTTTAGTAAAATGATATGATACATTTTTTCGATGTATGTGTTTTCCTTTTGTTAGACAATACAACTTTAAATTTACTGGATAGGAGCAGCCAATAACTAGCACAGACTATAAGGGGGGAAAGGAAAAAAACTTGCTATTGCAAATGAGAAAGGGGGGTCTTTTGATGCAAAATAGAAAAAAGTGAATTCTGAAAACATGCACAGAAAAAGACAATGCTACTAGGGTATTAGTCTGTCAAGTGAACAAAATTAGTATTAACAATTATTGTGTAAAAAAAAATATATCTTTTAAACACAGGGCAAAAAGGTTAGCAAAATTAGTAACTGGGATTAACATAACATTTTCCTGTTACTGGTGTTAAATTTTAGCATTTTTTGAGAAAAAAATGTGAAGGCAGTTGATAGACTAATACACAAGCACTCTAGATTACCAAATCATAGTAAGAAAAGTGGGAATATACAACACAATATGAGTTAATGCAAAAGCCTAAATATGTATGAAACACATTTAGGCTTTTTCTGTTTACCTGTAAATAATTTAAGAAGTGGCAAATTCTTAAATTTTCATAAACTTTCATTTTTTAGACTGAAATTTCACTGTACAATAATTAATGGATAAACAGCAACTTTCTAGACTTCTGAACAATATCTTATATTATATTTCTTAAATTATAAATATATATATATATATATATATATATTTGTATTTTATTGCAATGAATAACTTTTTAAAATTCTAATAATATTTACAAGTTATAGTCAAAGTATTTAATATTTATCAAATTTCATTTTTAATTGCTGATTTTCTGTATGCATGATAAAGTAGTTTTGGAAAAATAAAACTTCCTAAAGGGGTCCATAAAATATGTTTGAAAAATAAAATAGGAAGGACATTAGGATAATTCATATTAAAAACAGCTGCCTGGGAACTGTTCTAAAAGTGCTGATAGTCTTGTCAATGTGTGACTTGAATATGGGGACATAAGCCTGAGAAGAATAAAAAAATAAGGCAAGTTCTTTGGCTTTTGGCAAATATGACAGCCAATAAAATATTAAAATAATATCAAAATAAAAGAATGGCAGTATTTCACAAGACTGTAATAAACATAAATAAAACATGGCTAATATTTTTACACACACACAAATACCATCGATTAATACCATATAAGCTTTCTTTCTGTCACTTGAAGGCACCAATATCTCACCGGACTCTACTGCAATACAGCTTCTTTTTTTCTTCAGAGCAACAATATATATTCAATAACATCACTGATCTTTTTACTAAAGTTTTGTTCTTCTCACTCATCCTTTATTTTTCCAACACACTGAGCAGAACAAAGGAAAGGAAGATTTTCAACTCTGCTACTAACAAAAGACAAGTTTTAGACTGCCTTTTTTTTTTTTTTTTTTTAATTTGAGACCCAAAGTCTTACAATAAAATATTTGCACAGCAATTTAAATTTTAATTACTAAGCAAAATTAATAGGGTTGATATTAATTGGAGTTGGAAACCTATAATTTAATGAATTTCATTAAAAAAAAACACTACAGAGAATTTTAAAATTTGATGTAAAATATAGAAAAAAAGAATTCTAAACATGATCTGGAAAGATTAAAATCAGCTTATTTGAAAATTAATATCAATTTTGTTTTAATAGGCAATTTTTAAAAAATATTTAGAAGTCTTTTAGCAGTACTCCAAAAACCTTTTGAAACTAATTTAAGGGTAGAAGTTACCAATGATAAAATTTTTGTTTAAAATTCAGTACAAGTGAAAGAAAACCACCAAATTTGTAAAGTCAGTGCTATGTACTGTAGATATGAAATTTGACCATTACTGCATCCTTTAACATTAGACAGGGCAAAAATTAAAAATGTTTTAAAACTATTAGATATTCTAGCAACAAAATCTATGAATTTATGAAAGTGATTTTAAAAAACTAGAAAAAAATTAAATGACAACCCTGAAATAAGTAAAAATTCTTTTAGAATAAAGAAAAGTAGAAAAGCAAAATGTTGTGTGTGCTCATACTCTGGTAGGATTTTTAAAAATAACCTTCTTTGAAAATATATCTGAACCTATATTTATGATTATTTTAAGAAAATAGCTACATTAGAATTCATAACTTGATTTTCATGAATAAATCTATTAACAACTTTTAAAAATAATTCTTATGAAAGTAAATTTAAAGAGCAAAATTTTCTAATATTATATAACTATCTTTTTATTATATAACTGCACACGATTATAGTTCTAAAAAAAAATTATCTATCTCCATTTATTATAATAATTTAATTTGGAAATATTTAATACAACTGAGAAAATAAAATCATTTATTGAAAGTTTAAAGTTGTTTCTTCTAGTAGAAAAATGAATAATGAAATATTTACAATGACATTTGATTCAACATATGCTTACATGATAAAAAGTATACATCTTTGACATGTTATGAAAAAATAAAGTAATTTATGTAATTTATAATAATGACAAAATAAATTTTTCATTAAAAATATACCTTTCAAAGCACTACTACTACACACTGATTGTAAATCTAGGGATACATAAAATTTTCCTATTGCGTAATACTTAGCACTTTTTTTTGCCTTTAAACTATTACAATAGCTATGAACATTTATTAACATATTTTTTAATGGCAGTTTAGTAAACACAACTCAAGTAATTCGATGATAACCATCAAAGTTAGCTTTAAATAAATTATTAAATATTTAAGGTAACACATAATAAATTTAGGTCTACATTTAAAATCAAACAGATTATTTGTTAATTATTGGTAATACAATTCATAATATTTACTATGCCTATCAAAAAGCATTGGTGAATCCGGGGTGGGGATAGGGGCACAAGGGCCGTACCCCTCCTCCTACAGGAATCAATTTTAAACAATAAAAGATTGACTTGTAGTCTATTTGTAAGTTCAATTGGATTTATAAGAGGGAGGGGGGGGGGGTGGTTGAGCCATCCAGAATTTTATTTCTGGATTTGTTTCTGTCAAAATGAAATTTGACACATTCACTAAATTTACAGAAATTAATAATAAGAAATATCTATGCTTGATCTGTAAATGCATAGTGAAACCTAAGCGAAAACTGAAGTAATGTTTAAAGTTAAACATTTAAATAAATTATGTTCTATGATACAATAGTCAAATAAATAAAATTATATGAACAGGTAATTTTAATATTTTAGCTTTTAATTTGCACATTTTAATTACTCTCGTACATTTACTAATTTCACTGACTTGAATAAATCCTGACAATTTAAAGAAAAAAGTACTGTGCATTTTTAGAATGCTAGATTTGAATTGGCATTTGAATACATTTTAAATGTTGTTAAAACAGATCATAGTAAAACCCTTCATGAAGAATCACCTTATTCCAACCAAAATTTAATGTTTACCCAATATAAAACACATTTAGCCATTTAAAAAAGTTAAGAGTACCATAGATGAACCTTTCCTTTGTTCTAAAGAGTACCATGAACAAAATCTGCTTAGACAGAAACTATATATATTTTTTTCCTTTTGCATGAGAAAACTGGAAATATCACAAAGAAAAATGGCTTGAGACTACAATGAAAGATTGGAAATGTAATGTATTGTGATTGCTCCTATAAAGAGCTATTATAATTGGCAGTTTAATTGTTGCACATAAAGTTTTCTTTTTTTCAAACTCATCTATGGCAACTGGCTGATAGATGTAGCTGTGCTTTCTGATGGATTTAAAACTGTGAGATGAGTCAGATCTGAATGCAGGGTAGTAAAACTGTCATCAGGAGGTGGGCAGACTTTTTTCTGCAGACCCTGAACATAATTCTGAAAAAGAAATAAAATTACTCATAATACTGTCATAATTACTACAGCTGAGTGTTTGAAAGGCAAGCAAAGTATATATAATTCAATGAATAATTATATAATTTACTGTTGTAAAATGCAGTATTTTCTAAATTTTTGTTTGAAGAATTGTGGAGCATTACAAATGTACTCTATTTGTCTTTCTTGTTGTATTATGTTGAAGTGAAGTATTTGTTTATGACTGAACTGATGGAGAATATTACTAGGTAGTATATAATGCATGACGTGGCTAATCATAATTCAAGCATTTATGGCGTATCCAGAAAAATTTCATCGGGGGGTGGGAGGAGGAGGAATTACGACTACTTCAACTCATATATGTATAGGTGTGTGTGATAAGGGAGTGAAGAATATACATTTCGTATGCCAAAAAATTCTTCATGGGTGTGTGTGTGTGTGTGTTATGTCCTCCCTTGGCTACGCCACTGCCATCATGGCATCATACTACAACAAAATAGCAAATATTTATTAAACTTAAATAAAAATTAACAAATGGATAATTAGAAAAAAGCCAGAAGAAATTAAAAAAATTAAAACATCATCTTCTTGTCAAACATACTTATTTATAGAATTGAAAGTCATATACTTTCGCAAATAAAATTGAATATCTGAAAAAACATTGCTTCTGTAAGCTTTAAACCCAGATGAGTAGATTCCCTTGAAAATGACATTTTTTGAAACATGGCTTAAATGTTTCAAACCAGCAAAATACAGACAAGCTGATGAAATAAAATCTTTCCAAATAATACACTAAGTTTCAAATAAAATATCAAATAAAAAATATAAGTCATACACTTGTTACTGGGAATATCGTTTTTCTTTTAACAGCAGCTACAATCAAGCAGTTGATAAAATGAAATGCTTCACAGTATAATGGAAGGGCGGGAGATATGTAATGGAAAGAACAATGGAAAAGCTGAATAAATTAAGCTGATAAGATTTAGTGAGGAATGTCATTTACATATAAATTAATTCCATATATAGTCCTTTTTTTTTATTCTAATAAACTAAACTAAAATAGATTAAACCCCCCCCTCCATTAAAAAAAAAAACACTTCTGTCATTAAAATCCAAAAAAAGATAAATGAAAAAATTCATAGAAGCAATTATGAAATTTCAAGTAATTTTTTTAATATTTGCCCCAAAAATATTTTAGTGCAATTTGAAAATACAAATTCAAAGTAAAATGTTACAAGGGGTTGGAAATAAATACAAAGAAAATGATACAAACTAAACAAACATAATAAAAACTGCACACCAATATTTACCAAAACTAGAGATTTTAACACTAATGAAATAAAGATGTACTTTCATTAATATTTTTCCTCCTGAAATCACACACAAAAGACAAATAAATAACTAAGCATCATTAACATTCATAATATTTTAAATAAAGTTAAAAAACTAGTAACCTGTGAAATGACATCTCCATGAGCCGTACGGACTTGATATAAATAGCGATATTTCTTTTGACGCTGTTCAGCACGATTCTCTTCTTGCCTGATTCTCTGTAGATTTAACTGCCTTGTCCTCCTTCTAGGAGCAACCACTAAGACAAAATTTGTAGATCCAATTAAAACACTGACATATGCATCAGCTCTTCCACACTCAACAATTTCACCAAGTAAAAATGATAACAAAAAATTATTTGCTAAATGAGGGTGATCACCAATGTCAGGAGGCAAAAATAGTATCATTAGTAGCCTCACCGACATAAAATAGTTGCCAGATTAGTGGCCATTTTCTTAAATTTAATTGTGAAAATAGTTGTATTTTTGTATGATTTTGTAGTTAAGAAATAAACATGCATCATTTAGCTTCATTTACAAAGGAGTGAATAAAATGATAAATTTAAAAACCTTATGTGCTATATAACAGAGCATACAGTACATTTATTTTTCATACAGTACATAAATACAGATCAGAATGTTTGATGAATGACTAATCGCAATTTTGAAAAGAAGAGGGATCTAACAAAAACCAAAATCTGATTTTCAAATTAGTCACCTGAAGTAAGGTACAAGTAACAAAAAACTTAATAATATGAAAATGATATTTTTTATTCAAAATAGTCACCTTAATTTTAAATTAGCAGCAAAAGTCGCCTTTTTAGCTGCCGGTGGACACCCTGCTAAATACCACATTTGAAATTGATACCTATTTTAGATAAATTAAATACAGAGTGTTTGGAAAGTAACTATGCTCATGCAGGATTACAAATGGAAATTGGTGAACTTTTCCAACAATTACTGTGAAGTTAGTGATAGTTATGTATTTTTTCTACTACTGAATGACAGGTGCACAGTTACTTTCTGAACGCACTGTAGATTGATGAAAGCAAGACAATTTTATCTTTTCTAGAAAATAATTACATAATATGCTACATTTGAAAACTTTTAGGATTTTGTTGAACAATATAGAAGAACAGTTTTTTTCTTCTTTTTCTCAGTTTCCTTCTGTAAACTAACAGTAACTTTTATAGAGAGTGGTACTATAAGTATAAATTCATAAGTGATTATATATGGTGCAGATAACAATAACTCAAGGTTTACAAGAAAAAGCAAGAAAGCACTAATTTCCAAGTATGAGAGAATGACTATTTTTAATTATTTTTTTAGAAAGATAGAAAATTAAAAATATGAACTTTCCATAAAAAACAAAAATTTCAGACTACTTTTTTTAATTCATAGAAAGCTAGAAAAGTTTGATTGATAAACAAAATTAGTGAAGTTTTATGGAAAGTTCTAATTTTAAATGAGCTATTCTCAAAATGTTTGACATTCAGACAAACAAAATGTAAAATATGCACTAATAAAACCATTTTCAATTTTTAAATGGATAAAGAAAAGCATTCCAGTTAAAAAAAAAAAAAAAAAAGCACTGAGTTGAAATTTTTAAAATTTTCACTTTGGTTTTATAAACTGTATTCAGTGACAGCAGAAACAAACAAAAAAATCTTAAGGGTTGTTTTATTTATTTTAATGCCAATGCAAAGGGATTTCAAAGAAGGTACATTTCTCAAAATTTGTCTCAATAGTTTCACAAAACAAAAAACATAAATTTTTATTTATTAATATATGATAGATTGGACATTATTAGAATTTGACTCAGGTTACAAAAAGATAATTATCTACATAATTAATAAGTAAAAAGTTTTTACGTCAAGTAACACAAGTCTATCTAAACTAATAAGTAGATACATTAAACAAGAAAGTGTTTTTCATAGCATAACTTACTTTGTTGATGATGAATTCCCAGACCAGTAATGCGCCACTGTGTAAGGGAACCGACAAGTATCATAAAGGGCCAAACACCAAGAATTAGCCAAGAAAACCAGCACACAGGCAATGATGTGGATAGCTTTATCCTATCCCAAACCCAATGAATCATTATATACTTCTCAATAAAATAATCAGCACACACTGCAATCACTGCACCTCCATATATACTTGTTCCTAAAATAGTCAGACCTAGAACAAATAATGCAATAATCACCCTTTTTTATGTGACTTAATGTCGAACATGCTTTTAACTAAATTTCAAACATTTATTAAAATAGAATTTCTTCTGCTTGTCAGTCCACCCAGTTATTCAGGTAACTCCAAACTGAGACTGCAGAATTTATCCCAAAATTTGTGGACAGTAAATTTTAAGTGAAATAAAAGGAAAGTTCAAAAGCTTTTTTGCTTTTCTAATTTTTAAGTTAAATTTACAGGGCTGATTCTGGCAATACATATACTGAATGATATTCCAAAAATATTATATTCAAGCTCATATTGCCTGTCAATACAGAATGGTATTTCTAAGGTATTTTCGGGCACATATGGGCAGCCTACGGCCTGTGGCCCACTAAGTCTTTTGATCCGGCACACAGAACATATCAGAACCCATGCAAAACCATTGAAAGTCCCATATAAATCTCAATTATGCAGCTTACGACTTAGGGCCCGATTCAAACGAAACGCGATCGGTCGTCTCCAAAACGATCGTTTTCTCTCTGGAAGTTCGATCGCTTTTACAAGCGATCGCAAAAGTGTATTCAAAGTGAAACAAAATAGGCGATCGAACTTACAGGTTTGCTAGATCGAAACTTTATCGCCACAGAGTGAAAACGCAACTTCCGGTGACGTAGAAAGTCGCTATTAACCAATAAAAAAATCGTATCTTTGTCTGGAAAAAAAATTTAACTTAATGGCGACGACTAACTGTTTATTTATTTATGTTTGAGCTGCAACGGACAACAGGCTGTGTCTTAATTTTTTTCCCCAACAGTATTGTAGGTTAATGTTTTAAAATTTTAACTGGTTTAGGTTAATATTTTTTGTATGTTTATAATCATGAAATACATTTTTAATTTATGAAGATTTTTTTTAGAAAATTATTAATAATAGTATTGTTCGTCATAATTATCATGTCGAATTGTTCAAATTATCGAATAATAATTGTTCTCTAGTTTGCCTACTACATTTTATTTTTCTGTAGCAGAGAAGCTGTTTATAATTATAATGGAGGGGTAGAATTACTATATATTTTATGTTCTGATATATAATTAACAATCAAAGACATCCTTAATATAGTGGTATGAATATTTGTATTTGTTTAGGAGGGTTGCTAGGATGCTTATTTTAGCGAGAAATTATTCGATCATTATTCAAGAAATTATTCATGTATTTTTTCGAGCTGTTTCAAACATAAAATTTAACGAGCAATAAACGGTTTAAAATAAGGACTATAGATGGCGCCTGCATCGTAGTGTCTGCTAGAGTGGAACTCGAAGGCCGACAGAAAATAAACCCTACAGAAATTCTGTTCTGCGAGAAAATTCAGCTTTCCGCAGACCTAAATCTTTTGCAGAATTCCCTGTCTGATAATTCACTATGGATTGCTTCGTAATTTTAAATAACGAGTCTTCGTTGTTGTTGTAATCTTCTTATCAACCATCCGCCGATCGATCCGCCATGTTCTTCTTATCAACCATCTATGAAAACGATCGCTTTTGAAAAAGCGATAGCAAAACACCGATCGCAGTGTCACGTGATCCAAAAGCGATAGACAGGTTTCACTTGAATAGGAAACATAGGGATCAGTCGAAAATTTCCGCGATCGCAACGGAAAACGATAGAACTCTGTTTCGTTTGAATCGGGCCCTTAGCTAATAAGTTTGGCCCACAACGTTTCAAAGGTTGCCCATACCTGCTTTAGAGTATACTAATAAATGTTAGCAGCAGTGATCGAGATAATGCCTCTAGATGCGTATTTCATGCCTTAGAAATTTAGAATACGCCTTAAGAATTTCGGAATGCATGTTTTTATGAATTGCTTTTTCATATACAATTCCGTTTTATGATTGGTGATTACGGCGAGATTTCCCCTTGAAAATGATTTTTATTTACAGTCAACTCTGAAATCTGTGATAACTTTTAATGTAAACCATGAAATTTACAGTTAACACTAACAGTGTACCTAGATTGTGTAATCAGTTATTATACATGATTTATGTATTAAATGCAATTTAATTATGCATTTGAAAATGTAGCATAATTGTTCGTTGCTTTAATTACTCCTTTGAATAGGAAAATACTCCTTCTAAAAAGGTTAAGGAGTATTTTTACTCTTCTGAAAAAAATCTTAAATCGATCACTGGTCAGAAGCCATCTGTAATTTCTAAAATTTTTTTATGTACAGCACAAAAGCAAAAATGACCAACAAATAGGATGGAATTTTTTATTTCATTCTTGTTCTATGAGAATAACCCACACTCACAAAGATTAGACATGGCATGGATATCATTATATGAGCTATTCAAATTTTTTAAATCCAGGACAGATATTAATCATTACATTTCATCGACCTCAGTTTGCCCGGGATAAGTTTGTATTTTAATTTTTTCTTACTATTAGAATAAAATGAATACAATCCAATGAACAGAGAAAGAAGGGGGAAAAGTGACACTATCTTTTTTTATTTATTCATTTATTTTGGCAGAAATTTTCTGAGTCAAAATTAGACACTTGCAGTTTCAAAAAATATTGATTTACATGTCAAATACAAGTACAGGTAAGCCCTGAATATACACATATACAGTGCATAAAATAATTAAATTATAAAATATTAAATTTCTATATAAAAACTTTAAAATCCAGTTTTCAGAATTTAATTAAAAGTTTACAAGCCATGTCAGCTACCCTAATAGCACCGTGACCTAAATGCAATGTGCAAAACTGTCACGGGGTGTTGCGAATGAGTCACAAATAAGATGCCTTGACTATCTAATGCCCTTCTGCAGCAACGTCACAATGTGATGTCACCATGAAGTCACACTGTGACTTGTGCAAAACATTGGGACTTCAATGCAAGGTTACGGCACCGTCACATTCACAGCACTATGACTTAAATGTTCCACTGATTTAAAACTGAAAAAACTTTTTTTTTTTTGAGAAATTCGATAAATTACTTAAAATTCACAAAATCAAAAAAGGTAGCAAGAAAGTAGCAATATTGCAGTCATAAAATTCAGTCGCATGGTGCTTTCAAAAGTAGCAAAAAGTCGCAAGATCTGGCAAGACGTCACAAAAGATCCATCACGTTGATGTCACAAACAAGTAACAATCTATTGTTACTGGCAAGTCACACTGTGACTTCCAGTTGACGTCACTTATGGTCACCAGTGTAACTCACAGGGACGTCACGGCGACCTCATTGTGATGTTCCATGCTATTAGGGTATATAGTCCATATAGTTATATGACATAGATAGAAATGAGTTAATGATCTAGTATTTTATTGCTTAGATCAAGCTAATATAATATGTGAAAGCAATTTTTGCCTATTTCAGGATTGGAATTTACTCATAGTGAAGAGGGTTCCCGTTTACTCAGATTTTTGAGTAATTTACGCAAATTTTATTTTGAACACAAATGGGTTTTACATATATCGCAAAAACCCATATTTCTCAAGAAAATGAGCCTTTGTGACCCATTTTTATCAAACTTCAGTGCAATTTCTGGTGAAACACTATGTATCATTGAAAATGTTTTAAGATATTTGGCTCTACAACAAGGATTGACAAAGTATGTGATTGTATTCACATAAAAAGCACCAAATTTCTTTAAACATCGCATCAATAACCGGTTACCCGAATACGTTTTGGGGGGTGGGGTCATGGAATTTGAATCATTTGTAACTAAGCCTAGGTAAAATCGCTTTTAATCCTCACTCTTTCTATGAATCTGAACATATCATTTTAACACCCTTTGAAAAAAATTATTGTCAGGTTTTTATGCATTATGCTTTCCTATATCATTACTCAATATCCAATGTACAAAGGCACCCATTATTGTTTCTCATGTACTTACCAATTGTAAATGATTATATTGTCAAATATAATCAAGCACTAGAAGTCAAAGCCCATTGTGGAGGCAATTACAACGGGCAATAGAAAAAACATTTAATGAAAATACATCTACACTCAATGTATTTCATCTTTGTCCAACTAAAATAAATAACTTCATATTTTTGTTATATAGACAAATCAAATTTAATGCTCTTTAGGAAATGTGCAAAAACTTTTATCGTTCGAACAATTTTGTTTTGTGTAAACAGATCCTCTTATATCAATGCTTCACTTTTTTTTTTATTGAAAAAATTGAACTATGTTATCGGGAAAAACTGTTTAAAACAAATTGGAATTGCAACTTTCCCTTCAAAGCCAGATGACCATGACTTCCGTACTAAGTCATGTCAATTACAACAGGAAATTTTGTCCTGCAAACGATAAACATTTTTACTCTCGGAAATAATAATAAAAATTCTTATTATTATGAATTATTTATTTTTCTTTTAATTATTTACTATTGTTATTATTAGAGTCATGCAATAAGTTATTACTTCATTACAAAATTGGTAAGAGGTAATGAAACAAATGGGAAGCGTTTGGTCATTAATGCTAGGGTTAAAGCAAGGGTAACTATAGATACTTTTCCTGTAACAAAAAAGATTAATCAAACAGATCTCAGTGAAAGAAGTCTCCTGCTGCAGGAGCATAATCGGAAGATTTGTAAAACTTGGTTACGCTTATGCAAAGAACTGTTTCTAATATGAGTTTACCGAGTTCTAAATTGCAGAATTCAATGAAAAACTGATTAACACACTTACAGAATTGTTATTTAATAATTTATTTTTGAAATCATAAAAATAACGAAATTTTATTTTTAAAATTTTTAGTAATATTATTTTAAAGATCTTTAATTTTTAAGAATAACACATTCCAGTATAATAAAGGAGATACATACTTACCTTTTTGCCAAAATAATGTCATTACAGCACCTGCCAAGCCACATCCCATCAATATGGCCACCACTAACCAAATAGTACTAGGAATGTACCAAAAGTAAGCTATCAGAAGAACAGCGACACCAAGGAACAATCCAGTATGAAATCCAGTCATGAACAAGCCAACATACTGTACAAGCATAGTTATAAGACCAAACAGAACACCAGCACCTAAAGCTACACATGCATTGCCAGCAGCTGGCAACAAATCTTCTTGTTGGCAAATCATGTATACAACAACTGTGCCAAAAGTGAATCCAGTAAGGAACATCACAGCTTTGAAGCAACGATAACCTAAAATGAACAAATTACATGTCTGCTTACAAATAATTGCAAAATAAAATATTAAATAAGCTAAAATATATAGATATGTATTAATTCAAACATATGTTATTATTAAATATAAGACAGAGAATTATTATTATTTTTTTTTAAATTTAACACACTCTTGGTATTTTAAACAACATGATCTTAAAATATTCAAATTAATGGATTATTTCATAACTATGCATGCATTAGTTTAGCGGTTCCGAAGCTTTTAACATTGTGCTATCCCCTTCCCATTCCCCAGTATATATACAGTTTATGACACATTGAGTCATATTTTCTCCTAATATGCTACCAGTAAGATTTGAATAAACATTTTTAGCAAAAATAAACATGTTTTGGAGTAAAAATAAGAAGATATTTTAAAACATGCAATAAATGCTTTGCGCCCCCAAGAGGGATATTCCCCACTGGCTGGGAGCCGCTGCTATAGTTTAATGCTGTAATGATAAATCAAGTAATATTACTAGACATTACAAGGTAGGAGAATCTCTACTACACAATACGCAACATTTGATTTTCTAAATGATGTTGTAAAAATTTTTGATGTAGCCTAAATTTGTTCTGAAAAAATTGTGTATATGTGGACATATTTTTCGATGGCTACACAGTTTATAATTATAAATGTCTGTTAAAGATAAAAAGTAAAATCTGTTAAGAAATATTTTGTAACAGAGGACCAAACTTTAATACATGCTTTTTCTCTCTCCCACCAAATTTAAAAGTTACTGTTGTTCCTATTTTTACCACTTATGCAAAAAACCTATTTTTGCCAGGATGGCTTTTTTTTAAGGATTTTTCCACTAGTGGTAAAAATGTGCCAGTCCTGCCATGGATAATCAGTAGAAAATTGATCATTCCACCATGGTGAATCATGGTGATGCATGCTCTCACATTTAATCTGTTCTTGAGAATAGTCATTTGTGTTTTTGAAATACTAATGTGATATTTTTATTTGTCTTTGAAAGTGTACATTTCTAACCCTGTTAGTCAATAAATTGAACATTAGACCATTACCAAACTTTTTAGACAAAATAAGTAACCCTGTAACTCTACACCAAATTCATGCAAGAGTACAATTCATTTTTGATTGGTCACCATAATGGCTCATCATGACATTTAAAAAATTCTTACCATATAATGTGTATACAACACCAAATGATAGATACATCCCACAGATAACAGCTGTACTGATATCAAAATTATAATCATAATAAAGACATCTGTCAATTTCAACAGCAGAAGAGCTATTCTCGTAGAAATAGTCTTCATCTGGATGTGGTTTATATTCATCCCAAGATGCCATTTTTAAAGTGTAGGTAACTGAAAAGAAAAACCATTAATATATTACATACAAAATAATAGAGCTTTTATATCTTTTACTTTCATACATAAAGTGATATTAAATATAAATCAATAACACTTGCTCAGTAGTTGTGTTTCCCTTGTGGTTTCAATGGAGTTAGCACTGAAAATGCGCCAAATAAAAATAACACTTCTGTAAATTATTCAATCCTAATTTTTTATTTGGTACTGTATTTCCAATACTTCTTAATTTATGAAAACAAAAATATTTCTAATAAATTAAATTTTAAAAATATTTCTTTAGAAAAGATTTAATTTAATGGGAAAAAACCTTTTTTATATTAAAAAAATAAATAAACTGCACACTCGTGCTCTTGAATTTTACAGTAACTTCTCATAGGGTAAAGAACCCGAAGTACAGTCAACTCTGAATACAGTTAATGCAAATCATTAATCCCAATCAACATACATTAAAATATGCATAGCAATTTTCTGTTATATATAGTAAACCATGACTTTGGTCATAGTGAACCTAGAAAACAGACTTTAAAAATTCTGGAAACAGCAGGGATAACTTTGTTCAATGCCTACCTCTGCAAAGGATCTCTCTTTTATGATCATGTAGAAAGAAAAAGATTATCAAACTCAAATATATAGGTGCATTGCAAGAGTCTAACACTAACATACCTATGACAAACAAAGGTGGAAAGAACAGAAATTTTTAAATGTCTTGATGCATACTAATTCTTTTAAAGCACTGACTAACAGAATTAGGGTACTTGTCAAAGTGAACACAAACAGAAATTTTGCTCTTCACCTTAGACTGATTTTATTTTCTCATTCCCAGTGCTATATCACAAATTCTAAGCGACAGTAGCTTCCGCCAACTGAATGGAATGTACATATTTCTATAAATGCAATCAATTATGTTTGATTTATTTACTAAAGTACTCAGCATAGGCACATTTTTTTTTTATTATTATTATGTATTAGATTCCATTGTTCAATATCGAGAAACATTAGTTTCAGTGAACTTCGGAAGATGAAAAAATACTTAGAAATTGGAATACTTATACCTTGTACATAATTCTTTTGGTATGATGCAATGTTGACATTAATAAGTGAATTCTTGCAAAAGTTTTTCACTTTTTATTGAAATACAAAATGAAGAAATAATTTTTCCATTAAAAAAATAAAAAATATAAGTATATTTTTCCAGTTTTCACAAAAATTTTGCATTTCCCCAGAGTTTTCCAGGTTTTCACACAATTTCTACATTCTCTGAAATTTTAAGGTTTTTTAATCAAATATTTTAATATTTGATATTTTATATTTTTTTATAATTATCAAATATTTTAATATTTGATAATTATAAAAAAATTCCAGAAATTCAAAGGCATGTACATGAAAAATTCTGGAAATCTGTTTTAAATTCTTACAAACACACATACACAAGAAAAAAAAAAAAAATGTAAATTAAATTCCTCAAAAATGAGCATCTCCCACTTTTTTTTTTCTTAATAGAGGTTATGCTTTTTCTTTCTTTCAACACCATTGAAGAGGTTCTTTTTTTCATCTTTTGAAAAAAAATGAAATAATACGAAATGCAAGTTACAATACAATGCAGTTGCACATGCAATAATATAATGTATATACAAGCTAAAGAATAGTAAAACATAGCAATGCACTTACAACTTTAAACTATTTACAATGATGCATCAGCTGGAGGACATTTATGGACTTATCAGATACATAACTGTATAAAACAGTTTTTCTTGCTTTACAGAATACCTAGAACAAGGAAAAGAACATATCAATTAGTTTAATATAAACTGACGATAGCACACATACACATAGCAAAATTATGTACATTAATCAACAATATTGCTTTAGATAACTCATGCTTTCAAGGGGGGGGGGGGAGGAATTGAGATAACAGGGAACTAAAACTAAGCCCATAACCAAGGATGGGCCTGCAAGGGCCATGTCCAACTTGCCTCTGGCACATGCATGTTGATTTTATAAATTAAAATAGTTGCAGATTACTTCCCTTAGGACTTATTTAATTTGTGTGCCTTGAAACTTCAATTAGTGGATAACTTTTCTCTGTCATTGAATTATTATTTTGGCCAAAGAGTTAAACTACAGTCATCCTTTAGTTTTGTTTTAGTTTAAATTTCTCCGAAATTCTCCAGAATAGATTTTATCCCAATACTGTGCCCACCCTGGATATTTTATGGTAGTATAATTTTACTGTTTTACATTTAATGGCATTGTGTGATTTTTTAAAACATAACTTAAAATAAATAAAAACTTTGTGAAAAACACATACATAAAAAGTTACTTATAAATCTGTTCTTTGTCAGACGAAGACCGAAAGAATTTTTTGGTTGAAACGATTGCAACATCTTATAAGTAACTTTTCATGTGTGTTTTTTTCACTAAATTGACCTTTTTATGTTTTCTCAGTAGCATAATTTTCAATTTGTTTATTTTCTTTGCAGCATACTATGAAATTTAAACTTAAACTCTTGGTTCTCTTTGGCATAGTTTTCTAGCTGGTATTTAATAAATTGATATATGTATTAGAAAGGCTGCAAATGCACATTCAAGAACTTAATTAAAATCCTCATCAATGAGTGTTTTTTTTTTTCATGTTTCACCACATTAATCATAATTCATTTAACATTAGTTAAAAATTTGTAAAGTGTTTGGGATGATGACTTTGAAGCACATTTATTGTTACTACTACTAGAGATGGGTACTTACGTATTATCTCGATCTGTCAAGACGAGAGATTTTTTGGCAAAATAACACATCAAATTACTGATGGTTTGGAATACAATTAGCAACAGTTTGCCAGTGCCCGAAAAGGCCCTTTCACAGAAACAATCTATGAAATCGGATCTTTCCCACAAGTGTACTTTATTAAAATGCCTTTTTCAAATATTCTATTCTTTCAGATCAAAATACTCTTAATGCCTTTTTCATTATCTGTTTTCATTTGCGCGAGCGAGTAACCCGAAAAGGCCCCTAGTGTGTTTTGTTTTTGCTGACTCAAGTGAGAAGCCCGATCGCAGGGCAGAACTACGTCTACATGGGCATTTCGGTTGGGAGTTGGTGGAAGAAAATACGGTTGGGAAATTCAAAATTTTATAAAGTTATCTAAATATTTCTGATTCCATTTGTCAATCCTCAAATATTGGTAGTTACGTTTGATAAATATAGTTGCGAGTTATCAAACAATCATTATTCCAGTATTCGTCGCCAGCTGTTGCTCTTCTCGATGTTTTTAATAGTTTTGCACACTAACAAGTTTATTTTTTATTTCCTCTTTTTAATCGGTTTTCTTAGTACATATTATTCTTAATGTATAACAGTTATTTACAAATCATATATAATTACAGATGATACAGAAAGTATGCCTTAGCAAAACGACGTTTTGCGATTCGGAAATTCTGCGGGATTTGTTTGTTATGGCAAGCCTAGACAATGGATATCTCTTGTCTAGGCTTAGCGGGGGGGCTTGGTTGGATGACTTTTTAAGGAGTTCTAACTTGTATTGACTTTACATCTGGATGAAACCGACCAAAACTCCAGACCGACAGTCGCGCGGCCGGGGCCCGAACGTGGGAACTTCAACACTTCAGCCGTCAACCATGTTCAGTGGCTTTATCCACTCAAATCGGTCTGAAAATCGAGCGATTTGCGAATACAGCAATTGAAACACATTATGCTTTTGCCAAATTAAGAGCATAATAATGATCTTTTGCTATTGCAGTGTAGCGCCAGGGTTATTGGCTCCTGATGCGGTCCTTCAGTTTGCCGCCCCATTCTTTTTTAAGTTTCAGCATTCTGCCCCCAATTTCGGCCTTTTAGTTTTCGACCATATTATTTTTAGGTGTCCTGCCGGCCACCATCTTTGTTTTTACCTTGCCGCCCGGGCGGATGCCCCCCCTTTATTACGCAACAGTTTTAATTGTACTAAGGTGGAGTAACTGCAGAATTTAGTAAATCAGACTATTGACAAGATTTGGTATTTTAACTATTCATATTATGTATCTTCCGATTTTTAAAAAATTCTCAACATTTTAATGAATGAAGCAAATAAATAAATAAATAAAAGCAATAGAAAGCTAGTTCTGGGAAAGAATGTCTTAAGAAAACAAATTGTGTCTTAAGTTATTCATAAAACTAACTGTCATCAATTTAAGCTTATTTTCAGTTTTTAAAAACTAAAAAACAAAAAAATTCGAAATGATTCTGGAAGTTTTTTTAATATGTAATTTGTTTGAGTACTTTTGACAACAGGATGTTAATTATTTTTATTATTTTAAGCTGATTAAAAACATTTGATAGTTAAAATATTTAATAATTTTTTTATTTTAAAAGTATTAAAGCAAGGTTGAAGAACGAAAACTTAGTGTTTTTAAAGAGAACTTTTTAAGTATGCTACAAAAAATTAAAAATAAAGCTATGAAAAATAAATTATTTAAAATATAAACTTTATTTCACACATTTGGACAATTCTGTGAGTTAAAAAAAATATTTATTTTATACCTGCTAAAAAACTTACACGTAGTAATTATTTTTATTTATTTTAAAGAATAGTGCTTTTTTTAAAAACTTATATTCACTTTTCATGAATGAGCAAACATTAAATTAGAAGTGAAAGAGAAGAACAAATATATTTCAGTAATTTGATTTCATATGGTGTACATTCCAACCATTGGATGCAATACAAAATTTGCATGAATGTCATTTATTCTAGCAATCTTCTGTGTTCAGAATTCAATTTTCCCCATTTCTATAGTTATCAATTGATGGATGAGTTAAATTGTTTGATCCAATTTTAAATGTCTAATAGTAATAAGGGTAACTTTGAAAATCTTTACTTGGCACTCATTCAATAATTATTGTGAACAAAAGAATTTAAATTCTGATTTATATTATTAAATTTTATTATTTTTATTATATGCTGAACACATCTATCCTAATCCACTTACACTGACAGTCCTTTTCTGTTAAAAGTTTGTACCAATATAGATAAAACATCCTATATGAATGTGATCCAGTAATTGTGGTCCAGTAGTGATAGTGTAAGCGTGAAGTGTTTTCATCCAAAAATGTTTATGATCTTGCGACTGTAAACTTTAAATGAAAACAAAGTAATATATTGCTCTATATGGTGGAGATATTGAAAATAGATTTTAGTTTCAGAAATATACATATGGGTAGTTCTCCAATAAAGGGGCAAATTGGCATGTGAAAATTTCAAAAATCGAAACTTTGTATAAATACTTCATTTTTCTGTAGTATCTTCTACATGATGCAAATTAAAAGCAAATTAGGTATAAAATAAAATTCAAAATTTTGTAATTTATTAAATATTTTCAAAATCAAGCTCTAAGGGAATGATGAAATTAACAGTTCGCTTGCAATTTAACGCATTGCACAAATTTAAAAACACAAAGGAACACTTATTTATAACAATCTGTCATAATAACAAAAAATTTATTATATCTTTGACATGAAAATTTCTAAATTTTATTGACATTTGTGAAGTCTTTCTTAATTCTTAGAACTTACACCATTTATATAAAAAAAAAAGTCATAAAACATTTGATTTAAAATAAAATACAGAAACTGTTAGTTTTTCAATGCAAATTAAGTGCATTTAAATGTTGTCAAAATGGAAAGTTGTTGCTCTACTTCCAAATGTTTTTGGTTGTAAAATCATTTTTACTATATCTGACAATGGATAGGTAAAAATATGTGGCTTTGATGGCCATTTAAAAATTTTTTTCTAACTAACTCCATAATGCTAATTTTTATTTCTGTAGCAGAAAGAATTTCAATTATTTTACCAGGGTATGATGCGTTGTCATACTTCACTACAACCCAGTCAACCTATTTTCAATTCTTTATTATTCTGCACCTTTTTATTCATGAGAGAAGATTCATCATCAATGGTCTGTTTAGGAGATATTTGGGTCCATTAACGGTCCCTTCACAAAATATTTTATCTTAAAAACTGACCCTTCACAATATTTTCCATTTTAAAAACGGACTCTTAAAAAAATTCTTCCTATGAAAAGCAGACCCTTCACAAATTGTGTTTATTTCCAAAATTAATTTCTCACAAATCATAGTTATATAAAGCTATACACATAAAAAAACATTAATGTGTTTATTATAAAAATTTGTAGATGTTTATATACATGTATATATGTGTAGTTTTGAAATTCAAATTTGCAAAATTATATTTTTCATAATTATATTTATAAGTAAAAGTATATTTTTCATAAATTCATGAAAAAAGGACATTATTTTCATAAATAACAGGACCCTGGTTGAAAAAAACCTGATTTGATGCTAGTTTCACATTCACAAAGTAAATTTTTGACAATTTCACAAAAACAGGGCCCTGCCTGAAAAGTCTGACTAGATCCCTGATCAACCAAGTTTTTTGTATGTATTTGCAATGTATGATGATACCAATTGCTTATTTTTCATTGTGATTACATTCAAAACAACTTAGTTTCAGAGAAATTAACTCGATTGGATTATCATTTGACCAGCATACTTTGTGCCCTTTTAAAGCTCCTGGAAATAACTTCAGATTTTTCTTACAAAGTCTACATTTTTGTTTTGCAATATTTTCTTCTGGTATAGTTCCTAAATTTATGTTTGAACAGCATTTCTCCAGAGCATCTACTAAGACTTCTTCAATTTCTTTTTGTTTTTCATATTTTACAGATTTAGATTTAATTTTTTGATAGCATTTTCGTTCCTTTACTCTCTTCAATTGTAATTTATCTTCTCGATTCATTTTTGATTTTGCCATAACTTAAAAGGAAAAAAAAAAAAAAAAAGAACTATAAATTTCCCAATATTTAAAAATTCTTATTAAATAAAAAAAGCTTGAAAGTTTCTCATTTTTATAAATATTTACTGCGCATGTTTTGTGCCTTCTTTTTAAAGGATTTTACCTCAACTGCATTCAGGGTTTTAACCCCCCCCCTTTTTTTTTTTTAAACCCAACCCTGGAGGGTTTTATTAAGATTTTTTTAAATAGTATATAGCACTTTTTGGATTTAAATTTTATGGTTTTATTTCAAAACAGAATAATTTTAGTGTAAAAGAAAACTTTCATTACAAAATAATAATTAATTAAAATATAAAAATAACTTCAACTTTAATACAGTACTATCCTTTTCTGCTGACGTTTATAAAGGGCTCCTAATTTGTTTTATGACATAGATAAAAGTATATTATTGTTCACTTAGAAAAATATGTTGTTTTTGATTGGCTATTTTCTATTACTTTTTAAATTTATGAACTTTTTAATTTTTTTTACCTTTATGTTTTTTAAGTCATAGTTATATTTTCTAGTTAGAATATAAATCAGTAAATCCTTGGCAGGCCAACTTACTGCAGAACTACTATTTATTTAATAATTTTCTTTATAGTTATTCACTCTTGCTTTGAATATATATTCTTTTTTACTTTAAAAAATCTAGAATTAATATGTCTGATATTAAATCCCACATAAACAATGTATAATGAATCAGTTTTATATTTCTCAGTACTAAAGTAATGCAGCAACTAATAGAACACAGGATGGTTTCCTAAACTTGAATTCATTCTTGAGATGCATACTTATAAGATGTAAGAGAGAGACATGTCCCATTCTTCTCTTATCTGGGAAAGGATTTTTTTTTTTCTTTTTGTCACTATACTGATAATTACATATTTTATTCATACTTAAAAACTTATTTATTAAAGAGATAAATTACTAAGTTATCCCTCCCTGCATTCTACACCTATTCATTTCAAAACAAATATTACAGATTACAAATATTACAGGCTCAAGGTATTATTTTTAAAAAGGTTATTATGCTTTATGTTTAAGTTGGAAAAATAATTATAAAAAGAATTAAACTGGCATATTTATATTTATCTAATATAATGCACTAAGTTATGTAGGTAATATTATATGTATTTCATGTCAAATAACAAATGATTTAAATGAAAGAAAGGAAAAATTTTGATAATTTTTAATAAAACACAGTTTTGTGTGGGTTTTATTGGATTAAAAAAAAAAAAAACCAACCAGGGTTTTTTTGGGTTTGTGGGCGGGTCTGAAAGCCTGACTGCATTTGCACTGAAATAAAATATGTACTATATAGTTAAAAATTCACACTAAAGTAAACATTTTAACAGTAATTCTACCACAATATCAATCTTGTACTTTATTTAAAATTTATAGAAATTCTGCTTACTAAACAGAATTTTTTTTTTTCAAATAAATATTTAAGTGTTTTAGTATGCTTTTAAGCTTTTCAAAATTATTTAAATATTTTAAAAGATAATGAAAATATATCAATCAGTTTACTGTTCTGAACATTCTTAATATACATTTACAGAACTTTTGATCTTTAAAAATTAGGAAGAATTAATGAATGAATTACAGATTATTAATTAAGAAATGTCATTCCCTTGGTTATCACATCATTTCCCTGGCTTCAGATCTGCCAGGGAATGATAAATTGTATATTAATGGTTTTTTTTTTTTCCCTAATAGTTATATTTTAGGCCTAGAATTTTATGCAAGTTATTAAAACTACTACTGTAATAAAAAAAAAAAAACTTCCATCCTTTTATTACAATATTATAAATACATAAGTTTTAATGAAGTCCATAGGAATGATGTTGAATAAACACACCCAGATGATAAATACAATTTCTTTTTTGATGATGAAGAAAAGATGCAGTTGACAATAATTCTAGCAGTGTAGAAACTTAAAGTTACATGTTCTTTTCTTAAAAATGTGTATTAGTTTGATGTGGCTGTCATACAAATGTACACAGGAGAATGATGGGAACATTCAGGGACGGCCATTTAATTGACAATAAGAAAAAATTTTCAGTTTTATTTACTTAATTCCATGTGATATTTTAAATAATGATATTTTCTTTGAATAATGTTACATAAACTATACATTTAACATGTTCCTTAATGATACTTTAAGAGGCATTTCAGAACCAAGTTTGTTCTAGGAAAAGCCAGGGGAATGATGATTACTGAATTTAGTATTTTAATTTAAACATATTATAAAACAAAATTACTTCTCGTAGCCACATTACTAATACACAATCAAAGTCAGAAAACATAAGAAAAATTAATTTGATAAAATATTGTGAATGCAAGTGTAGCAAACAACCGAGTACTTTAATTTTTCCCTTTTTTGAAGAACAACCCATATACATAAAGATATATGTTGCACTCTTCATACTGTCCAATATCTTTTAAGCAAAATTAAGCTTTATTAAAGCCATGTGTAGCGACTGAATTTTATTTTACAGTTACTGTTTTACCGTACAATTGTGATAATTAAATCCTTGAATAGTGAACTCCAATAAATTCACAATAAGAATTTCTAGGTAATAATTAAAAATGTTACAAATCTCTCTGCAGTGGGATATGGGTTACAAAAAGCATAAAAAATCAAACATCAATTTCCCCCCGAAAATTCTTAAATATTTACCTAATATACATTAACCGAGATCAAATAGAATTATGCTACACAATATTTGAATTAAGCAGTAAAAAATGCATTTCAAAGCTTCATTTTATAAAAGTCTATAAAGCTCAAATTTGCACATAGCAACAAAGGCACTTCATAATATTTACCTCTGGTACCATACAAGATGCATAATCATATGGAATTTATAATTTCACAAAGTGAATGGATAAAAGGCGGTTAAAATTTTAAAATGATGAATTATAAAACAAGTTTCATAATTTTGATTAGAATGAATCATACTAATGACTCAACTAATGTAAATAATTTATTGTCTTTGTCTAAAAAGTATATATTTTACCAATGTGTATACGCACCGTCTTGACATGCGCATAGTCGTAAAAAAATACATTGACCAATAAATAAAACTATCTAGCTAATTATTTAATAAATAAAGGTTGTGGGATAAAAACAAAATAATAATTATTGTGAAAGTTGCGCATTAATTAACCTTAAAATATTTTTATTTATAAAATGATTCATTTTTTCAAATTTTAATGCTTCATAAAACTCGTTGTGGCAATACATTCCGGTCGATGCCTACTTGCTGTCGTGTAAATTTTGTGAAACAGTGTTGGAAATTTTTAAGTTTCTGTATTTTAAAAAATCTATTTTTTGCAGGTATATACTTAGATTTCATCATGCCATCTGGTAAAAAATTGACGAAAGAAGAAGAATTATTGTTACAAGATTTCAGTAGAAATGTATCGACGAAGTCATCGGCTTTATTTTATGGAAATGCATTTATAGTTTCTGCTATTCCCATTTGTAAGTGTAAAATTATTTATTTTTTAAAATTCCTATGGAAATGGTGTATTTTGTATTCCAGATATTTTAATGTTGCGTACATGATGCTTCTTTTGAAGCACTTTTCTTTTAATAACAATATTTATCTTTAATTTACGAATGTAAACATACTTCATGTTGCTGGGGTGAGTAGTGCATTTTGATTTTGTAGTTATAGTTGTCTTTTAAGGAAATATTTTGTGACAACTCAGTATAAAACATTCAGATAATAATCTGATTGTAAAAATATGTTTCTTCATAATCTCTCCACTCCTACAACCTAAATAATTAATTTTAATTGTATTAGAGCTTTAAGACCTGGTTGTCAACTTGTTGCTCCAATCTCATAAAAAATCATAATTTTATGTCTTTTTTTTCTATTGTTTACTTCTGTGTGTGTATATGTATGGTTGATTTTTTAAACTAAAAATTACAAATCTGCTTGATTTAAATAAACATTACTTCCATAATTATCATTAATTAAAAGCAGCTTTATTCTTCAACTCTTAATGACTTCAAGAAATGTGGAATTTTTTATACTTTTCCATTAAGTTTTGCCACTCATTGTCGAGCTATTATAAGCACTGGTTCCCTCTTGATAAAAAGAAAAAAAGGGGTACTTACTATACTGTTCGAATTAATTGGGACAAGCATGTTTTTCATGTCTGAGTTGGTATGTGATTACCAGGGATATCCCAAACCAGTTATGTCTGCGTGAGGTAGTGTGTCAGATTGACCATGGCTATAATTTACTGGTTTTAGTGTATCAGTAGTACGGCTGTGAGACTTTTACTCAGGCAGCTTGTGGTTATAGTTCTGTGTTCCAGGTAACATGTGTCATTTTGCTTGTTCAAAGATGGATATTACTCAAAAAAAACGTTCCAAAATAATCGCTCTTAATGAACTCTGTAAGAGATATAGCTGGGTCATTCCATGTCAAATCAACACAATTTTGGGAGATTTTCAGAATTGATGTCTCAGATTTTCATGATTTTTGGTATGCAGCAATATATCACAGACTTACGAAAAAATACCAAATTTCAGTTATGTAGCACAATTATTTTTGAAGCTGTTAATTTTTAAAGATTTAAATTTTTATGAAAAGAATTCATATTTTGGCCCCTTTAGATGCCTATAGGCTGGCAACCAGTGATGGTATAACGCTGTGAGTGGTCTCATTATAAAGCTGTTGAATGGGGCTTTTGTTTACATATCGATGTAATCAATCAATGTAATAAATTTTATAATTAAATCTTGTTGATGCTTTTGTGAAGGAAAAAGAAAAAATTGATTTGCAGAATTGTGCGCAAATCCTTACTTGGCAAAAACAAGCTGATGCTGCTTGTAACCAGTTATTCACAGAAATGAGCAAATTCAGCAATTTTCAGATTCTTTCTTGTTTGCACAGTTTGAACTTCACACAGTTGGAACTTCAGTGAAGTTTCTGGTTTGAACTTCACTGTTTTCCAGGAAATCTTCTTTTTTTTTTTTTTTTTTACCCTGATCTTCCTGCTTTAAGGCAAAATAGCTTGGCAGCTATGGAAATGATAAAATCTAAAATCAAGCCAAAAATGTGGAAAATTATTTAATTTTAAAAAAATCTAGTTTTTTGGGGCATTTGCTGGTTTTGTAATTATAATATGACTTGGTGTTGATGAAATGATTTTAAATTTTTTATTTGCTAGGTATTTTTAAACTTAAAATAAACATCTTTTAAATTTAGGGTTGTTTTGGAGAATTCATCAGATGGACCCTTATCAGTCTGCTATTCTTTTTGCTGTTATGACTCTTGTGAGTACTTGGCTGGTTGCATTTGCCTACAAAAATCTGAAGTTTGTCTTGAAACATAAGTAAGTTTACTGTATAAACATTTAAATTATTTTTATTTTCCAGTTCTGTGGACTATACAAGCAGGGCTTTAAAGAATATTTTGAAGTTGGTAGAAATGCTGTGAGCTTTTAAATATGCTGGCAGCGAAAGCTATTTAGCAAAATCTTACATTCAAAGCTGTTAATAACTTGCTTTTATATCTAAATTTGATGTGAGAACTGTTGATCTTTGTGGCTATTTGAACTAATCTCATGACATTTGCCATCTTTGCCATGACTTAATTCAAGCCCTGATTACAAATACAGATACAGTTTAATCTACGTGATTGATTTCATCATTTCATATGATCCATTTTTGTAGAGTTATTAACCCCTTAACTGCCCTCGGCATATACTTTGTGCAATCGATGCATTAATTTCCCTGAATGAAAGTATATACGCCTTTCTCAAATAATTTTTAGTACTATAAATACTCTTTTTTTTGGGGGGGGGGGCATGAAATAATTTCAATTTGAACAGAGGTTTGCCCAATATACGTTTATTTCTTTGAATAGGGCAGGGGGATTTCCTGTTGTATACAATCTAATGTTATATAACAATCAAAAATGCACAGTGAATAAAACCTATGAACAAATCAGGGTTTAAGCCGAGTTCAAAAATTATTTAGCAAAAAAGCTAAAGTGAGAAAAGAAGGCTTTAGCAAAATGTTTAAAGGAAAAACTATTATCTAGTTAGTGTAAAATATTTTCTTTTTGAACTAGAAGTCAAAGCACCTTGTGGAGGCAGTTACAATGTGTGCTAGAGAAAACATTCAACAAAAATGTGTCTATGTTCAATATATTGAATCTTGATCCACCTAAAATAAATAACTCCATATTCAATTTTTATTACCCAAATATGTATATAACCAAATCTAATTTCATGCTCTTCTGGAAACTTTTCATATTCAAAATATTTTGTTTTGTGTACACAGCCATTCTTATATCCGTGCAGACGATTTATTTGTGAAATAAAAATAACTCTGTAATCTGGAAAAACTATTTTAAATGAATTCGAACCCAATTGTATGACATATTTTCACTTGAAACAGCTCATTTTGTCACGCAAATGATTCACTTTTTTGATTCTCAGGAATAAAATAAATCTGAAAAGAGCAGAAAATCACTTAAAAATGATGCAAGGGTTAATTTTCTGATTTTAAAGGAGTGTAGAATGCTTACTATATTTTTATAGATGATTATGAAAAATTTCAAGCCAATTGTACAAACGGAGGGAATTTGATTACAGTTTTAGACAATAACTTTTTAATCTATTTGGATTAATGGTGGTAAAACTTTTGTTTTGAAGTGGTCGGACCGGAATTCTTAGAGAGTGAGTCCAGGATCTGCGTAACTAGGTAGTAGGATGCTTTTCAAAAAATGCAAACTCTTGTCCTATTTTAGCATTTCAACAAGTCCTTTTGCACAATGCGAAAAATACTGAACACTGAAACAAATGATGTTATTAAAGTATTCTGAGCACTTTTTGTTTTATATTGGAGGTGTGGGATTTTCTAAAGTAGCATTCTCTAGATTTAGAGAAAGAAATGTTGGATTTTTTAATGTAATACTGAACTTTTAAGTAAGTTAGTCTATTTTCTTTCATGTTAGCTTAGATATTCAAATAAGGGTTTGCTATCCCAAATTCATTCAGTCTGTATAGTAATATTGCTTTATAGTATTCTTTCCCTATAAAAATTCGAAAACTGATTAAAACAAGTTTAAAGATTGTCTATTTATAATAAAAAAGTTTCTCTTTGCTCCTAGAATAGTTTTCATGGCATTATTCTTTCAGTCTATAAATTATGATAATTAATGTTTTAATGGTATTATTCAGAATTGCTGTCAAGAGAGAAGAAGCTGTTTCACGTGATATCATGAAGACATTAGCCGATGACAAGAAAATGTCAAAGAAAGAAAAAGATGAACGGTAAGAGTAACCTTAAATCTCTCAATTTTCTGGTTTTGTAATAAAATACATGAAATAAGAATGCGTGTGAAAAGGAAAAAGTTAAATATGTTCCTCAAAATGCATACTATTTTATTACTCAAAATACCTATTTATTATATTTCTGTTAATCATGCTTGTTTATTACTGTTTGAATAATTGAAGTATGTAAAAAATTCTTTTGATAAGATGTCTGAATGCTCAAACATATTCACGATTAAAGATGACATATTTAAAAATAAAAATACATAGTAACATTTCTTTAGACAAAGGAGACAGGGGAGTTTTTTTAAATAATTGGTTCTTTAAACCAAGGTTCGCCATTTTAAATCACTTGTTTGTTTGTTTGTTTTTTTAATCACTGATTTAAATCTATTTTTTTTTTCCAAAAAATTTTTTTGATAGATCTTTTTTGAAACACCGTTTTTCTTTTAAGAATTTTCAAATTTAATGAAGCTTTAAAAATGTAAGATTTTAATGCGATCTCTTAAAAATGAGAACATTTGATGCTGCAATTCGTTCAGAAATTTTAAAGCAAATAATTGATTTCTGAAGGTATATGCAGAGAGAAAAACCCTGAACATCAATAGCTATAGGGTATACTAAAAATGAAAAAAGCTCTGTCAAAAAATTACTTTTTCTCCAAAAAAATTCTTTTGACAGTTTCGTACAGATTTATCGAAGGTTCTTCTGAAACTTCTGATTGAATTCGGTACTAATAGATTTTAATAATCATTAAGCTTGCTCAGCGACATTCGGATTATGCTGAAATGGCAATTATGCTTTTTAACTGCAAATATCTGTAGGAATGTAAATGTTTTCACAAGATTTCGCAACCACTATTTTGGAGATATATCTCAATTATATGAGAGCTGAATTTCAAAGGACACTATAACATCAAGTACTTAAATTGAATGTGGAATACTTCTATGTTCGAAGCTTTGTTTGAACATTAAATAAATTTCTTAATGAAAGTTTGTACTTTATTTTTTTCAAATCCATGTGCAAACAAAATTGTATTAAATTATTTTTATGAATAACGTTTAGCAATAGAACTAATATTTGGATGGTTGTTACAGTGATTTTCTGTGCTTATTATTTTAGAATTTTGTGGAAAAAGAATGAAGTGGCTGACTATGAAGCAACTACTTTCTCAATCTTTTACAACAATGCTTTGTACCTCATGCTCATCATCGTATTTTCATTCTATTGCTTGCGTTCATTTAATTCAAGCATGTATCCTTCCATGATATTCATTTTTTACTTACATTAAGTTTATATTGTTTATAAAGTATTTGAGTGACTTTATTTTTATGTGTACATTTCAAAATACTTCTTATATGACTAAAGTTTTTTTTAAGCCACACTTAAAGGAAACAGTTTGATATTCTTGTATTGTAAAACTAAGGTTATGAAATAAGAGTAATTTAATATTTAAAATGTTATATGATTTGTATTAAATTTAAGAATTTTAAATTGCTAGATATACCTTGTGTAAAGTAAATATTGCTTAATAATGAATACTTCAGTACCATAAAGACTTTTGATAACAGTATGTAACTAAGAAAATGTCTTGTGCATCTAGCATTACTGAGAAATGATTATTGACCCTTGACAAAATAACTTTTAAAGGAGGAATGATATTTTGATAAAATTAATGTGTGTCCTCAACTTTTCCTTGAAAGTTTCCAAATGAAGTTTTTATGTTCACTATGCTATAGATCGGTGATCGCCAAGCTATAGATTGTGAGCTACTCATTGTGGCATTATCAGTATATCACATTAATCCAGCCGTGGAAATTAAAATATTTGGTCAGTGGTCCAAAGGACGAGTGACTCCATGACTTCCCTGGTCCGTAATATTTATCCCTGTCTGTGTACGTGATTTAAAAAAAAAAAAAAATGCAAAAGAAATTATGTGAGCAACATTTATGTACATATAAATATGCCAAGCAAAACCTTTGTGTCCCTTTTGCAGCACACTGCACAATTGGATGACAGTGAAAGTTCATATGGAGGTGGTTGTGCAAATGTCAAAATTTTTGTGTAGTATGCTAATGCACCGTAAAAAGAATTAGAAGTTATTTGGTACCCAGTATTTCGCGCCAAGTCAGGCGATGGTTCCATTGTTGTGACACTTTTGAAATAACACTTAGTTTCAGAAGTACTATAGGGTTATAGTATTACTACAAAATTTGCAAAAAGTGGAATTATTCCCCAGTTTGGTGATACGCCAATGACTAAAATGTGCTTTAGCAATGTGCTTGGTGACTTTTTTTTAGATGGCGATAAGTATGCAATGTGTTGTAATTCCATGTTTTACAGCTTGGAAAAACCTTGGAGTAGAGAATAATATTTACTATTCATTCCTCCAAGGAAAAAACGAACCGAGCAGGGCAGGTCGCAATCCACGAGACGCTACACAGAAACGCGCCAATTCGACAATTTCTTCATAAACTCCCGCCAGGCAATATGCTAAAGCAAATTTTCTCCAAAAATATTATTGAAGAAATACCTCAGCAATTGAGAGGAAATTAAAATAATATTATTAATGAAGTGTATGAAAATATTTCCGAAAACATACTCTCAGATAATATACTGAAGTCAGCTATAATAGAACCTAAAAATGATGATTGTACTTTTATTAATGTTGGCTTAATCGAATATCTGATGAATAGAGAGCATATCACCATAGCTACGATAAAATAATTTGTTATGATGACAATGAATTCAATAACTATCCAGTAGAGTTTTTAAATTCTTGAGTGACTGTGAGTGGTTTTTTTTTTTTTGTTGTTGTTTTTTTTCCGGTTAACCGGGAGCAAGTGAAAAATTGCCAAATAATTGTGATCTGCCCCAAGTTCTTACAAACCTAAAGCGATTTCCTGTGCATAGTTGTTTATCCCTTTCCATATTTTGGAAGTTTAATTTAATTTCGTATTTTTATTCAATTCCACACGTTTTCAGAAATTCCCTATTATGTAACCAATAAGCATACAAATTTCTTTTTAGTATATTGATATTTTTGTATATATTGAATTCTGTATCTAAATACTACTGTGTAAAGTGGTCACTAAAGAGAGATAGCCTCTTAGGAAAGGTGGTCAATTTAGTATATTCGAGTGTATATGGAATGGCGAGACCTATTCTTTGACAGAAGAACTTTATTCACACTCAAATTAAAAAAAATTTATGCTTTATTGTTGAAGTTCGACCACTGGCAGACAACTAGTATATTGAATTCTGCTAAGAGCTGAATTTAAAAAATGTAACTACTTTATGAAAATATTAAATGGATCAAATTATTTGACATGAATTGGTAAAATTAGAGGACATGTATTGTGGAACTAAATAAACATTTATGTGGAATATTTCCAAGTTAAAAATGTAGATAAAATGTAACTGATCCAATGGACCAACAAATTTTAAATTCTACTGGTCCGTTATATATTTTAATGGTCTCAGACAAGCAAACCACCATTAGTTTCACCATCATTAGTACCTGTGTTAATCGTGTTATAAACAGTTTAACTAAAATTGATTTCATATTTACTGGAAATTTAAGTTTATGAGCAATAAACAAATGTAAAATTTTTATGAAAAGCTGATAGTCCTTTTGTTTGGTAGCTTACAAATAAGATTTTAAAACAACGATATCTCAGAATTTTGGCAATCAATGTTGTAGACAATTGCTTGAATAACATTGTGTTCTCCACTCCCCCCTTTTTTTAAACAATAAATTGGAATTCATCATCTTTGAGGAAAATGCTTTTGCAGGTTCTGTTTTTTTGTGAGCTTTATGCCTTTACCACTTGTCATTTGGCCTGATAAATATTAATTTGTATGATTTTGGACATTAGATAAAGTTTCTGAAGCCTTAGCTTCATCATTGTTTCCATTTACCAGAATTGTGGTTTAAAAAGGTAATTTTTTATTGAAGCAGGTGTTATTAAACTCCATAACATTACCAGAAGATCTAATGGTTGTAGAATATTAGGTCTCTAAGAATATGGTATTACATTTTCTCCAGGTGTTGAATATTAATTAAATTTTTTATTGCTTCATTTGAGACATGGATTACTTTCATGTCTATTTTTGATAGTTGGTTTCTGTTTAAGAATTTCTTGTTCACATTTATTTATTCTTAGTCCTTGATTGTATTTTTACCGTCATTTTGCATTTCTTTGGAGCCATTTTCATATCAAAGAAAAATCATATTGATCAAGAAGGGTTAAATTATCCTCTATTCCAATTCTATTCTACTATTAAATTTTCAAATAAAAATAACGCTTTAGTTTACAGATAGCTGCATGAACATTAAAAGTAAATAAATAAATAAATGCCTGCCGTGAAATTAAAATGAAACATTTACGCACACAGTATTCTGTATACACTACTTAAGTCAGGCATGAAAGTGCAAATTGGCAAAACAGCCTGAACTTTGCATGTGATGCGAAACTGTCACATTAACATACAATTACTACATTACCGGTTATTAATATCTTATATATTTGTTATTTAACTAATATAAATGAAAAAAGTAGAACTTATATTTAAAAAAATTCTGTCTTTTGACGGAAATTCATGCCTGTTAAGCACAGGGAAAAGTTTGTTTTTTGAGCAAAATCACAATCGAAAAGATTTGATTTATCCTCTGTTTTAATTCTATTCTTCGATCAGACTTCCAAATAAAAATATGCCTGCAATAAAGGTAAAATAAAGTATTTATGCTGACAGTATTCTGCATTCACTACCAAAGTGCAGAAAAAAGTGAATTCTTTAGGATCTGTTTCCTCGCAGGTGATATTTTGAATTTAACTTCTGAACTGCAGAAATGGAACCTTGCTTAACAACTACATATGGAAAAAAGAATTATGGAGGTGCATTCCCCACTAATCAGAAACTGAGAAATTTCTGAATTATTTTGCCCATGATGCAAAGTTTTTTCTAATGCATTTTATAATCATGATATGAGAATGACGTCAATGTCACTTAGATACCTAACTTCACACATTTGTTTCACTTTATTTTGCTCTTGAATATGTAAAGGAAGCTTTCTGGTGAATTAGGAAATGGTTGGATTTTCAGATTTTAAATGTAGCCTGTGTTTTTCAAATGTTTGTTTGCTTATCTGTACTAAATTTCAAACTAATTATTCACATTGTTTAGGAATAAAAGCAGACTATACACATATTTTTATTTATATTGATTGGGTACTTATGTATTAAGCTGTCAAGCATTAAAAAAAAAAATTAGGATTATGGTAATCATTTTATTGTTAATAGTGTGCATACTAATTTATATAGGCTAAAAAATTTCTATTTGAGTTTTAAAGTAGTATAAGTTAACATTTTTAATTGAAGATTTGCATGTTTGAAATCACACAGAAGATATCTTTATAATTGGTTGTATTTTGCAGCATATGGCACAATTGTCCAAATTTATATAATATTTAATCTTCCGATGAGTCAGCTCAAAATATCACCATTTAGCAAAAATTATTTTTGGAAAATAGTTCACAGTGTAATGCATAAGCACCAATATTTGTATTGGTTTATGAATTATTAAATATTAAAGCTCTTTTCTAGTAGTTACTAATATAGCTATTTAATAGCTTTTTTTTAGCATTGTAAAAATGATTGTGTATGAATGAAAGGATGATGCATGAAAATTGACAAATTACATTTCTCAGTTTTTGTTGATCAGCTTAAATTTATTAATTTTCTTAAGTTTGTTCATTTTCTGAATTCTGTTTTTAAAATGTATTTTGAATTGACTAATTAACTGTTAATTATTATTAAGATCCTAAAAATTATTGAAATTACTTTATTAAATGGTTTAATAAGTGTTGAGAATTTAGCAATTGATTTCTTAACTTTTTCAAAGAAACTATGTAGCATCAGTTGGAGCTGCAGGAGGACTATTAGCTCTCTTCTCAACTAGTTCCCGTTAAAATACTCAGCTATGTTTTAAATAAATTATCATTTGTACTTGTTTTGTCTTTTCTTTTTCTTATTGATATTGCTAAACAGTCTAGGGAATGTTTGTTTGAAAATTATTGGTACACAATGAAAATATTAACTTCAATTTATTAAGATTTATTTATCAATAAATTGGTAATTTTTTATGTTATAAAAATGTAAAAGTTGGTAAATTTATCTGTGATAATTTGTTTTATTATGAAGCTTCATGGTGGAACTTCATCTCCAAAACTAGACCCCCAATTGACAAATTCCCAGTGCTAACTATTCACCAACAGAATTTTTCAGTACTTTAAAACTGCACTTGGGAATAAGATAATAAAATTGATTTTGTTAAACATTAGCAATATCGAATCTACACAAAATGACACCACTGCAATATCAAGTACTAAAAACTGTCAATTTACTCTATTTAAATACTTGTCTACTATATGTAAACTTTGGACAATTTTTTACACAAAATGGGGGAATGTTTTTAATAAATTGTATCTCAAAAATAAATTTCAAAGTATTTTTAACTCATAAAGTTTTCGGTTGGGGACTATTCTTTCACATCCGTGTGGTGACCGGGTGTGAAAGAATAGTCCCAATGTAGCTCATGCATGTCGTAAGAGGCAACTAAAATGGGTACCCAGTGTCTGGGGGTATAGCCGGGCACCCTTCCCCTGGGGAGTATATCAGAGGACTGGCCCCCCAGGTTGGGGGTTGGGCGTGCGGCTAATGACCCTACCCTGTAAAAAAAAATCCTGTTACGAAATCTAAAGAAGTAAATACCAGACTGCCCTTATGGACTTTGACTTGGAAATGATCAATGGACCTAAGATTTGGATTCTGGAATATATACACACTATATCAGAGTAAAAATCTGCAATTGCTGATTGAGCAGATGGACTCTTATAGATTGGATTTATTAGCAATCAAAGAAGTACGATGGACTGGCAGTGGAGTTTTGGAGAAGAAAAGACATACTCTTTTTTATAGCTGTCATAAAACAAAAATGGAACTGGATTTATACTGAGCAAAAAAATCAGTCATTTGGTCATGGATTTTCGAGCCATTTCACAAAGATTATGTTTACTACGACTAAGAGGAAGGTTTGCTAATTATACTATTATTAATGTGTATGCACCAACTGAGGAGAAAGATGATGTTGAAAAGGATTCTTTTTATCATGAGCTAGATCATCTTTTGAGTTCTTGTCCTAGGCATGATGCAAAAATGATTATGGGTGATTTTAATGCCAAAGTTGGTGGTGAGGAGGAATTTAGATCAGTTATAGGAAGGCACAGCTTGCATGCCGATTCAAATGATAATGGTAACAGACTTATCAGTTTTGCTGCCTCTCACAATATGGTGGTTGGAAGCACAATGTTTCAGCGTAAGGCTATTCATAAAATAACATGGAGATCTCCGGATGGACTCTATAACAACCAGATTGACCATGTGGTGATTGACTCTAAACACTTTTCGAACCTCCTAGATGTGAGAACTTATAGAGGAGCTAATGTAGATTCTGATCACTATTTGGTGATCTGCAAATTTAGGGGAAGAATTTCTTTGGCTAGAAATGCAAAAAAGAATGTCCCTGTAAAACGTAATTGTGGGAAGCTAAGAGATCCTAAAATTCACAAAGACTATCAAAATCAACTATCAAATGAACAAAAAGAGAAAATAACTACAGATGAGCTGAATGAAAAATGGCAATTTATTAAGAATTCCATACTATCAGTGGCTAACACACTGATCGGCAAAGAAGAAAGGTCAAAAAGAGCTGATTGGTTTGATGATGAGTGTAGAATTGATAATGAAAATAAAAATAGAGTATATAAAACTATGCTGAGTAAAAAATTTACAAGAAGAGCTGTTGATGATTATAAAAATGCGCGTAAAGAGGAGAAGAGAATACATAAAAGAAAAAAGAGAATTTACAGAGAGAACCAACTAAACGAAGTCGAACGCCTTCGGTCCGGCCATGAAGGCAGAGCCTTCTTTCGGGCTATTAATGAGGGGCGCAGGGCTTTAAACCTTGGATAACTCTTTGTAAGAATATAGATGGAACTTTTGTTAATGAAAGAAATAAAATTTTAAATAGATGGGTTCAGCATTTTAACAAGTTGCTTAACTCTGATGTGTCAAATAATTTTGATTTTACAGTTGAAGAGTCTGGGAGTCAGTTTTTTGATTTTCCAACCATTGGGGAGACTCAGGCGACTATTGATAAACTGAAAAATAATAAAGCAGCAGGACCAGATGCTATTCCCGCTGAACTAATAAAATGTGATGGAAAAGACCTGACAAAATGTATCTGGGAAATTATACGATCTATTTGGGAGAAAGAACTTCTGCCTTCTGAATGGAAATTAAGTATTTTATGTCCAATACATAAAAAGGGGGATGTATTGAACTGTGAGAATTACAGAGGTATAAGTTTATTGTGTGTTGCTTATAAGATTTTCTCTAATATCTTGTTTAATCGCCTGTCTCCTATTATGGAAACTGTTGTCGGTGATTATCAGTGTGGGTTCAGGAGAGGACGATCGACAGTTGATCAGATCTTTACTTTGAGACAAACTCTGGAAAAGTGTAAAGAGTACGGGATCGAAACCCACCCTTTGTTTGTGGACTTCAGGGCGGCTTATAATAGCATTGATCGAGCTGGTCTACTAAAAGCCCTACTGGAATTTAATGTTCCAATAAAGTTAATTAAGCTTGTGAAGCTCACTCTTTCAGAGACATTCTCTGTGGTGCGAGTGCAGGGAGAGTTGTCTACAACTTTTGAGATCAAATTTCACCTATTTGGGTTCCGAGATCAACAATCAAAATGATATTAACCCTGAAATCAGAAAAAGGATTATTGCTGCAAATCGCTGTTTCTTTGGTTTAAGGCCTTTTTTAAAATCTCATCTAATAAAGAGAAGAACAAAAATTCTGTTGCACAAGGTGTTAATAAGATCAGTTTTAACCTATGCCTCAGAAACATGGACTTTAACGACGACGGAGGAACAAGCACTGGCAATCTTCGAAAGAAAGGTTTTAAGAACTATTTTTGGTGCCGTTTTAGAAAATAATACTTGGAGGAAAAGATATAACTTTAAAATCTATAAAGATGACGACATTATTAAATACATAAAACTGAATAGAATGAGATGGGCAGGTCACCTTCTGAGAATGAGTGCTGAGAGAACTGCTCTTAAGGTCTTCAATGCCACTCCTTTTTGTAAAAGACCTAGAGGAAGACCTAAGAAAAGATGGAGGGACAGCCTGGATGAGGATTTTGCCAAACTGAAAATAGAAAACTGGAGGTCCATTGCAGGGAAGAGGGTGGAATGGGAAAGACTTCTGAGGAAGGCCAGGGCCCACAAGGGGCTGTCGTGCCAATGTTGATGATTGAAAGTTTTCGGTTCTGTTTTAACTTTTGACTTGTTGCTTCTCAAATTTCTTTTATTACAGTGTGCATTTCATTATATTGTCTTTCAACATAAAGCAAGGTAGTTTACTGTACCAAGTCTTTTATTTCATAACACAAATAAATGTGTAAAAATAACCTGTAAAAACTTAACAAGGGCTTTGCTAAAACTTTAAATTGCTTGTATTTTAAAAGCAGTTTTTCTAATAATAAAATAACACATGAACTTAAGAATTTAGGGCTGTGATAACAATTCATAAGCTAATATTATTTGTTAAAAATGACTTTTCTTTCTTTTTTTTTTTTTTGGGGGGGGGATGAAGTATTAAACCTTGTGCTAGGAAAACATACCTTACATAATAATTATGTAAAAGAATGCTACTATGTATATTATTAGTGGTTTAATTTAGGATGGAATACTTTACACTTAAAAAAAAAGTAATTTCAGGGTGTTTATTTTTCATAAACTTTTATTTCTTTGTATAAAGTAAAAAAATATAATCGAAAAAATATTTGGTAATGAGATTTTGTCACAAAAAGAAAGATAAAAACGTAACCATTTCTAAATTTACTTTTAAGTTTACATGGGATGTCTCATTGTCTGTACTTACACCTCTAAGATCCCTTTTGACTAATGATGAATCCATTTGAGTAGTTTTGAGGTGACATCTGTTAATGATATGTATCTTGTATAATTTAAAAACAGTTAGGTGTAGAATGTAAAAGAACTGTAACTCCTAGGTGTGCATTTCCCTTTTAAATTGCAATCAATTGGGTAGTTTATCTACAGGGTCATCCAAAAGACTTTCATTATGTTAAGGTATGTGGACATCTGCAATACATTTAAAGTTTATGGTCATTGTCTTGCCAAGCGTGAATATATTAAATGAAATGCATGAATGCATTATACAATAATAAAAAGGCAAATAAGATCATACTACAAAGTTTTTGATTTGTTGTTTAAATTTTAATATTTTGTATTTATAAATGAATAAATTTATTAAGATGCATTTTAAGTAGTTACCACTTTCATATGACTATGTATCAGAATTCTTTTACACTACATTGAAAAAAAAAAATAATAAAGCTTTTACATCAGTTTCAGTAGGGATCCTACTGTAAATGTTTATAACAGATTTGATTCTAAATTCATTTATATTTATAGCAATTAGTGTGTTTTGATGTATAAGCGAAGTCATAAATTCTTTGCAATTTCTTTGAGGGATATTAATAAAGTATAATTTTTTATTTTTCCTTTATCAGGGAATAAAAAAATGAACTATAGTGTGTTTTGAACATTAATTGCTCAAAGAGCATAATGTGTTGGAGTTTAAAAAAAATTCCTCTTGCTAATTTTCTAAAGGTACTTTTTGAATTTGTATATAACTCCTGTACAAAAAGTAATCGCCAATTATTAAAATGCCTCATACTTTAATGATGTGATGCGCAAAATTCGAGAATTATATCCTAAAGAGTGGCACAGGTATGAGCATTCTGACCTAAATTTTCAATGGCTCTGGAAAGGGAAAAAAAAATCATGTTGGCTGATTGTATTTCATGGGTTGTTTAGGAATTACGAAAGAAAATTAATTTTCTCCTGTAACAGTAAATATTTACATTCAAATTCATGTTCATTTCTTAGCTCTCAAGCACCTTTGTTTATAAAGATATCGCTGATCTATTTTAAGATGAAAAGCTGAAATTTTGTACATCACCTTTTTAGTGTACAGGACACATTTACTAATTAGGGGATTTTTATGGGGATGGTCTCGTATTACTTTGCTCACATTCTTATGATATTGTCATTCTGGAATTCTGAAAAACTAAAAAGGTTTTTTAACCATTGTCTAAAAAGTTGTCAGTATGTCAAAAATCATCAAGGTTGGCCACATTTTTTTTTTTTTTTTCCCGATTTATCACTAAAATTAGTGCCAAAACTGAACTCAGCTTGGCGATATCTTCTATAGTTGGTGAAAATTTGCTAAATCGTTGGGGTTAGTGGTAATGATCTGTTTTTATTTATTCAATTGAAATTTCATTAATATTGACTTGAAAAAATTTGAAGATATAGTTGAAAGATGACTTTATTTTATAAAATAGGAGTTGCATTTCTATCATTAGTGAGAAACTGGAAAAAAATCATGAAAATAGCCATTTTCATAATTTTTTACAGAGCTCTCTTGATATATATCTTTCCTACTTAATTCATATCTTTACTTAAATTCAAAAATAAAACTTTCATTTTTTCATAATATTTTACTTATCATTTAAACTACCCATCAGTCTATTTCGTTTTTGAAATCACTGTAAAAGTAAAGTCAGAAATGAACCCATGCTCTCAATTGGAAACATGGTGGAAATTGTATACAATATTTCTTTTCTCCATTTAAATGACTAATATCCCTTAACTAATGTATTAGAAGATAAAACATGCAGAAAACTATTTTAAAATAAGCCTAGATCTTACTTCGGTCTGTAAAAAGTTAAGTTCCTTATACTTTAATTTCCTTCCAGAATCGGATCCCGAGGGTGGGGAGGAGGGGTGCTTAACACTGAAAACTTGCCACTTGCTTGTCCCCATCTCTAACACTTGATTTTGACAGTGAATCTCAATGAAAATCTTATTAGTGGAATGATTGATAAAAATTTTAAAAATATGGCATTTTATGGAGTAAATACTCTAGGAAAAGATCTACAAAATGAAAAACACCCTCCCCCACCCCAACTACTAATTTCCATATTTAGTCAGCCCCCCGAACTAGATTCACCTAGCATTTTATCTTGGCTACAACCCTGAAATGAGTATTGTAGATAACCGAAGTGTGACGGTCCCGCGTTCGGGCATACCGCGTGGCTATCGATCTAACGGTCTAGAGTTTCTGGCGGTTTTATGTGCACGCAGATGCAGCTTAAATACGCATTAGAACTCTTTAGAAAGCCCAAGGCATCTCACCCGTAGGTAGATGCCCTTCGTGTAAGCTTGCCATAACACAAAATACTCAATAGACGCTAACGCACTTACAAGAAATCCCGTCCATAGGCCGCAATGAATTAGAAATCTTTTTGCAGCCTTGCAAAAAACTATACATCATGTTCATGCGAAAATCAATATGGGTCATACTAGTGGGTGGTCTATAATATTCATACAAAATTTCAGCTCAATCGAATTTTTTGTTGAAATTCGCATTACAAATATGAAATGCATTGTTTAGGAGCTATCGTGTTCGTTCTTGTACAAAAATGCACACATTCATAAATAAATCACCTCAAAAATAGCATAAATGAATTTAGTAAGTCAGAAAACGTATAAATACATGAAAAACGTAAAGTCGATTTTATAGATTACAATACTTTGCATACATATTAAATGCTCGAAAAGTAAAAATGCCATAGATTTGGACATGGGGATCATTGACACATGAGAGAAATGACAAAATATTCCGGAAATCAGTCATCACATATGCATTATAATAATATATATATATATATTACATCGTATCAGTTTTATGTTTTCCTATCGTCATTTTAATGATTATGGGAGCTATAATTGTCCTTCTCTTGAACAATATGTCTAACGTAGACTTAACGGGGGGGGGGGAGGAGGAGACATAATCTGGATTCACATAAAGTACTATTTCAACTCAACATATCACTCCCTCCCCCCCCCCCCCTCTTCTTCATGAAAGCCATAGCTAACAAAAAGCGAGTACAACATAAAAATAATGTATGATTGGCACATAAACGAAATTACAAAGATGAATGATTTTACATATGATATTAAACCCGCAAAGAAGTATGTCTTATCAATTATATTAACATTGCTGATAGCACAGTGATTTCCAACGTCTTTACACTCTTGACCAGGAGTGCAGACAGTAGTTTCTTAGGAAGGATATAAGCATTAGATTTGTGTATAAATAAACGGAATTTTCGCAAAACATGAAAATCTGAATGCTTATGCTCCACACCATGGTCGAATGAATAAAACATTGAGCATGGTTCATTGTCAAAGTGTTAAAGTCCAGGCTTCCAACCAACTGCTTGGCCGCTTATCTAACGGTCTGAAGTGATGGTCGGTTTTTGCCAGAGGCTAAGGAAATTTGCGTTGAATTTTTTAGAAAGACCCTCCGCCCAAGGCAGCCTCCCCCACTAAGCAGATAGCCTTCATGCAGGTTTGTCTCAGCAAAATACACACATGGTCATTAATGCTAATACTAACTGATCTAAAAATTTCTGTGTTAGGAGAATATAGCCCTTACCTAAACCCTTAACTTCCGCAAAAAAATATTTTTTTAAATAGACCCAAACTTTAATCTTTACAGGGGGGGTCACTTTTTTACACTTATTTCTAAAGTGAAAAAAGAACAAGTACAAGTGATTTTAATATTTAAACTACTAAATAAAAATGTCACTATTTTTCACACTTCCTATTGCTAACAGATGACAGGACTAGAGTTTGAAAGCGTTCTAGCTTAATAAGATTTTTTCAGGGTTTCTAACTTGTATTCATGTTGCATGTGGAGAAAAATGACCAAAACTCGACACCGTTCGATTGGCAACCACGAAATAGCGCAAAATGCTGGACCAACATAGTTAAAAAATATATTCTTTTAATATAAAAGAAGTGACCTGCTGAAGCTGACTCTACTCCACAAAAAGTTAGGATTTTATTTAAAAAATAAAAAGAAGAAAAACCATTACGTACGAAAAAATATGTATGACCCCAATTACACCAATAGAATATTAAAGACCCATTTAAGACTTTCTTTGACCCCATTCAGAATCCATGCTTTAGAAGTTCAAAATATTTATCTAATGCACCAGCTAAAAAAAAAAAAAAAAATCTTTTCTCTCAATATTTATTGTCAGATCTAGAAGGAGGGGGGGGGGCATAGGGCACGTGCTACCCCAAAACAACATTATAGAATATTGACTTAGCTTGTAAATTGAAATTAATTTAGCAGAAATATGAGCCAAATGTTTTGTGCCACCTCCAGAATTTTTCTGGATCTGCCACTGTCAATATATACCACTTTCATATCATCCTACTTGCCCTAGACACATGTGCGTAGGACACCCCCCCCCCCCGTTACATATGTCCAGTGACCGATTTGTACAGATGAGGGCACAGGGAAAAGTTTCATTGGGGGATTCTTCTTAATAAAACTTTCTTATACCGCACAAAGCAACTTACATATCACACCATACAAAGAGGAATATTACAACCAGGGGCGTAGCCGGGGGTGGGGGAGAGATATCGGGATATATCCCCCCCCCCCGAAATTTTTGGATTAGTGATAAAATTCCGTCTATTTATACACATATAAGTTCATATCCCCCCCCCCGAAAAAATTTCCACTCGCATATCCCTCCCCCCCTCCGAAAAATTTTCCTGGCTACGCACCTGATTACAACAGCATAAAAATGAGTATTGAATCAAGAAGCAAAATGAAATACAAATAGCTCGATAGTAATATCGTGTAGGATAATAACATTTCAATTTTGTTAGTTTATTTTCAATCGTAAATTTCATTCAATATTTTTCAGTAACATGTTATACAATATATTTTTTTTTATCTATCTTCCTATGTTTATATCAGCGCATTTATTTATAATTGGAAAAATCTTCACTTTGCTCCATTAGGAAGCTATTTAATTTTATCTGCTCCGATTGAAAATCAGCTCTATGGCTTTCTCGTGATCAGCAGCATACATCACACTGCATAGACCACGCCTAATGAGCTGAATAATTGCCTGACTTTTACTGTTTAGCTGAAAAAGGTGTGGATATAATGATAGCGCTACGAAATAGTAACAGAGTAATTATTATTACTGTTATTCTTCATAAAATTAACTTAGCTGTCTTTCATTTTAAATTAAATTCAAAATATGCAAATTTTTTTAAATTAAAGGGTTTTCTGGGAGGGCCCCCTTATTGATGGGGCCCGGGCGCTTACCTCGAATGCCCTGCCGGAAATGAGTCCCTGCATGTGTCCTGTGTTTTACGCACGGAGCACAAGTCCGGGTGGTCAAACCACTCAATTCTTTAACTTTTCATTCACCCTCCTCTCAGTCCGAAAAGCCACTGATTCGGATAAAAAATGTTTAGGTTACTCGAACGGTTAGATCTTGTACCGTATTTAAATATATTGGAACAATTTGTTATATTTTGTAACGGACTGTTTCAATATGAATGGCATTTCGTTATTGCGTTATAACGGTATGACGATGTCGTTCTGTTCCTTTAACGTTATGGTCTCGTACCGTATTTAAATTGTTATTCAACGAAAGGTTATATTGAAACTAATTGATACTGCATCGTTATCAAATAGTTATGTGAGTTTAACGTTATAAACTAAACGGTTAACATGATTAACCAAATGCATTCTGTTACTGTTCAAAAAGTTATTATGTATAGCAAAGAAAAGAATAACGTTATAATAAGTGTACGTTGAAAATCGTTATTAAATAGAACGTTATTCCCCGAACAGTTTTGGGTCAAGTAACCGAATACTGATTTCTCAAATCATTAACGTTATTGATTATAACGTTATTTCGTGAAGAACGATTTGAAAGTTACTGTATGAATAACGTTATTCGGCTTGTGAATAACGTTACGAGTTGTAACGAATAACGAATTGGTTATAACGCGCCCCTGGATCTCTGGTACGGATCCCTGGTATTTACCGCTCTAACTTCACTATGTTCGCCTCTTTTTCTAATCAATCAGAAATGGCTGTTGGAAAACATTCAGCGATTGACACGGTATATATTCCTGACCATGTATTGGATTCTGAGAAAGTAATTTAATTTTTTTTATAACATCTGAAATAGGCTTTCCTGTGGAAGCGATTTTGGTCCACACATTGAGCTGTTAGAATGTTAATGAGTAAAACACTGCTTTACATTGCAGTAAAGCTTAGAAGAGGCGATCAGTCCTCAAACTTGTTACGTTTTACTGTGATTCAGGAAATCCGAGAAAATTTATAACTGGACTTGAATCCTTTCTAAATTTTTATATGGGGAGGCGAACGAATTTGTCTGAGATTCAGAGTTTTGAGGTATTGGTTTCAACACCTGATTGTTGGGGTTGAAAGGAGAATAAAAAATTATATTTTTCCTTCTTCCCGTCCATTAGAGTTGAGATTAATAAAATTGAATTAAGAGAGATAGTAAATGTTTAGCGAATGGATTATGAAATAGGAAGGTCGTCCGGAACCGGATAATAAGTTTCCTTCGTCTAATAAAAAGGAACAAAACGTTATTATTACCTGAGAAGATTTATTGCAAAAGATACAGCAATGTTCCAGCTATTTATCATCGTAGGAGTGACTGCAATTGTAACACTTGTCATATTGTGGGATAAGTTTTTAAATTCGGGGTCATAGAAGTTTGCCGCCTGTGAAAGGAGCCAGCGCGTCACAGCTGTTTGCTGTCTTCGTCTGTGGAAAAGTGATGCCCGGACAGAAATTTCTTCAGGTGCAAGTAGCTTAAGGTGACCATACGTCCTCGAAATTCGAGCACAGTCCCCAAATATAGATTTTTTTTTCATTATGTCCCCAAATTTAAAGATTTGTACTTTTTTCCCCCTGAAAGTTTCCGTTTAGTTTATTTCTTTCAGAAAAAACTGAAGAAATAAGAAAAATAAACCAACTAAAAACGCCATTTACTCAGAGAAACAATGAAATTCGATCTCTGAAAACGTTTGTTGTCATTGTGTGTGTAGCGTGTACAGACATTCAATAAAGTATCCGACTAAGAGCCAAATTTCCCCTTTCAGTTTTGTTAATGATTAATCACTTTGCATGAAGAACCATGCTTTAAATATGAAATTGACGTACGAAAATTTTCTTGAGGTCGAATACTTTTTTTGGAGGGTGTACATGGTAATATGTTATGTCCTCGAATAAGTCCTCGAAAATATTTTCTAGTGTCCCCAAGTTTTGTTTAGATTCGAGGACAATGCTTGATTTGTCCCCAAATTACCGTTTAGAAATATGGTCGCCTTAAAGTAGCTGGACGCGAGATCGCATCTACGAAGGCCACTTTCCACATCGAGCGGTTCCCGCCGTACAAGGTATTTGAATGGGGATATTTGGCCGCGCTTTCCGCCGAGCGACAGTAGATTGCCCTCCACCGAACAATAGATGGGGGAGGTGTGAAACTGCAATATTATTCACTGCCCCCAGTTACCTTTTGCCGGTTTAATACCGAAGTATCTCCCTCTTTCTCTGCGGTGGGTAAAATTTATTGCTTACAAGTGAGAATTGGCTTCCTACTGGTAGCGGCGAGCGGGAACCGCTCGATGTGGAAAGTGGCCTTTAGGGTGTTTAAACACCTTTCTGAAATTTCGGTGGGAGGAAAAAGCTCCCAGACCCTACACCCCCACCCCAGCATACTAGTGCGCTGCCAATTTAAAAAATGTATTCTAGAGAAAAAATATTGACTTAAATTGAAAGTGCCATCATAACTCGAGATTTTTTTCGGAAGTGGTTCAGCATTTCTATGAAGTAGATTTTTGAATACATAATTCATTTCATATTTTTTGCAGGGGGGGGGGGGATTAATAGTAACTCGCCTTGGCAAATGACTTATGACATCGAAAGTGACTAGTCCCGACGAAATGAATGTATTCGCGGATAAATAAAAAGGTATGCATTTCGCCTGCGATTAAAAAATAAATAAGATGCCGCTGTAGACGTCTGCTTACTCTGTCCTAATTAGAAATACGCCCCTGGTAGAGACTCGAAAACATTCAAAATGATTCTTCATAAGTTGCACGGCATGCTGAAAGAAATGAAAAACGGTGCCTTTTATGAAACTTTCAGAAAAAAAAAATTCTCAAACATGAAATCGCAGAGCAAAATTTTTCAAAAAATGACACATTTTGCTGAATTTTCAATTTTTAATGTTTCTTGAAAAAGGTGCGTAACTCTTGTAGGAGGTTTAAAGTTTATTTCAGTGTATAGTACATATTGTAAAGAGAAATTCTATAAATTTTAAGCTACTTGGCATGATTAGTTTTTTTTTATATATACTTATGTACCAAAATCACGTTTTATTTATAATTTATTTTTTAATACATTAAAGTATTGGCGCGGGGAAGCGACCCATTTTTTTTGCAATGCTGGTTTAATCTTCTTCTTTTTGGCAAAACTAACACACCTACATCACGAAAGAGAAAATTTATTGCAAGCACTTTTAATAAATAAGTAGCCGGAGAAAAGCTGTTTCCAACAAATCAGTTTTGGAGCCATTATCTCTAAGGAAATACGCTCTGATCGCAATTTATGTACAATTTTGCCTCATATAAAATAGAACGATGATTTTCTCCCCACGTCTTCTCGCGAAACGGCGAATTCAATTACTGTAATAAGTGTACCGCTTTTTTTTTTTTTTTTTTTTTTTCTGGTGGGTGGTGGGTGGGCTTAACAAACGGCGACGATGATAAATGTTATCTCGAAGTCCATTTCTGTTCTGTGATATCCACTGAATCTTGGCTAATAAATCGTAGCAATTATCCTTCGTTGCCCCTGTTTTATGAGACAGAAAATGATATTGTATAAAGAATATTTTTTACGGCGCTAGAACAGGCGCCGGCGCTCGGGGGGTTGGAGGGTGCTTAGCCACTCCAGTGTTTTAACGTAGGATCAGGGGCGTAGCCAAAGGGGGGGAGGTTAGGGGGGTCATAACCCCACCCATGAGGAATTTTTTGCCATACAAAATGTATATTCTTCACTCTCTTATCACTCACACGCATGCGTATATGTGAGTTTCGGTAGCCGTAACCCCCCCCCCCATGAAAAATGTCTGGCTACGCCCCTGCATAGGATTATGTTCCACCATCACGGTTCTAGGTAAAGAGAAAGAATTTCTGGCACTAGAATGATATTTTGTTCACGCTGATTTTTTCTGTCGACTTCTTTTTTCTTTTCTATTCTTTCTTTTTATTGTGGACGTGTTTTTTGTTGACAGGTTGTCGTTGCATTTTTTATATTTTTTTCCTTTAAAATATCCCCCCCCCCCAAATTCGTATACTTATGTCATTAATTTAATGTATATCAAAAAAAATAATTTAGTGTTTTTACCAATCAACTATGGATTGTCTGGAGGATTTTAAATACGAGTATTATAATCTAGACTACGATATGTAAGAACACATTTTTGTAGCCTTAAAAACTTATATTACATACCAAAATCTATAGAATAAGAGTGTGATCTATAATTGTGTATCTAAGTTGAGCAGTATCGAATACACGATATAGACATTAGCGCACCTTAAATAGTTAGCGTCCATAGGCTGTAATGTTTAAGAATTTTTTTTTTTTTTTAGTAAACTTGAACAAAAACTATTAAGTCCTACACACCAAAACCTATGCAGGTTGTGTAACGTTGACCTATATTATACATACCAATTTGTGCTTATTCGACCATGGCAAAGTGGCTATGTCACTGAAAATGGCAGGCGGCCGAAGTGTGAAAGTCCCGGGTTCGGGTCCCATAGCGCGGCTGTCGATCTAACGGTCTGGAGTTTTGGTAGGTTTTCTCCAGATGTAACGTGAATGCGCGTTAGAATCCCTTAGAAAGTTCCCCTATCAAGGCACCCGCCATCCTCGGCAGATTGACATAGAGTAGCGTTGCTATAATCACACAAGCATTGAGCTTATTCGAATGCACTGTTTAGACACTAGTGCACTTTAAATAATTCGCGTCCATAGACCGTAACGTAAAATAATTCTTTTTTGCAACCCTATGAACAAACTATCAGCTCTACACACATCAAAATCTATGAAGGTTATGCGATCATAGCCTATAATGTACATACCCAATTTGGCCTCAATCGAATGCACCATTTAGACCGTAGCGCACCATCGTGACTTTCCGTCCATAGGCAACAATGTAAAGGAATTCTTTTTTGAAGTTCTTAAAAAAAAAAACTATCCTATACACACCAAAATCAATACTCAATCGAATGCACCGCTTAGGAGCTGTCGTGCTCACTCACACACAATGAATTTTTGCGTACATTACGGTTAACAGAAGCAAATTTTTAAAAGTGCGCTAGTGCCTATATAGTGCATTTGATTAAGCTCAAATTAAATGTGCATATTATAGGTCACTATCATCAATACTATAAATTTTAATGTGCGTAGGACAGTTTTTCACAGGGCTACAAAAATTGTTCTTATACATTGCAGCCTATAAACTCAAATTATTTAAAGTGCACTAACGTCTGAGCACTAGAGATGAGTTCGGGCTCATTTTTTGAAGCCCGAGTCCGAAGACTTTTAATCCGAGCCCGAGCAATATTATTTAAGTCGGAGCCCGAGCCCGAAATTTCAGCTAAAGATAAATAAAATTCAAAGAAGTAATTTCTTGATAGACTACAATAAATTTTTCCGATAAATTTTGCAAATTAAAGACAAATATAGTTGCAAATTTTTAATGCACTTTCTAATTCTTTATGTTTATGAAATAATGTCTGATCTCATGACTAACTAAGCAATATAAGCAGCCGTTCTGAAATACCCAAAGAGCTTCACGCGCCTTCTAGGCACCCGTGCCACTATTTTTTTTTTTTTTTTATAAGTACTTTTATTTTCCATATGAATAACTTTTTAAAAATCTGTTTCAAGGAGTATGTTCAATAAAATAGAAATTTTTCACGAGCCCGAGCCCGAACGCAATTGTGAATTACAAAGCCCGAGCCCGGTTCGGGCTCGGGCTGAGCCTGTCTCATCTCTACTGAGCACTACATCGGATTGAGTTGTATCAAAATTTATCTAAACGCTTGGTAAAGTGTTCGGAAAATCGCGTGAGTCAATCCAGATTTCTCTTAATTTGCCCGGACTGTATAAGAGACGTTCTTCCAATAAATTTATTGGTTCAAAGTTTTCTGGCGATTGCAGATATAATAAATTTAGAAGTACTGTCAAAACTGCTTTAGAAGAGAAAACTTTTCTAAATGTACCATCTTTTATAGTCAGGACTATTCAATTTGCAGACACTTAGATTTGTAATACACTGCTGGCCATCGTAAATGCAACACCCTGAAGGAAGCATGCAAATAATATGAAATTTACAACATGCATTAGCTGAGGTGAGATATGCAAATGATTAGAATTTCAGCGCAGACGCACATCAAGCGCGCCTGTGGCGCCACCTCAAAGCGCTATTTAAGGCTTGGAGATTTCGACGGTTTCAAGTACAGCAATTGTGTTTTCTTGGTTGGTTTTTTTTCAAAAAAACGATAAATTATGCCTCGTAGGAAACAACGATCATCTTTTGATCAAGTATCCGAGTTTGACAGAGGAAGGATAGTGGCATACCGAGATTGTGGGTTATCTTTCAGGGAAATCGGTCGTCGTATTGGACGAAACCAAACAACTGTGATGCGGATATGTGATCGTTGGGTGCAGGAGGGTACGACGGACAGACGTGATCGACCGCATCGACCTCAGTGCACCACGTCACGTGATGACAGGCAGATTGTACGCATGGCAGTGACGGACCGCTCAGTCACATCACGAACCATATCACAGCAGATTCAGTCTGTAACGCATCATCCAGTGTCTGCGCGTACCATTCGACGTCGTTTACAGCAGAATGGTCTGTCCGCAAGACGTCCGTTGCTTTGTCTACCTCTGACGCGGAACCACAGACGTCTCCGCCGCCAATGGTGCGATGAAAGAAGGATGTGGACGACAGAATGGAATGAAATTCTCTTTACTGACGAGTCACGCTTCTGTATGCAACACCACGACGGTCGGATTCGAGTCTGGAGACACCGTGGAGAGAGGATGCTGAACAGCTGCATTATGCACCGTCACACTGGTCCTGCACCGGGATTATGTATGGGTATCGGGGCGGTATCGGATATATCTCTCGCACTCCTCTAGTACGCATTGCCGGTACTTTAACCAGCCAGCGCTACATCTCCGAGGTGTTGGAGCCAGTTGTCCTTTCTTACCTTCAGGGCTTGCCAACAGCCATATTTCAGCAGGATAATGCACGGCCACAAGTGGCACGCATTGTCCAAGGGTTCTTCGTCAATCACCAGATTGAATTGCTTCCCTGGCCGGCGCGCTCTCCGGATCTTTCGCCGATAGAAAACATGTGGTCCATGGTTGCTCAACGACTGACCCAGAGTTCATCCCCAGCTGTCACACCAGATCAACTTTGGCAACGTGTGGAAGCTGCTTGGTCTGCTGTACCCCAAGAACACATTCAAAGTCTCTTTGAATCAATGCCGAGGCGTGTGGCAGCTGTGATCTCCAACAACGGCGGCTACTCTGGGTACTGATTTTGGCAGGAACCACGCTTCATAGAATGCTGTAAATTTAATCATTTGTTACTTGGTCAACATGTTATCTACACAATAAATTTTGTTGTGATATCTCTTGTTTTTCTTGGTGTTGCAATTTGGGTGGCCAGCAGTGTAATTTTACTGAGCTACTTTCTGTAAAAGCGTCCGCACATTTTCCGGCGTTCTGTGTAAAATCTGCAATTTATAATCATACCAGCAGTCAATTGATTTACTCGAAATGGGCTGTAGTACATGGGTTCTGTGACATTTTTATTTCCCCTCTAAAATAAAAATATGTGAAAGTTTGAGGGCAGCTCTTCCTACAGATAGAACGATAAAGACGTCTCGGAAAGACAATATTTCTCCTTAAAGTATTTTTTTTTTTCCGAGAATACAATTTCCAAAAGTTTTCGAACGTAAAGTAAAACGAATTTCCTTCTACGCAAGAATAAATTAGCTAAATTAAATCGGAAAAGAAAAGATGGCGATCCCCCCCCCCCCTTCTCCCTTCGCACTATTTCCAAGGGACGAATAATAGATATATTGGAAAGAGAATTCATTAAAATATCGCGGACACATTTTTGAAAAAGACAGGAAAATTTTATCCCTTTAACGTTCAATCAATTTAGAATAACTTTATATAGTGCCCAACGCTGAAACTGTACACCTGTTGCAGTCTCTCGAGCTAGCTACCAGCAATTTGGCAACAGATAAAATCACCCATCGTGAGCTAGACACCTTTTTTTTGACACAGACGGCTGTGCGGTGCCTTTAGCTTTGTAGCACGCGTAGGGGATTCGTTCGTTTGCCATGTTGCCGGTAGTTAACTCGAGAGATGGCAACGAATGTACGTTTTTGGCTTTGGGACCATTAACCCTATTTTTTGCGACTAGGATTTGAGAGCTTTGGAAAGAGGCGGTTTCACGTTAAAGGGTGAACAGAAAATTACATTAGTGTGAAATTAATTGCGTAAGTAAAATGCATTATCGAAGCAAAGAGCATTTTCCTTTTCGTTGTTCATGATTTCGCTTTATCTGTCGTCTGTCTGACTGTGTTGTGGCTGTTGTAAATATTGTTGCGGAAAAACTCTGCTTAATTCTTGGGTTCGTCGTTCTAAAGTCCAGTTTATGTGAAAAGTTCTAGTAAAAAGTCCACTTGTCAGGATGGAACACGAACTGTATTGCTTCTAGAACTTCGTCGAACAATCAGTTGTACAAAATTCGCAGGCACTAACGGCAACTTGCTTATAACAGTCCGCTCAGTACAGAAGCTTTCACATGTACTGTTTTTCTCACACAAAATAAAACATTTCCTCAGGCAAAAATTCAGTGGAAACTTACGAGGGAAATCGTAAACAATCCCTCAAGACTCAGCAATGAAGAATTCACTCACAGCACTCAAAAACAAGCAAAGTATCCCTTCCAATAGCACAATTCACAGAGTAATGCAGCGAACTCAACGTACGTTCGATGACAACTAACTGTTCGGTTTATGACCGCCTCATAGTTATAGGTGTCGCCGAAGTTAGGAGACATATCCAGAAAGAGTTATTTCTCGAAGGGTCCCGATAAAGCGCGAGTTTTGATTATGTCATAGAAATACAGTTGAATCACTAGGCTATTGCGTAATATTATGCAGGGGAAACAAAGACTAATGCATGTACGTCTTCTAAGTCGAAGTCATCACAACTTTAGTTTCACAAAGTAAAACTATTTAAAATTTCTGGTGAATGATACAAATGTTAGAAATATCTTAAGTTGAAGATAAAACTTAGAAAACTTTTCTGATAAAAAATAATTTATTATGATCTATTTCTATATCACATTATATAATTAGTGATAGTTAAAATTTCCTATTTGTCGTAAAATTAAATTTTCTATCTTAAATCATTAAAATGTTTCATGCGGGAGTAAATTCCCCACAAACTTTGAATAGTTTTACTTTATCAAAACAAATGTGTGATGACGTCATTTTAGTGGACCTAGTGATGTAAAAGTTTCTGTACTCAGCAGGGGCGTAGCCAAGGGGGGGTTGGAGGGGGTCATAACCCCCCATGAGGAATTTTTTGCCATACAAAATGTATATTCTTCACTTCCTTATCACACATATGTATGCATATATGTGAGTTGCAGTAGTCGTAACCCTCCGCATGAAAAATTTCTGGCTACGCCCCTGGTTCTCAGGCATTGTATATCTAGGAAGTGTTGTCTTAATTCGAGCTCCGCCTAATTCGTGGTAGTGCTAAGCTTTCTTCTCAAAAATTAAACAACTTCAGTTTCGTTTTTTAAACAGAAAATAAAGTAAGTGTGATGCTATTTAGAGTAATTTTTTATATTTACAAATCAGTGTGCTCGTTATTTTTTCGCCATTCGATCTCACTGTATGCACTGAATCACGGACGTGCATAAGGGGCGTTTAGGGGGTCTGAATCTTCCCCTTAGTGTAAGCAAAAATGCTGATTTTGGCTGAACAGCCGCTTGTAAACTCTACATTTTTATGGGTAATAAAAAATTCTATTAGGATTAAAATTTTCTTAATGTAATAGGGCTGCAGCAAACCGTATGTATTGGTTTCTGAGATGCGGATAATCACTCAGACTCGAAGTAACGAACTGCTACTTTAGAATATCAGCCGTTACTGCATTTCGGATCGACCAGCTTCGAACTTCGAATACAGACTGCCAGGCGAATCTTTGAAGGGGGAAAATGAGTTCCGGTAATCGAGTAATCCGTTGTTCAGTTGAGCTGAAACTGCTGGCAACTTGGTGGAAAGTTTCAGTTGGTACCTTAGGAAAATTCATTCCTGATATTTTGAGTTGTAAGTATTCTATAGTTTGTGCCCAAAAGTTCGATGTTACTACCAAATGGTACCAATCTCAATATTTTTGACTTAAATTAATTGGAGTCAAATAGTGTACAATAGCGGGAGAGGTGGCAAACGGCTTTTGACGCATATATAGCGAAGATGCCGGGGAGGAGCTTATGCTACATCTTCGTGCTTTGACGGTCACAGCTGTTTGAAAAAAAAAAAAAAAAAAAAAAAAAAAAAAACTGTACGCGGAAATCGGCCAGAGGCTACGAAGTATCGTTTGCCAGTAGATAACTTCAAAGTTGCTCGCTTATGGCGTCTTCTTAATAATTTTGTCCTTCTTGAACTGCAAGGCCATACCCAAGGAGTGAACCAGAGGATCTGACCCCTTCCGAAATTTAAAATTTTGTTAACAAAATAATAATGATGAAATATTTTTGTGAAAAATTCAGACTTCACCACCGTTTGGTCCCCTCCGAAATTTTTGGACCCTCCCCGAAATTTTTTTGGGGGTACGGCCCAGTTGAACTATCTTCCGTAACAGCTGCAAATGTCAGTGCCACAATGAGCAATACAAGTTCAGTACTGAAGTCTTGGATTCGTCACTAATAAACAGTTGGAAAAGTTTAAAGGCACATGCATTTGTTGTTAAAATTGTACCTCGCATTTACCTCCGGTTGTGACAAATACAAAGGCGATCATAAACTCAGATAATCATGCTTACATAGCTGACAACTTTTACGTTTTTTACGAAGATTAACCACCACAATTTTCAAACTATTTTAATCTAAAAGAAAATACCAGATTAGTTATTAATTAGGGACGCTGACCTAAGATTTCCCTATATAAGCATAGACAGGGCCGTGCGGTAGATTTTCGCAGTATGATGCGAGTCTTCAAAATGCCGCCTCTTCAGTATAAAAGGGGGTAAGCGGTTCAACCCCCCCCCCTCCCCGAAAAAAAATTAACATGAAATCCATTAATTTTTCATTTTTAACGAAAGGATTACATTTTATCTCATCCCCCGTTAAAGGAAATCTGTGTACGCCACAGCACCCCTTAAATGTTTCTTCGTTAAAATAAATGCTCATTATGATTTAAAAGCAAAACTACACAAAATGTACAAATGCTATATTTATTTTACTAACATTAACAACAAACTATTATAATTTTACTCTTCTAACTTTAGCAAATTCGTGGATTAGGGATGTGTAGTCTAGAATAGCAGCCAATGTTGATTCACTAGAAATTATTGACAGGTTTCTTAATTTTGTTTGGCATATCGAATTTCTTCGATAAGTTTGGATTATTGGCCAATGTTGATTCACTAGAAATTATTGACAGGTTTCTTAATTTTGTTTGGCTTATTGAATTTCTTTGATAAATTTGGATTAATTTTAATTTAGAAAAACTTCTTTCCCCACTAGTGACTGACACTGGGAGTGTTAGCAAAGTTCTCAATGCTATGACAGTATTTGGATACAAAGAAATTAAATTATTTTTGCACAAATATTTTAAAACATCTAAAGGTTTCATTAAATATGGCAGCATTCTAGATACATCAAGTAATTCTTCTTGTTAAGTAGTTCTTCTCTCATTAATGTCAGATTCATTTTTGATCGAAAGTATTGACTGGAGATTGATACAGTTCTTGTCTAGCGTTTTGTCATCAATATCTCTGAGTTTTAAAATATCATATAAAAACTTAAAATTTTTGTTATGGGTTTCCAGAAGCGTGAATCGTTCATTTAGAGAATTATATGCAATTTCCAGAATATAGTTTAAAAAGTTTAAATTTATTCTCCTCTGTTAAAGGCTCGTAGACAGCTTTTTCATCAAATTGAAGTTTTTTTCTTCTGGCTCTAACTTCAGTTTCTGTTGGGAATTCTATGCTGATTTCAAGATTTTCTGCAATTTCATTTGCAGCAATTTTGACTTGATCATATCCCGTTTTTCTGTAATTTTTTAATAACATCCTTACACAATCTGATAAATTGACCGTTACAGATTGCAATTGCTTTTAAACTGAGTTTATTTCAACTAAAATGTCATGGCAAAGAATTACACCACATATAAACTTGTAATTTTAAATATTTTTTGCTAATCCTATAGTTCTAACTTTCGTTTCTGCATCCCTGTTGACATCTTCTATTATTTCAATTAATGCATCATAGATTTCGCAAAGTTGAAATCGTAATGGATTTAACGCATCAATTCTGCTTGACCATCTTGTAGCACTCAATGGCTTTAGAGTTATTTGGAAAACATTGTTTTTAAGCACTTCCCAACGTTTCGTAGAACTAGAGAAAAAAGTGTAAAGTTCTTGCACTACAGGGAAAAAAGTTGCTGTTTCTGTAGAAGAAGATGCTGCATCATTCACAACAAGGTTTAAAGAATGACATGCACAGGGCACATAAAACGCCCTTGGATATTTTTCAGTTATTCTGTTATGAACACCCTTTCTTACTCATTTCATATTAGAACCTTTATCGTATCCTTGTTCTCTAAGCCACTTTAACTCAAAACCTAATTTCTCCAAATGTGTCAGAATAAGCTCTGTCAAACCCTCTCCGGTGGAATCACTAGCTTCTAAAAAACCAATGAAAAATTCTTCAATTTCATATTTATTTGTTTGGAGTCAAAAGCAGCGACTCTTATTGTTAATAATAGTTGTTCAATATGGCTTACGTCCGGAGTATAATCGCGGTTACCGAAAAATATTTAGCTGTTTTCCTAATTTCGACAACCTTGTTTAAAACAGTCAATCCCATTAAATTTATCAATTCATCTTGAATGTTATTACTTAAATAGTGACAGACATTTATTAGATTTGCGTTGAACTCTTCTAATATGTTCTTCCATAACTGGATGAAACTCGGAAAGCAAGTGTCCCGGGTTCGGGTCCCCTCGCGAGGCTGTCGATCTAACGGTCTGGAGTTTTGGAAGGATTTTCTCCAGATGTAACGTGAATACGCGTTAGAACCCCTTAGAAAGTCCTCCTACCAAGGCACCCCCCCTTGGCAGATCACCCTAGTGTAGCATTTCCATAATCACACACGAACAAACAAAGAAACGAAATTCGGAAAGCAGTTCTACCAACTTTAAGAAGTTTCCGTTATTAGGCTGAAACAAATGTTCAGTTGTCCCACGAAAAGCTAAGCATTGTGAGGCAACAGTCTAATTATTGATACAATTCTTTTTAAAACACCTCTCCAATGTTGAATTTCAAGGTCCATAATTATTTGGTACTCAACTTTGTTTGGCTTATTGAATTTCTTTGAAGTAGTTTTGAATAGTAGCTTTGAATAGTTTTTTCTGCTTTAATCGAATGAAAATAATAGTTTTTGAGATATGCGAGTATTGTGCATGTTTTAATGAATTTCGGCCCATAGAGCGTAATGTATTTCGAATCTTTTGGGCGGTCCTGTACATAAACTATCCATTCGATTGAGACCAAAAGGGGAGGTGCAAAACTAGATGTTATAACAACCCTAAATATAAAATTTCAACATTCTACGACCAATAGTTTTTGAGATATGCGAATTACATACATACGTACGTACAGACAGCATGGAAAAACTGGCCAAAATAGACTCGCCGCTAGTCAAAATGAGTTGCAGACACGTTTATATGTTCGTTCATGCTAACTTACGATGAGATGCATCGAAAAAATTTTTTAATTAAATTTAGAGGTAGTCATAATCGTTTTTTTCGTCGAAATTTGGCCACCGAAAGTTTTCGGGATCACATTACTTCCTTATACTCCGTACAAGGAAGTAAAAATCCGCATGGTGATTTCAACATTGGGAAAGGCGGAAAGAAAAAGTCGTGTACTAGTATGCAAATGATAATACAAAAGTGAAATGCTGAAAGTTGTCCTCTTCGAATCATAACTACTGGTCTCCTCTTCAGAATCATGAACAGTACCCTATTACTTTCTGCTCCTTCTGCTGATTTTCGGATAGTTTGTATCGATACATTTCTCGCAGAGTTGTTCATTCTTCCATTTTGTAATGTTTGAGATGCACTGCTATCAAATATAAGGTCTTCTTTATTGATGCCGTTTTTATAATAAGAAGAGAAATTTTCGCAATGCTGTGTTATCTCTTCCTCTTCCAAGTCGTGAATCCTTTCAAAAAAACCCAAATTTTTTAAGTTTTTTTAAAAGTTTGAAGTTAGACGTCAGACAAGATTTTAAGTTTTTTTTTTTCCAAATAATAATTTTGGGAAGAGCTTGTTTTCGAGCTGAAGCCCCTTTTGGGTTGATGCCCTTGGCGACAGCCGGTTTCGCGTATGTGCTAAGACGGCATTGTATGTATGTGTAAATTTATTACGCTTAAATAAGTATGAAAAGGGTCACATAAGGCAGACCTATTTTATGCAGCTCTTTGAGTGGGCGCCCATACCTAAGGGCGAAAATGAGCCCCCTCCCCCAAAGCTCTCAGAAAACGTATATACAACCGCAATTATTTATGTATTGTTGCAACGTGGAAGTGATTTAACCAGGTTTTCGGTGCAAGACCACCGATTCTCCTCCCCTTGCAAACGACTTGGCAGATCTCTACAAGCATTCTTATGGGCGCCCCTTGAACTGCGCCTCCTCTGCTCGGAGCAGATACACTAGCTACCTTTTAGTTTAGCTTAGGAAAGATAACTATTTCCAGAGTTAGATTTTTGAAATGCTGCTCGCGAGTGTTGTAGCAGAACTATAAAATTATAGGAGGGAAAAAACTCAGATTTAAATATTTGCATTAACATACTAGGGTAGGCCACACTAGTCGTTGTCCTTAGCTTCTGCTGAGCTTGAAAAACATGCTAAAACTCGTTAAAATTATTGAAGTAAAACTTCTTTAGGCGCAACTAGGGAGTAACTCAGATTTTTTTTCTGTCGGAAGTAACTCTCGGTAAAGGAAGTGACGTATATGTCACGTACTCCACGCTGACCCTGAAAAAGAAGAACCACAGAAAAACCTACCTTTACGACCGCTCTGCTGCTTTCGCCGACTTCATCCTGTAAAAGTACACAGAAACTCTTAGGGAAAGAAACGGCGACATCAATCTTTATTTTATATATCAATAAGCGTTGTGAAGGTAAATCCAACACAATATTTTACATGTAATCCCAACCACACAGGAGATTCTCGATAATCCTTATTTTTAGATGAATAATGTACATGGTTTTGGAAAAGCACAAAGAAACGGACCCTGGCTGCAATCAATCCCAAACAATAGACAGAGCCTGCAGTTTAAAAACACGGATACAGAATAATAATTCGAAACCTACCAGCAAACGAAATCAACGCTTAAGAACACTGTGATAGAAAAACACAAAAAAATTGCACTACCTGCATTCGAACCCAACAAACAGAGGAAAACATCAGTTAAAGTATAATACTAGACTATGGACATCCCCCTCCCATTCAAACCCAACCTCCAGACGGAACAGTGGTATAAGAAAACAGTGAAAGAATAATACTGCAACATGGACACTTCCTAGATTTTAATGTTCAATTTTCGCTCTCAAGATTCTCAGCCGTTAGTTGATTTTTTAAAAGAAAAATTTGATTTAACTGTGAATACTTCTCGACTTCAATCAACAACGCATTTCGGTACAACGATAAATGCTGTATTTTCAAGAAAATTAGCAAATTTAGAGAGTAAAATTTATGTTTCACATTATAGTTACCACAAACCTATAATTTCATACATAAAAAATTAGGATGACATTCAAAATTTCAACTGCAGGTCTTAAAGAACATAAAGTTTAGTCAACATATTTACCGAGTACTTGGCACAAGATCATTGTCCGTACGCAAAATCTTGTAGAATGCAGAATGAAGATTTGTTGAACAGTTCACATATTAGTACGTAATATTTTAACAGACACTAAAAATCACTGTAGTTTCAATTACTGTCACATTGACCAAAGTATCAATTTTTCTTTCATTAAATGTCCGCTGTTTTCAAATGCGCCTCGCAAAATGGCGCAGCTTCACACATCCAGTATTCATCTTCTAAGAGAACACAAATACTTCAAAACGGTTTGGTTTCACACCGACAGATTTTAACGCGACACACCGATGGAATGAAGACCCAAGCTTGCACCAGCAGCTACTTCGTTACCATCTGAAATTCGATATCGTGATGAAGGATCAAGAATTTTGAATTCTATCCTGGAAGAATTCTGCACGGTATCAGCAAAATCGAAGATCTCCTCAACGGTTCGCCGAAACTGATTACATTAAGAACTTAGCACTAGTCACTGTTCTGCAACCATTTTTGCATCGACCTTGTGACAAAGATTCAGATGAATTGTGCATTCATATCTGGAGAAAACTGGAAGATGCGCCACGCGTTCAACAATTTGTTCATTTTTCAGAAGAGTCAATACGTAAAATTATTTTCAGTTGAAAATTTCTCACAGCTACTTCGTTATCACTTTAAAACTTTTGCTGCTTTTTTTTTCAACTGCTGATAGCGTCCCTTGAACGGACGCGCTTTGAAAACTGTTGCCAGATATCATACGGGAGAAAAATTACTGTGCGATCTTTTTCTTCCGTCAAGTACAGCGAAACCGGTTTCCCCGTGCAGGAAGCGGTCAGTCCACACTGGTTTTCTTCTGCGGAGAACTAGTGGAATGGCATGGTGGGCTTTGTTTACATCTTGTTGTTTTTATTTTGTGAAGATCTGACTGACGGTGCTACATATACTTCTCCGTCTTCCTTCGTTGCGCAGTTCTGCATGTACGCTGGCCCGCCACAACGTATATGCACAACGGCTGACCATCTCCCTTCTCTTCGATGTGGATGTACACTTTCCCTCAAAGTGTACATGCACAACTTTTGAACAACTCTCTAAAGTATTTAATTGCGCTAGAGACTTGGAAAATATTTAGAATGCCTCTTTACAAGCTGCAGTGTGAGAGCTGTTGCAAACAATAAACCTACAAGAGATTCGAAACACTCGGGTAACAAAATGCTAAACATACGGAATTTTGTAATACTTCCCTAACCAGGTTAACTACTTGGCCCATTTTGGAATGCAGTTTTTGTGCTGATGAATTTTTATCTGAAAGTTGCATGAGACGTGCAGCTTAACTGTTTGTGTTAGTCTATAGTGCATTGGGTGGAGAAACATTGTTAATTTTTTCAAGTGTTTAACATCATTGATTTATAATTAAAGTAGTTCAAATGTTCTGTGGCAGGAATCTCTTTTCAGATGGAATACCCTTAAGGTGTTTCTTTTAAAAATTCCTGAAAGTGATTTTTTTGAAAATTGAAAGTCAGCACGAGAGTTTTGGGCTGTTTTAAAAACAAACCAATGATGTACTCGAAAAAACTAATAATCTTCTTCACTAACAGTAGTTTCTTCGGTAATAGTAAGCTAATCTTAACAGCCAACCCATATGTCTTATGCAATATTTAGAAAAAAAAAATTATGAGCACAAAAATATCGTCCTAAAATCGGACGAAGTCTTACACATTTCGGGAAATATTGCAAAATTAAGTATGTTAACAATTTTTTTCTGAACTTTTTTAACTCTTATTGGTTCATTTTTCGTAATAGTTCGCAGTACAACTTCTGAAGAAAAAAATCTAAATTTTTGTAGTCCCTAGCTCAATTCGATTTTTAAAAAGCTGTTCAAAAGTTGCACGATTTCCAAAAAGAACAGATGTAAGAACTTTTAAACGCAAGGGAAAGTTGGTTCAATTTCGACCCTCGAGACAGACACACTTTGGACCCGGTCTCGTTCAAATCATTCCTCTCACAGACTACGTAAGACAAGTTCAAAAACCGGACATTTTAATTTACTTTATAAGACGGATTATTTATTTGAGGGAGCGTAAGGTAGCATCGTTTTTCGTGTGTGAGTATGTTTCCTAGCAAAAACTACTGAAACTAATAGAGCATGTTTCCGTTACAAAGACCCTCTCGATACCGTAACACTTCGTTATAACGGAAATTCCGTTGGAATGAAATTACGCTAATTTGAATGAAACGATAGAAAGTTATAATTATGCACATTCGGCTGTTATTTTGAAATAAAACCACGCACGATACTTACATATAAGAAAATTGCATTAACTACTGTGATAAGAAAGTTGTAATAAGTTGATTGCAATTCACGGAAATCAGCCAGAGAATTTTTTTAATTCTGAAAAAAATGACTTACCTCTTTAGGGAAATATCAGCCTTTAGTGAATAAAGCCCGAAGAAGCGAAAATATTTTATGAAATCTACGATTTTCTTCTGAACGGAGGTTGCTGTTGTACGTGAGGTACAGCAACACCTCCTAGATATAGAAAGCCGTACAACTGCTAAGTTTCCAAGCTTTGACGTCATCATTTGGCCTACATTTAAAAGTTTGATAGTGACAAAATAAAGCTATTAAAGATTTCTGGTGAATTTACCCATGATTGGCAATATCTTAATAATTTGAGATAAAAAACATAATTTTATGACAAATGGTAGTTTTTAACCATAACTAATAAGATAATGTGATAAGGAAATAGATCGTACTGAATAATTTTGTATGAGAAAGATATTTTAATTTTAATGTTCAATATAAGATATTTTCCAATATTTGTAGTATTTACCAGAAATTATTAATAGTTTTATTTTATGAAAATAAAGCTATTAAATGTAGGCCAAATGATGACGTCAAAGGTTAGTGACGTAGGAGTTGTAAGGCTTTCTATATGTAGGAGGCGTTGGGTACAGTGAAAGACATAAAACCGTTTGTTTTTTCGTTTTTTTTTTTCAGCGCTGCTCTTTACATTTTGTACTGTGAACTCTTATGTAAAAATGAACTTTACAAAATACTCAGGAAAAATTGCTAAACGTTGGGGGAAATTTCACTATAATTCCCCAAACATGTGACTCCTCGGTCCATTTTGAAGACGATATCTGTGCTGTGCTTATGAATTTTTTCTGAAAGTTGCATGAGACATGCAGCTTCACTGCTAGTACTAGTCCATTGTGCATTGGGTGAAGAAGCGTAATTTTTAATTTTTAGAGTGTTTAACATCATTGATTTGCTTTTGAAGCGTCCTGTGAAGACGATCGATCTCCAAATGGAACATCCTTAAGTTGGGATTCCTCACTTCATCCTAAACATTTTTCGGAAAAGAAAAATTCTTAAAATCAATCCAGTGAAACTTCATCTTTCCAGACTTGAAAACGATGTGGGTGACGAAACGCTACCTTATACTTCTTAGAAGCTATGTCTATTGAAAGTTGAGATAGTAATTTGTAATCAACCTGAACTACACTTTATTAACGGTATTTGACTATATTCTATAATATAATGACATAAGTCAGGAATTCCTTAAATAATGAAAAAAAATCCGAATGTAGTCAATAAACAGTTTATTTGAAACTGAGTTTAAATTGATTATTTTTAAATTAAAAAATGTTGTTTTTTTTTAAATTGTTTTTATTTATTCTTTACATCACTTTTATTTTACACTACAAAGTGTTTACACTAATTACAAATCATACATTGGAGTGTTAACCGCCGATTCCACATAGAGGACAGCCCACTTCATTCACTGCTATATATACTTCTCCGTCTTCCTTCGTTGCGCATTCTGTATGTACGCTGGCCGCCCACAGAGTACATGCACAGCTGCTGACCATCTCCATTCTCTTCACCTGGGCAGATGTGGATGTACACTTTCCCTCAAAGTGTACATGCACAGCTGATGGGAGTCGAACCGAGGGCTGTGCATTCGACTACACATCCAGGACTTTATCTTCGGGGTCGTCCTTGCCCCAACAGTAAAGGATGATAGCGTCTATAAGAAGTTTTGTCTATTGTTGTGAAATTCATATACACAGGGTGACAGCATTGGAGTAGTGCAACAATGCTTTAACCTGTGTCTGGGATACCATCATGGAATAGTGGATAAGACACTGTACATGAAAGTTGGCGGATGGTGTAAGGTCTGGTGTTTTGGCCTTCAACGAAGCTGTCGATCTAACGGTGTGGATCTAACGATCTATGCGGTTTTTATCTAGATGTAATGTGAATGCACATCAGAATCCCTTAAATGGCCTTCCGACTAAGGATTGAATTGAACCAACAAATTTAATATTTCTTGAAATTGTGTGATATCTGTCACTGATTACTGCTATTCGAACAGAATCAGTAATCTGTTAATCGAATAATAAATATTAGCGATTTTTACTATTCGATCAGTATTCGCGATTTCTATTCGAACAGTATTCGCGATTGTAACTATTGGAATATCGCGATTTTGCTAGTGGAATGGTATTTACGATTTCTATTCCAATATTATTCGCGATTTCTTTTCGAATAATTTTCGGAATTTTCACTGTTATATTAGTATTTGCGATTTGACTATTCGGGATTTGGAATGTCATGTGCTTATCGATACAATGGACTATTCAGATTCGGTTATCTTGAATGCCCTTGATAATCGACTTACGTATTGGCCGGAATATAACGCGATGTTTTTTGACCGATCAATTTCCGTTGAAAACCTGACTCGCGGTAAATTCGAGGTGTAAATATAGGATTTTTCTAATTATCTTGAAGGGAAGTTTTAGGTTCGCGTTATATTCGGGGCCGTGATGTATACGAGCCAATACTGTAATTCGAATTGTTTCGGAGGCGGGCACCTGAATGGAAGGTATTTATGCCTGTAAAACTACTTTCCCCGTTACAACACTCTGTCTGCCGGCAAGCAGCGCTTACGCTCCGCGTACGCTTTGAATTGACGAGGGAATGAATGCTAAATCCCAGATTGTCGATTCTATCGCCAAAAGTGGACAAATTAAGAACATTTGAGGCTGTTCTCTTGAATTGAAATCAAGCAAATTTTCAACAACTCTTTAAAGAATTTAATTGTGGTTGGAAACATTTAGAAAGCCTCTTTGCAAGCTGTACTGTGAACTGCTGCAAACAATAAACCTACAGGAGTTACGAAACACTCGGTAGAAAAAATGCTAAACGTACGGAATTTTGCAATACTTTCCTAAATAGGTTAACCCCTTTGCCCATTTTGGAAGGCAATTTTTGTGTTTATGATTTTTTTCCAAAAGTTGCCCGAGACATGCAGCTTTACTGTTAGTATTAGTCCATAGTGCAATAGGCGGAGAAACATTATTAATTTTTTTGAGTGCTTAACATCATTGGTTTGTTATTAAAGCTGTTCAAAAGTCTTGTGACGACGTTCGCCCTTCAGATGGAATACCCTTAAGGTGACGACGGTGTTTCTTAAAAAAAAAAAAAAAAAACTAAAATTTTTTCTTTAGAAATATGAAAGGCAGCGCGGGATTTTTGAGCTGCTTTAAAAACAAAGAGATAATGTTAAACACTCAAAAAAACTAATCTTCTTCACTAACTGCACTATCTTCTGTAATAATAAACTAATATTAACAACCAACCCATATGTCTTATGCAAGGCTTAGAAAGAAAAGAATTATGAGCAAAAAACTGGCCAACGAAAATGGGACGAAGTGTTGGGGAAATGTTGTAAAATTACGTATGTTAACATTTTTTTCCTGATCGTTTTTTAACCCCCCACTCTCGCCAACCTAAAAAATTGCCACACTTTGGCGAGCTTTGCAGTCATGGATCTCTAGGAGTTAGGCACAAGTTTCAACTCCTCCAAAAGAACTAGATAAAAACTAAAGTGAAAAAATTAACGATAAACACACAAGTTAAGGAATTTGAAGACACTTAATTATTAAAACTACATCAATTGGCCACCCGAAATAAATAAAAATGTAACGGAATGCTGTACTTACATGTTGTTCCAAATCGTCATTTTAATTCTAAATTGCGATTGTCACATAAATACAAAATATCGTCATGGTAACTGATTATGTTTAATTATCGCCATCTTGGCGAGAGTCGGGGCGTTAAAGTAAGAATCAAACCAAGAAAGACAAACACTGCACACTCATGGATTATGATGCACATTCGAAACAATATTTAAAACGGTGAAGTATAGTTGCAATGTACTTGCGAAGATTGTAAAATAGATTTAGTAAGCGATTTTCAGATAGATTTCGATTCCAAAGATGGGTTTTATGGAACAAGGAAGAAAAATACAGCACACTCATGAATAATGATACACTTTCCAACTTAATGGAATAAGAAAGAAAGTAGGGCCGATGCATAAATTATGATACGCTTTTAATACATAGCACTTTAATGCGTATTTAAAATCTGAAAGTGTGTCAGATTTCCTTCCTTTTTTTGTAAATTTTAATTTGTATCACTCTTAATGGAAAACCCTTTATAATGGACATAATTGAACAACTCTTCCAATAATAGGGAAAAAATGACTCCGTATGTAGCCAAACAACAGTTTACTTAACACTAAAAACTTGACTGAAACGTTTAACTTAATTATTTCTAAATTTAAATATTTTTTTATTTTTTTTTTAACATCACATTTATTTAACGTCATCAATATGCTTATACTAACTACAAATCATCCATTGCAGTGTTAACCGCCGATTCTACATAAAGGACAGTCCACTTTATTTACTGCTGCATATACTTTTCCGTCTTGTGTACGCTGGCCCGCCACAGCGTATATGCACAACTGCTGACCATCTCCCTTCTCTTCACCTGGGCATATGTGGATGTACACTTTCCCTCAAAGTGTACATGCACAGCTGATGGGAGTCGAACCGTTTTTACTATTCGAACAGTATTCCCGATTTCTATTGGAATAATAGTGGCAATTTTCACTATTCGAATAGTGATCGCCATTTCACTATTCGAGATTTCGAATGCCTTCTGTTGAGCTTTCCAAATCGATTATCGCGAATGCCCTTAATAAATCGACTAATTCGAGCTGTTTCCGATGAGGGCACCTGATTGTAGGGAATGTATGTCTGTAAAACTACTTTTTCCGTTAGAACACTCTGTCTGCCGGCAAGCAGCGGTTACGCTATGAAATGACGAGGGAGTGAAGGCTAAATCCGCGACCGTTGATTGCAATAAAAGAGAAAAACTGAAGGACTTTTAAATCTGATCTTTTAGGAAGTCATGCAACTTTTGAACAACTCTCTAAAGTATTTAATTGCGCTAGAGACTTCGAAAAAATTTAGAATGCCTCTTTACAAACTGCACTGTGAGCTGTTACAGACAATAAACCAAGGGGCGATTCGAAACACTCGGTTGACAAAATGTTAAACATACGGAATTTTGCAATACTTCCCTAACCAGGTTAACTGCTTGGCCCATTTTTGAATGCAGTTTTTTGTGCTGAGGAATTTTTATTTGAAAGTTGCATGAGACGTGCAGCTTAACTGTTAGTGTTAGTCTATAGTAGATTGGGTGGAGAAGCATTTTTAATTTTTTCAAGTGTTTAACATCATGGATTTACAATTAAAGTTGTTCAAAAGTTCTGTGGCGGGGATCTCTTTTCAGATGGAATACCCTTAAGGTGTAAAGATGTTTCTTTTAAAAATTCCTGAGAGTGATTCTTTTGAAAAATAAAAGTCAGCACGAGAGTTTTGAGCTGACTGCTAATTGACTGAATTGCTAATTGAATGAAAATTTCAGAGGTAAGGCTAATTAATTTATTTATTCATCAAAATTTTCATTTTTATTTTTAGTCCAGTCATTTGGTAGTTTTACCTGGAAAGTTTTCCGGGAGTTTTGAAAATGGGCAGTTTTATAGATTTCGATGTGCTCTTTGCGAATTTCAACGTTGCCCCAGCGTATCTTTGACGCTCGCGCCGCCATTTTCGATAAATGGCATCGAAAAGCAGTTTTTTGGCAATATTTCCTTTCCGACTCATTTCACGAAAAAAAAAAACAATTACAAAAAAGGAAACTAGAGATAATTTCCTACAATTTATGTGATTAATTTTCTTTCATAAAATCCATAGTTTTGGCGTACGAGCGCCGCAAAGTGTAGTTCAGTATGCGTTTTGTCCACAAAACGTATTTCCACACCACCTTGTGAGGTAGAGTTTTTTTTTTTTTTTTTTCCGTGGTATCCCCAGTAGTCCCCATTAGTTGTTGGCGAAGATGTAGATCTTATTCTTTTGACGGCTGTATCTACGCGTTAAACATACATATTCTCAAACCAGGAAAAGGAAATATTTCGCAACAAATATATTCAACAAAAAGTATCATAGATAAACCAGCCGCAGATCATATTTTATTCTTGCATGCCTTCAGCGGCTGTTGAACATCAGCATTATTTAATCAAGGAAAAATGAAATTTATTGATGTACTCCGAAAAAAATCCAGATTTAAGTGTGATTATCCAGGTATTCGAAAATCCAAATGCTAATCCAGAGAGCATTGCTAAAGCTGGAGAACGCTTCCTTCTTGAATTATACAGTGACAGTTATGTGAAAAGTATGTCTTTAAATAACTATAGATATGCATGCTTCAGAATATCAGCATATAAAAGTAAATTTCGTATTGCGTCGCTACCACCAACAGAAGGAACAACAAGACAACATTCGCTCCGAATCAATCATCAGGTTCAGCAGTGGTATTGGAATGAACAAAATGCAGAGCAATGGGGGTGGAAAAGAAACAAGGACGGGCTAGTGCCTGTCACCACACTCGAGCCCCCAGCTCCTGAAAGCTTGTTAAAACTTATTTCTTGCAAACTCTGAAAGAGATATCAGAAAGCCTGTGGATGCAGAAAGACTGGGTTAAAGTGCTCCGTTATATCAACACCTCCTACACATAGAAAGCCTAACAACTGAAGCTTTGACGTCACCACTAGGCTTTCGAGAGTGACGTCATCACAGTTCTACTTTCATAAAGTAAAATCCCTAAGTAAAACTATTTAAATTTTCTGGTGAATGCTACAAATATTAGAAAGTAACTTAAGTTAAAGATAAAAAATAAAATACCTTTGCGATACAAAACAATTCATTATGATCTATTTCCTTATTACACCACATAATTAGTTACAGTTAAAAACTTGCCTTTTGCCGTAAAATTAAAAATTTCTATCTCAAATCAGTAAAATGCTGTTGTGCGTGAGTAAATTCACCAGAAATTTTAAATAGTTTTACTTTATGTGAGTTAAATTGTGATTACGTCATTCTTGAAGACTTACTGATGACGTGAAAGCCTGGGGACGTACCAGTTGTTATCTAGGAGGTGTTGGTTATATGCACGAATTGCAATGGTACCTGTGATAACTCGCAAGTTCCATTACGAGATAGTGATGAAGAGGAAGAATCGGAGACTTTTTTCGAGCAAACGTATGATGAAATCGAGAACGAAGAAGATTGCGATGAAACTGATAATCCCATCGCGGCTGATGTGGAAGAAATTTCGGGCTGTGACATTTCGATCGGTACTAGAGACAATGAACTTGCAACACCTGGTCCATCAAGAACAGCGAAGCGAAGGAGAATACGCTAAATTTTGGATTAGTTAAATCAGGGATGGGCAAACTTTTTCAGTCGGCGGGCCAAGATAAATTTTTCTAAAATTTTAAAAACAATATACAAGTATTACAATTTAAATATGTTAATGAGATGAATGAAATTGCTATTTCATTTTTAAAAGTTCCTTATATTGAGGTTCGAAGTGAGATGTACTCATTCTAAGGAACGAGGCTAAATGCTCATCTGCCGGTCTACTTCTGAAAGAATTCTTTCTAAGGTTCATAGTTGAAAACACTTGTTCACATATATAAGATGAAGCAAACATAGCACTGATTTTCTGAGCGTGAGATATTAAATTTGGGAAACGATAATGATTTGTAAAACTCTAACTTTGGCATATTTAGAAACAATTGCCTGAGATGATCGTTAGATTGCAACTCAATTAATTCAAGCTGCAAATCTGACTTCACTGTTTCACAATTTACGTTCAAAGGCGTGGTAAAAATATCCAATTCTGTTTGAATGGCACTGAAATCTTGAAATCTGCGTTCGAACTCAAAATGCCGTTTTTTCAAGCCATCTTCATAATTCTTAAGCGTCTCTTCATTTATTGAGAGTATTGAATTTAACCTCGAGGATCGAGACAAGTCGTTCTTAGTTAGCTACCCAGGAAACAGATTAGGTTTTAGTTTAAAAGCTTTGAGATGGGCCCAGATATCGTCGATAAATTGATTTTTCCCTTGCATCTTGACATTCAAGTTGCTCACATGACAAAGAAGATCTGTGAAAAATGCAAAGTCCGAAAGCCATTCTGTATCTTCCTACATTTCACACTCCGCAGAACACTGTCTTTCATGGAAGAACGACACAATGTCGTCTTTGAGCTGCCAAACTCGCTCAAAAACACATCCTGCAAAATTCTATCTGCGGGACGGATAAAACCTTCCGGCGGGCCGGATTTCGCTCGCGGGCCGTAGTTTGCCCATCCAGGAGTTAAATGCACGTGGATTAGGCCTACTGGGGATACCACGGGAAAAAAAAAAAAAAAAAAAAAACGCCGCTTACTCTACCTCACAAGGTGGTGTGGAAATACGTTTTTTGGACAAAACGCATACTGAACTACACTTTGCGGCGCTCGTACGTCAAAACTATTGATTTTATGAAAAAAAGGTAATTACATAAATTGTATAGGAAATTTTCTCTAGTTTCCTTTTTTGTAATAGTTTTTTTTTTCGCGAACTTTTTCAAACTTCGCGAAAAGGTTTGTTTCGCGTCCCTTTTGACTTTCGAGTCAAAAAGGAGATATTGCCCAAAAACTGCTTTTGGACGCCATTTATTGAATATGGCGGCACGAGCGGCAAAGATACGCGGGGGCAAAGTTGAAATTCGGAAAGAGCACACATCGAAATCTATAAAACTGCCCATTTTCAAAACTCCCGGAAAACTTTCCAGGTAACCCCCCTTTTTTTTTAACCAAATGACTGTACTATCTAGTGTTTTTATATATCTACAATTTTAATATGCAGAAATTCAAGACCCTTTCTTTTATGGTGCTGTTCATAAGACAGATAGTCAAAATCACTCTTCAGCTCATGGTAAAATAAATCTGTATCTTTAATACTAAATAATATCGAAGACTGCAGTTTAATTAAAAAAAAAAGTGTTAAAGAAAGCTTTCTTCTCAGTGTTGTATTTTAATGGTCTCGTTTTAAGGTGTCTCGTTTTCATCGCATGTGCGGAGATACGCGAAATCTAATTTATAACCTTCCGCATGTAGTTTCAGATTTAATGCTAAAAGCTGACTATCGCAATCGTGAAAACCAAATATTGCGGCCTTTTTCCATCTGCTTATCTTCAATCGCGAAAGGGCATTTTTTGTTTATACAATCTTAGTGCGGAAGGCTAATTAATTTACAGTTTTACCCACTTTTTTCCCCGTTTAGCATCCCGAATTCTAAAGTGATAATAAATGTTTCAGTAAAAATACAGAGATATTTTATATGGCTATTTTATATGGCACATAGGCTGGAATAGTTGTTTTAACAAATTTGATGCTAACGGCAGTGGTGGCTCCTCCATTTGAGCACATGAGCACGTGAACCCCCAGAGGAAAAAATAAAAAATAAACACATAACAATTTTTTAAAAAAATATTAAGTACACTTGTAGATTTTTGTGAATTTAAAACGTGAGTTTTTTCTTCCTCCAACCCCCCACTATTATTAAATACGGTTATTATAGCTAATGCACTGAATCGTAGGTTACTACAACATAGTGTTTCGTCGCTCGCACGTGCGATCGGCCGTACGGCCTTCTGAACCGCTCTCTGAGAAAAGACGCGGAGAGAGTTGCGGGAGAAGCAAGGCGCAGCTGATATCACTCTTCGCACATTTTTAGTGTGCTCACGGATGATTTTTTTTTTTTGCCGTTATCTCTTCCGGATTCTTCCCTGGTTCGTTATATTCGGTTAGTTAACCCATTTTTTAAATATTTTTAAAAATTTTTTTGGTTATTTTTATCATTTTTCACTACGGTAGTTTTTACAAACTAGTGTACACAATTAAGATGGGAGTAAAATAAGTGTTTCGAGATAAAACAATTGCATTTTTCAGTATTATCCTTTGAAAAATATTGAGATAAAAAATCAAGACAACGCTTTCGCTAAAATTTATCTTTGTGACGAAATGTAAGACCAAAGATTACTTGTTTTCTTTCAGTTGTATGCATTGTTTTCCTTTAACTTATAGAAAAGCAAATACATTTTAACACGTTCGGTGCCGTCGTACCTGCATATTTAATTTGCGAAATTCATCTTGTGAACGTCCATTTAAATAACCCACGAGTCGACACTGGCAAACGGTTATTCTTCTTTTCTGTTAACGGTCAAAACATGACTTGCTTTAAGCTAATCTTTATTAAAACACTAAAACGTACATTTTAATGACTGTATCAAGCAATTAGATTTACCTTTGAAACTTTCAATTAACACAAAAAATATGCATTTGAATATTTATGTGTTTCGTATCACAACCTTAAAATATCTATTTGAATACTTATGTGTTTCGTATCACCTAGCTAAGGTGACCATACGTCCTCGAAATTCGAGGACAGTCCCCAAACATAGATCTTTTTTCCATTCTGTCCCCTCCAATATACTTTGACTTCTTGGGGACGCGAAAAGTCCCCACATTTAAAGATTTGTACTTTTTCCCCTGAAAATTCCCGTTTAGTTTATTTCTGTCAGAAGAAAAACTGAAAAAAGAAATAAATAAATAAAACAACTAAAAGCGCCTTCTACTCAGAGAAACAATGAAATTCGATCTCTGAAAACGTTTGTTGTCATTGTGTGTGTAGCGTGTATAGACATTCAATAAAGTATTCGACTATGAGCCTCATTTCTCATTTCAGTTTTGTTAATGATTAATCACTTTTGCACTCGAATATTTTTTTAGAGGGTGTACAAAGTTTCATGAAAAATTATCACAAAATGAGCCAATGTAAAAAGCAATGTCTTCTGAAAAATACAATGCCAAGAGTTAAATTTTGAGTAAATTGCAATATTTCAACATGATGTTTCTTTCCTATTTCTGGTTTAAATAAATATTTATAAATGAATGAAATACTTCCATTAATTTATTAGAAATAAGAATACACATTTGATATGAAAATCTATTAGAGTTCATTTTTAAGTATCTAAAGTCAGTCAAGATTTAAAGTACGGGTATAATGGTACAGAGCCTCCAAAAGAAAGGTATTCGAATAAGAGATAAATTTCCTATGTTGGTTTCGTATATTAAAAAATATTTATTATAGAATATGAATTAGTCTATGCATAAATATGACTTTCCATACTTCCGTCAAGTTTTAACGTTTTTCAAAAACTCAATTATTATTCGCAAATCTAAAATAGGAAAATTTATTCCTTTCTCGAATATATATATATATATATTATTTTTTTTGGAGGGTGTACATGGTAATATGTTGTGTCCTCGAATAAGTACCCCAAAATATTTTCTAGTGTCCCCAAGTTTTTCTGGGATTCGAGGACAATCCTTGATTTGTCCCCAAAATACTCTATAGAAATATGGTCGCCTTAACCTAGACTTAAATGTGCTGTCAGACATCAGGTAAATGTAATACAATACATTAGTGGCTCTTAAAAATTTTTGCTGGCTTCTAAGATTTACAACTTTTTTCGAACTCTGAGCAAACCTAAAAATTCCAATATTTATAAACGTTCTGCGTTCGCTTCTCTCCTAGCTTACACCGTACTGCGCTCCTGCGCATATACTTGACGCATGCGTGAATTGACTGTTCAACGATTTCAAATACTATTGGTTCTTCGCATGGAGGCAGCGTTCTTTGAGTTTGACAAAAAAAGTTTTGTTGGCGATAAATCATACTGTTGAATATATTTGGTTGAATCAAACAAACTTTTGTTGAATCAACAAAATGAAACTACTAAATTATTTAACGAAAGAAGTTTTGTTAAATTCATTAAAACACTTTTTAGCGTGTGTATACGTAATGCAGGGTCAATAAATAGGCAAAATGCTTATCTAGAAATTCCAAGGCTCGAAAAAAATTGCTCTCCAAAAAAGAAAAGACAAAGAAGAAAAAAATCAATTACATCTTGTAGGGTCCCCTTCAAAAAACGCTTCGAATTAAAAGCTTTTACTGTGCCATTGAACAGAAAAAATTAATTTACTTATGCTCCTACGATGGCAGAAAATCTTTTTGGGTTGCCCACTTAAAATTTATGGTTTATGTATCTATAGGATATATCCTCGTGTATTCTTTATCAGCTATAATAAATACTTCTTTTCCTAGGAGCATTTAAAGAACTTCCACTCGAGATGCATTATATCATGACGAGGAGAATTTGCACAATACCCAGATACTTTTTAGCGCTCGAATGAGTAAATCTCGGTAAATCTTCGAGTACAATAAAAGTTAATAAAAAGAACTTATTCTTCTAGACATAAGTAATCTTTCTGTCTCAATCAGATCTCATGATCAGAAATAAATGGCTTAAGATTTCAGATTTTTTTTCCTATGTAGAGGAATGATTTTTTTTTTCATGTTTCCATATTTTATCATGACACATATTAAATATTTTTTTTTTCTCAAGTAATGTTTGCATAAAAATGCGGTTTAAAAATTTTTTTTTTACTCACCAGAAATAAATGCTTGTAAATTAATAAAATTTATTTGAATTGCGAATATTTATTGGTACTATATCAATAATGCCCCCTTATTTAAATGTAACGGGGGATACGAAGTCGACTCCAAAATATCCATTTTTTCTTTTATGTCTGCTTGCCATTTGAAATAAACTTAGAAAGTCTGTTTTTGAAATATTTGCTACTCACCAGAACTAAATACTAGTTAAATAAATAATTCAATTTGAATGGCAAATTTACAGAAGTACCTCAACTAACAATAATACCACCTAATCTAAATGTAAAGCGGGGATATGACATCGACTCCAAAGTATCCATTAAAAAGCAGTTTTGACACTCACCGGCCGATGTAGTGTTTTTAATAAAAGCTTTTACCTTCATTTTTGATCTATGGCCTCTGTGGAAGCTCATTTTTTGCACAATATTTCATGTTCAACTTTTAGATGCCCACTGAGATGTGACACTCTCAGACATTTCAAAGGACTTATAAAAAATTGTACACTCAGGGCCTAACTATAACATTTTGTGCCCAGCGCACTTTTCAAATTTCATGCCCCTGTATATAGCTGGCTCAATTTTTGTTTCCCTGTACATAGCTATAAACTCGACTTTTTGGCCTATTTGTGTATGTGAGCCCAGGGCAAGGGCCTCAAGTGCCCGTGCGATAATCAGGGCCTACCTGCACAAATTTGTCTGAATTTTTGGAAAAATATTTCCAAATTGTACTTTTTTGAGGCGTACCCTTCCCATTACTTACAAAATAACATGAAAATAGGAATTTGATGGATGCCCACTGAGATGTGACACTCTCAGACATTTCAAAGGACTTATAAAAAATTGTACACTCAGGGCCTAACTATAACATTTTGTGCCCAGCGCACTTTTCAAATTTCATGCCCCTGTATATAGCTGGCTCAATTTTTGTTTCCCTGTACATAGCTATAAACTCGACTTTTTGGCCTATTTGTGTATGTGAGCCCAGGGCAAGGGCCTCAAGTGCCCGTGCGATAATCAGGGCCTACCTGCACAAATTTGTCTGAATTTTTGGAAAAATATTTCCAAATTGTACTTTTTTGAGGCGTACCCTTCCCATTACTTACAAAATAACATGAAAATAGGAATTTGATGGAAGTTGGGTATAAAAATGATAAAAGTGTAAGTAGTAGCTTTCGTTCGTCATCTGTCGAAATAATATTTTGATTTCAAAATTACGAATCTGATATCGTTAAATTATATCCTTTCGCAATCCATCCATCCAACAGCTAGTAAACATTAATGATGCATCACTGCACTGATCTTTCATTCTGATTACGAACTCAAATTGAAATCAGAAAGCTCTCTCAACTTCGGGAAAAGATTTGAACAGCCGGACGACGACGCTTGGATAGAAAAAAGAGAGAGAGGGGGGAAGGGGAAAAAAAAAAAAAACAAACAACAAAAAAAAACCCAGGAATGCATGAGTGGGAGAGAGATTTCTCGGATAGGGCAGAAGTCATTGAAGTTTTATTATCCCGAAATTCGGATTTTTGGCGATTACTTTATCTTTCTTTGTCACATGACAGCGACGTAACGCACGTTTTTTAAAACTTCAATTCATTTGGAGCGAGTACTTTTTTTTAAGTGAAGTTATGGAACCTGATATTTTCAAACGACTTCCTTTTTTCCCCCTCCCTTCAAAATATTCTAACAAAAGTTTGTAAATTCGAAATGTCTTCTCATCGAGATTGTAGTTCCGTTAGGTTATCGTGCATTGCATTTTCTCTGAATAAGTAATAATTTCATGAAAGTTGCACATCAGTGAAATAAATTTTTCCTAGTGTTGTTTTAGAAAATTCTTTTTTACATTTTTTAAGGGGTGCTTTTTTTCGAATAATGGTATAGTATCTAAAAATGAATGTCAAGACTAAAGAACATTGCCGCCTCAAAAGAAAGAAAAGTATCGTTTCATTTCTGTAAACAATCTCCATTACTGTAAGTGAAAGCTCATTTTTAATGAGTTCTTTTTCGGGTGATTTTTTACTACTAATTTTTAATTAGCGGATTATAATTAATATAAGGCCAAAATTTGATCTAAAATAAAACTGTTTAAAATTTGTGGTGGGAGATCTCCCGAAAAAACGGGAGAGTTGGCAGCTTTGCATTGTTACAAATAAAATTTATTAATGGTCAAAATTTAATGTGATTTAGAACTGGTTATTTTTGCTGGACGAAATGACTCGATCAAGAAGACCCACAAAACAAATCTAACAAATATATTCTTCACAAAAATGGTTGTTTACATTCCATAAACTTCGGCAGTTATTTATCTCTTCCCCTATATTGGGTTTTGCCTTTGTAGCCCTCTAAAATATTTAGAAATAATTACATTTCTTCAGCATTTTTCAGTGGATTATATTCTAAATCAAAGTTTTGTGTAAAAACATTTCTGCTCCTTTTTCGGATTCATAAGAAAATAAATTCCCAAATAAATAAAGGTCAAGAATGAAAAAGGGCAGCAAAGAAATTAGTCAATGTGAACGAAATTCCGTTCTACTGAAATGTAAGTAATATTTTTCACTTCCTAACTCTTGTCTGACTCGTTTACCAAACTTTCGCATAAAAGAAGAAATATTTTATCACTTAAATATTTCAATCATTTCACTCTTTGTGTAGATACACACTTTCTGGATTATTGTTTTTTTTTCCCGTCGGAAGCTCATACAACACCGGTATTATATGCTTCGGTGCAGAGCTGCCAAGTCTCCGGCTTTTTTCGGGAAATTTCTCACCACTAATTTTTACTTACAAATTTATACTTAAAATAAGTCCAAATATTTAATCTGAAATAAAATTGTCTAAAAATTGTTGTGGGTAATCTCCCGGAAAAATCCGGAGACTTAGCAGCTCTAGGTAAGGTTTTGATGTAATCCTACAGAAAACGAACAGCACATATACCTCTTTTTTCCGAAGAATTTTCTACAGCAATTTCCCTTTTAATAACCTACGCCCATTGGAAATTTTAAAACAAAATAAAACTGTTTAAAATTTGTGGTGTGAAATGTTTTTGAAAACACGTGGTTGACGAGATATGCGGGCTGTGATTCTGACATTTTAGTCACACTTCTTCGTTCTCGAAAAGTCATGTGAGCAAGCGGGTGTAACCATCTTATTAACAAGTACAGGACGTTTAAAATTAAAGTTACCTTGTTTATCGGGGAAAAAAACACTCAAAATACTGGTGTTAAACAATAAAGTAAATAAAAAAACTTTGTAAAAAAACACACATAAGATGTTATAGGTAAGAAGATACACACGTTTCGAACAAAAACCTTGGACTGATGAAGGCCAAAACAATTTTTGGTCGAAACGTGCGTATCTTCTTACCTATAACATCTTATGTGTGTTTTTTACAAAGTTTTTTTATTTACTTTACCTTGTTTAGATTTACATAGCGATTGTTATGGTGGACGTATTTAGTTGAAACTGGATAAATGCGTTACATGGACCATTGGCAAAAGAATTTTGCAATAAAATAATTCAAATTTCTACCGATATAATACGGCGTTTTTCAAGTAAAAAGCAAGTTTAAATTTTATGAAAATTTGAAACGTTTTAAAATGGCTAGTTAATAAATGCCTTATAATCATTCTTCACTATGCCTTTAGAGAAGAAAAGACGATCTTTAGTAGGGATCGACCCATACCATATTTTCACAGATACCGATAATTTACCTATAAATTCATTCTTAGAAATAGCCGATACCGATACTTTATAGTTAATGTATCGGCCGATACCGATACTTTACATGATTTAATGCCATTTAAATCTACATCTGTGAGCAGTTTTTGCAACGAGTACAGTTCTCGTTGAAATGAAGAACACCATGATGAGACCATAGATAAAAATTTGAACCCAGTAGAAAAAGCATTAAAAAGGAAAAACAGTGAATATATTTAAGTGAGTGTACAGTATTTATAGTCCTACTTTTCTATTAAAACATACCGACCAATGGCCAAATTTATGAAACGCTGAACATTGGGAAATGTCTGAAGTGTGCAGGTTCGGGATTCTTTCTCCTCGCGTGTTTATCGATCTAATGGTCCAGAGTTTTGGATGGTTTTCTTCAGATGTATCTTGAATATGCGTTAGAACCCCTCAGAAAGTTCTACCAGTGTTTTTAGGGAACTTACCTTGTCTTGTCTAGGTTGTCAGACTATCTCTAGAAATTGCTGTACGTCATGTTTTTGAATAGCCGGGTATAATTAAATTCTAATTTTACTCTGAGCACAAGACTTTGTTAATAAGGTGTAGTAGTGTAGTAGTAGTTGTTGTTGTTATTGTGAACACGTATATCGAATTTGTGTGCTTGGCTCGAAGCCCGCTTATAAATCCTTGTCAGAAGGACAACACAAGGGGTGCGGCTCTGGGGGGTCTTTCTAAGGGGTGTTAACCCGTATTTACGCTAAGTTTCGGAGAAAACCACGGAAAACTCCGAACAGTTAAGTCGACGGACTCTGGATGGGATTCGAGCCCGGGACCTTCACACTTTGCCCGTCTACCATTTCCAGTGACATAACCACTGTGCCACGGTGAGGCTTTTAATAGGTAAAATTTATTTTAACATCAAAGAAAACAAAATTTAAAAAAACCCTTTACGCACAAAATTTATAAGCTAAAACTTCAAATTGTTTCATGAATGCAATTGACAACACACATATCATGATAAATCGGAGCACATTCGGCGTCTAACGCCGAAATTCGAAGGTTCAGAAAACATTCTCTGAACATTAATAGATATTCAGAGAGCCTATGCGTGCTGTGGTGGGTATCGTAAAAGAATTTTTAATTTCTTTTCATGCAAAAATTATGAAGTACACAAATTGAATGCTGATTGCACTATCGCATGTTTAATAATATTCTATGCTAGTTGTAAAATTAATCTTAATCCAAGAATTAAAACGATTAGAAAACATGTCTCAAATAAATTACTTTTCCTAAGTCGGGACAGATCAAAGCGAAAATTGAAACAATATAAAATAACTCATTTTATTAAATTTTATCGTCAGATTTATGTGTTCGAGATCAAATTTTCTAAAAATTTCAAATCTTTGATGATTCTTATTAGTTTTGGAAAAAATAATTGCCCTCCCCCCTCTAAAAAAAAGAAAAAAGAAAAGTGAATAAATGAATAAGAGTGGTTTTTTAGTGCAAAAGTTTACCATAAATATAAAAACTCGCATCGAGAATTTCTCTGTAAAAAATTCAAATTTCTACTTTCACACAGATATCTAAAACCTAGAAAATAATTATTTCAATATTTCTAAATATAGCAAATTTTTAAAACAGACAAAAAAGTATAAACTAGCTTTTCCTAGTCGCATATTGATTATAACTACATACAAATTTCTAAATCCATACAAACGGTCCTAAAAGTTTGCAATTATGAATTTTTTGATATCCATGAAAAAACTTATAAAATATAAAACAAAAACAAAGACCGCATGCAATAGATAATAGTAACGAGTTTAGGAAGAATATATATAACTGCTGTAAAAAAAGAAAGAAACCTCCATGCTCCTAACTTTTCTAACCATGTTCCTGTTAAGAAAGAGAAAAGAAAAATTTGATTTTTGACCGTAAATTGTCTTTTAAAGATAGGCAGCGATCTTAGAAGAAATAAGAACACTAAATAAAAAGGAAAGCGATCATTTGCTTCGGCCCCCTATATTACTACAAGTTATAAAACAGAGCTATTACTTTTTCTCACCTTTAAATTTCGTGCATATTTTTGGTATGTTGTTTAATTTATGTTCTTCGGTCGGTAACTTAAATTAATTGAATACAATTAAAATTTTTAACATATATATTTTTTTCATTAAATGTAATGAGTCTACAACTGTCTGCAACAGTCTCGTGTTTTTTTTTTGGGGGGGGGGCGGGGCATCGGCTGGGAGCCTGTGATATCTTGCCGGTCCTGCCATCCTACTGCTAGCCATATTTGTTACTTTCCTTTTATGAATGACTAATTAGTTTAGAAGTTTAGAACTTATTCTCGTGCCACATGGTTCGTTTTTACAGGGAAAAGAATTTTAATTATAAAACCGTCATCCCCTGAAATACCAAACGATGTCAAGGACAGTCTCCTCCATCAGTTTTGATATCGATATCATATCCAAGCCGAATCAGATGTCCTCGCGCCAATTTTTAACTGAAAATTTTAATCCAATTTTAAACAAAAATTTAAAGCCAATTCAAAGGCCATACCCAGGGTCGGCCCAAGGGGGATGCGAATGTAGGTGTCGTCTAAGGCCCCGCGCTTAAAGAGGCCTTGCTAATAGGCCATTTTTTTGCTATCACATTAGACCGAGCTAGGTAGATGGTTGCGATATCTCTCGAAAAAAGCCGAGAAATAAAACTAATACCCTACTAGCAATTTTGCTCGGGCCATCATCGGCTGGCTACGTGGCCGGTGGTAGCCCGAGCAATATTGCTAGTAGGGTATATACTTGCAGAGCTTGTATTAACTTGCAGAAGACATGATAGAAAAGAGGCCAGGCTCTTGCGCTTCTCCTGGAGCCCCGCACGCCTCTCGGGCCGGAGCTGATACATCTAGCCCCCCCCCCCCCCCATAAAATTTATGTGTACATATTAGAGAGAATGACCCCCTTTTTTAATCTAGACAGAGCGAAAATAAACTGAAGTAAAATTATAGCCTCCCTCTCGAAATCTGCTTTTTGAATTCGCTACAGATCGCATATTTACTCCAGATTGGAATATTTTAACAGAATTGACGACTGCCCTGCGCCACTGTCATCTAACGTTTCCGCATCCATATTTTCTTCCAAACTTGACTTGAAAGTACATCCATATTTAGTGATGGTTAGAAAAAAAAAAAAAACACGGTTCGAAAACAGTCGCGCAAACAAATATGCCAATGAAACGACGCCTCTAATCTCATCGCCAGAATAGATTTTTGAGTGGTGTTGCGCCTGCGTGGTTTTTCTTCTGAAAAGCTAAGTATCGGTAAAAATGGATGAATGTATCGGGAACCCATACTTTCATCCGATGTATGGGATGCTTTTGATACCGATACTTTTGAAATATGAAAGAACCGATACCAATATCTAAAAAAATAGGAGTTATCGACGCCGATACTATCGGTCCATCCCTAATCTTTAATGATCAACATGGCTGAAGAAAAGGATGCTGACACTTTATTCATATCCCTGTGCCTCCGAAAAGTCATGTGGCCAAGGGGCTGTGACCATCTAAGTCCGATACAGCTATACCAAGAGCGTCACACCTGACACGGCCTAGGTCACATAACTCTTCGAGAGCAGAAGTGTATCCAAAATGTCAGCGCAGTAGCCTGTATCTCCTGAGTCACGAGTGATAAAGTTGTCTCATCAGAACTGCAGTAATTTATAAACTGCACTGCTTGAACATCGACTCTTGAAAGGCCTTTGTTTGTTTGTTTGTGTGATTTTGGCAACGCTACACTAGTGCGATCTGCCAAGGATAGGAGGACTTTCTAAGGGGTTCTAACGCGTATCCACGTTACACCTGGAGAAAACCTACCAAAACTCAAGAACGTCAGATTGACAGCCGCGCGATGGGACCGGAACCTGAGACTTTCCCACTTCGGCCGTCTACCATTTTCAGTGACATAATCACTGTGCCATGGTGAGGGTGAAAGGCCTTTGAAAACGACCTATGCAAATTTGGAGTGTCTTAAAAGGGCAGTAGCCAATACCATATGCTAATCTCGGTTTTTCTTATTTATTTATTTTATAAGAACTGCAGTAATTTATCAACCGCACTGCCAGAATATCGAAGCTTGAAAGGCAATGGCCCTTTTCGTAAGCATTTTAAACTTCGATATTCTAGCAGTACTGTTTATAAATCACTGTAGTTTAAATAAAAGAACTTTATTGACTACTGGCCTTTTTAAAACGCTCCAAATTAGCTTATCGTCTTTTCTTCATGAAAAGATCCATCCATTATTTGAAAATTTTACTGCAGATATTTTGCCCGTGGTCCGTGAAAAGTATTTACCAAATTTCAACGAAATACGTCCACCAGAACGGGCTCTGCGTACGTTTAAACAGGGTAACTTAAATTATAACCACAATATATATATAAGAGCGTCATTTGCGATCGCAGCGGTGCGATTCTAAATCGTCTTGATCCCCTCTACCAATCTAGAAAATTTTGTGACATATATATATTTTTAGACACGCCCTGTGTATGTACGGTAACGCATATTTCAAATTTAAAATAACGCTGTTGGAATCCAGCAACGCAGTTTGCGACCTGTAACATCGGCTAGGCTCTTCTTCCACATGTAACATTATCAAAAATTCAAAAGTTACAAATAATAGATTCTTTCTCCTTTAAGGGGGAAAGACATACCATGTCAATAGAGGTACCAAATCAATAACCAGTAGCAGAGAAAATTGCGGAAGTATTTGAAATTATTCATGGAAAAATTTTACTTCAAGGTGATTTTTTACCCAAACCTTTTGTCCTTTTATCTATCGCTTACATTCACTTTTTGGAAAATAGAAATACTTTATGAGCTCAATTTTTCATTCACTTTTCCCAGAGTCTTTGAATTGGGGAAAATACTTTGAAAGTTTTACTCTAGAACTTTCGAATAAAACCGTAATATCCTAACTTGGTTAAATTTTTGATACAGTTTTAAAATAGAATGTGCTTTTATTTTTTTTTTTCAAGCTCATTGAGCTTGAGATTAAATTTAAACTTTTCTGTTTAAGATAAAGGCTATTAATCGTTCTCTCTGAAAACTTTATGTATTGGTTGCTTGTAAAACTAATTTGGGGGCACAATATCCATTTCTCGTCTCATCAGGTTATGGGTGACATATAGCATTGCAAAAACTAAGTAAAAATAATTGGAAAATGTTCGAAATAATTTTGTTTGTTTTTGTATTCGCATTCTAACTGAAGTGTAAATAGACATAATTTCTTATTTCCTATTGATGAGTTCTCTATCATGTGCACTTTTGAAACGGGTGCACACAACAGCTTGAATGGTTCTCTCATAGAAGATTTACAATTCTTACCACTTTAGCGGGGATTGTTCTACATCTCTTAGGTTAGAAAAGTCAAACAACTGACGCTTAATGAAATGTCAAATTTATATTTCATGGAACTCCTAACCTCTTCAACGCTACATTTCCAATTTAAAATGTTACCAAATCATTATATACAGGGGCCTCCCGGTGAGGCATAGTCAAGTCAAATAACTAAGACAAGTTTATTTACAGTAATGAGTAGGAAAAGAATAATATTTAGAAATATATTTTTAAAAATGTGATAACAATTTATAAAGGTACGAACATAACTGGTAAACAAATTGCACAAGAACATCATGCAAAAATAACGATGGAAAGTTCCTAATCGCCATTTAAAAGTAAAACCACCTTATAGAGCAAGAGCCAGCGGCCGCCAGACCTTCGTCATAGTATAAAAGCTGAAACTTTCTCTGCGCATACCCCCCAACAGAGGTAGGAACAATCGGCCACTATAAAGTTTGGATGATCGTGGCTTTGGCAGGTAACAGGTGGCAAAGGTGTATAAAATTGCAGAAAATTTTCGTCATTTTATAAAGCTTAATTTTTTTATATGTTCTTCTTCGCAGTACTAGAAATCACTTTATCCCTTGCCAGACACTTTTCCATCGTGGCAAACCCCAGCCAGACAACCTCAAAGTCAACGGGAGTCATGGAAAACTGTTGTGTTCGTAAACTCCCGCGACGAAGTACGTCAAGCTGTCACAAAGTACCAAGCACATTTTATACTGCTACTTTTGAACTTTCTTATGATGCTGCAGCGCGCTCGTAATAGAATTACGTTTTCCATGACTTTGAGGTTGTCTGGCGGGGGTTTGCCACGATGGAAAAGTGTCTGGCAAGGGATAAAGTGATTTCTAGTACTGCGAAGAAGAACATATAAAAAAATTAAGCTTTATGAAATGACGAAAATTTTCTGCAATTTTATATACCTTTGCCACCTGTTACCTGCCAAAGCCACGATCATCCAAACTTTATAGTGGCCGATTGTTCTTACCTCTGTTGGGGGGTATGCGCAGAGAAAGTTTCAGCTTTTATACTATGACGAAGGTCTGGCGGTCGCTGACTCTTAGACTATTAGGTCTTTTACATTTTATTTCGTTCCGAGAATCGCAGTCTGGCCATGAGTACATTTGAAACATATCAAGGTTGTCTGAGAAACTCTTACCAATCTAAATTCTATTGTACTAAATACGAACCAAAATCACGCGAATTACATTATTTGTGAAATGCATACAGTAAAGACATAAAGTTTGTTTCCACAGAGTAAATTCTATTTCTGATGAGTACATTTAATATCTTAACCCATTTATGCCTAGCGTCCCTTTTTTGGGACGGCATTTTCGCTATCATTCGAAAACGTTATTTATTTTTCCTAGCCTTTATTCGCGAGTATTGAACCTCAATTCTACAAAATATTTTAATATGGCCAAGTAGGATGTTCACATTTCAATTTTTATACATAATGATTTTATATGAAATCATCCCTTGCTCAAAATGTTGACATCAGAAATTTATCAATTACTTCTGGTGTTAGCAAAAATCGAAGAAAGTCGCAAAAATATCCAGGCACGAATGGGTTAAAGATAAAAATTTTAAATGCACTTCCTATGCAAAATAATTAATTACAATGATCTATTTTCTTATCTTATACAATTAGCAATGATTAAAAAGTCATTTGCTGTAAAATTAAATTTCCTATATTAAATTTCTAAAATGTTCTTATGCATGTAAACACACCAGAAATTCTAAATAGCTCTATGCTACGAGATTAAAACTGGGTTGCTTTACTATCGTTTGACTAATTCAATCATTTAAAGCTTGAAATTAACGATCGCCAGCTGGCCAGTCGGAATCATTCCTGGCGATTATTTCACGATGTTATCAAAGTTGACGACCTGAAAAATTTACTTGTTTTTATGATAGAACGCGAAACTATGGTTGTGTACGTATATTTCGATGTTTAAAGGAAATTTTTTTCGGTTTTTTGTGCTTTTGGCATGCTTACATGCAAAAAATGCGGAGTCGTAACTGCAGGCGGAACCTGTGATAGCTTTCTACACCCCTTTTCCTTTCAATGCTGAACTAGATCTAGCACCTGCACATGTCGACAGATTGTGGTCTGCGCTGAAAAACGCACTTGATAATAGGAGTTTATCAATGAACAGAGACTGGAAAATCATTTGAGAGTGAAAACATCAGGCATAACTCTTGATATTAAAAAATATACCTTCAGCCCAGAAAAAGCCCATAAAACTTTGGTGGGAAAATAGTATACAGGAAAAAAAAAATCCATTTTGTATAATTGAAAATTCAATGTGGAAATGAAATAAAATTGTAGATTTAAAAGTATAGTCTTACATGTGCTTTACTTATATCCGTTACTTTTTAAATTTATATTTATGTATATATTAAGGCTCGAAATAAGTCGCGGGTACCATGCCAAATGCAGTTTCTTAATCAATGTGATGATCAGCAGTTCTCATGGCAAGTTTAGCTAATATTATTTGAAACTTTATTACTTAGGTGTTTCTTTCTATCTCAGAATTACTTTAAGATTACATATGAAATTGCTGAATGTTTTCAAGAAAAGTAAAGCTTAAAAATAAATAAACAAAACTTCGCATTGCGTTATTGATTCAAAATATTCTAATAGCTAAAAACAAAGCTCAATTGAGAATTTGGGGATATTTTAATCAAATTCTGTAATATAGTATTTAAATGAAAATTTCCATGATATTAAACTTAATTCAGGAGATACTGTGTGAACAATTAACTGTATACAAGAACAAACTATCATTTACATTCAATGTATTTTTTAATACATATTTGGTTTATTTTTTTAGCAAATCTCCAGAGTACATTTCACTTCTCTGAAGTATAATAAGGTATATTTACCATAAATAAGATTATTTTAAAAATGTTAAAGTACATTAATTTGCATACATTCATACATGCATTTAATTGATAACAATTATTTAATAAAATAGTTTGAAATTGAAAAAAGTAGGAATAAGTATAGTTGGTAAATAAATTAAAGCATTTAGTTTATTTAATTGGTAGATATAACACAAGGCAATAGCGGACAGAAAGACAGTTTCCACCTTAAAAGCGCATGCGCAATTGTGAACATACACATTCAGAAGGTATCCATGTTAAATCTAGGGTCAAATATGTTAGCGGGTATGGCATTATTCTGCTAAATCCAGGTTTTTCAATCAGCTTGTAGGCAGACGTAGGATATTCTTACACATTAAATTTTTACATGAGGCATCTGTGCGTGTATGTTTGTGAGACGATACAACACACAAAATTATTCGTCCATTTTCTTATTTGAAAGTGATTTTTTAAATAGGAGCGTCTTTTTTTGGAGGGGTTGGTTAAACAAATTTATTTAAGAGTTTATCGTCCCACTTCATTCGAAGAATGTATTCAACACTTCTTTTGGTCCGGGTTCGGATCATAAAATGGCCACAATACCTTCTGGCAGTAGTTAGTGGACAATGCCTAATCGGCAAGTGCCTGCAGATTGAATAAAAAAAATCTCTTTTGGGGTGATTTCTTGGATTTCCTTTTATTTGTGTCCATAAATATACTGCAGAAACCGAGGCCAGCCCTCATCAACCCAACCATATAAATTGCGAACCAAACTTTTTGTCAGTAATGTAAAGAGTGAAAGAGAAGACCAAGAACATTCAGAAACGCGTAGCTGTGTGGGCTCGGAAATTTCTTTCATTTACCTGTTAATAATCACTTTTGAAGAAGTGTTGAAATAACAGTGAACTTCCCGATCGTCAAAAACTAATGCCTCTTTTACAGAAAGACTTAATCAAAATTGATAGTAACCAAAATTGATAGCACTTAAGGGTGTATATCGAAAAAAAAAAAATTCTGTTTTTAGTCTTGGTAGACAAATTGAAATAAACTAATAGCACCATGGTCTCCAAAAAAATCCAGTTGGTTCTTCATAAGCTGCTTTACACACTGCAATAAGCGAAAATGCTGTAGCTTTTGTGAAATTTTCAGGAAAAATTCTTAAACATGGATCTGAGCTGCAAGGTTTTTCGAAGAGTGACACATTTTGCGAAAATTGCCGACTTTTAAGAATTTTTTCTAAAAGCTTTGAAACTAATACAGATTTATCGTTTACTTCAGTATGTAGTACAGCTTGTAAAGAGGCAGTTTCAACATTTTGAAGTGCCTGGTATAATTAGTTTATTTGTAATTATGTACCAAAATCGCATGATTTTTTCGAATAACACCGACCAAAATTCATAGTTTACAAATTCTATTTCATTTCTTTGTTGAAAATGTCGGATAAAAGCTCACTGCTTATGAAACTTTTGAGAATTTAGACAGACACTCCAAGAGTTCTTCCGAAGTGATTATTAACAGGTTTTAAGGTTAACAGTTTAAGGTTAACAGATTCCGAAGTGATTATTAACAGGTTTAACTACGTTTCAGACCTCAAATTGCTATGCGATTCTAAATCGTGGATTCTCATCTATTAACCTTTACATTACTGACAGTTTTGAATCACCCTGCATACGATATCAACGCTGAAGCGAAGAAATATGCCGGCATGGAGAAATCCAGAACAAGAAGAATAATGACAACAAGAGAGAAAAGGGGAAAATGTCGATGTATCTTCCTTCATAAAAAGAGAAAAGATCTGTTGCTCGACCGGACCTCAGGAAATAAAATTTGAAACAAAACGTACAAGTTTCAACTGAAGTTTAAAGCAAAATAACGCGCGCGCGCGGTTTATCATAAATCCTTACAGTGGTGGCTCGTGGGATACAGCAAGTACAGCCGGGCTGCACTTGTAATTATCAGCACATACTTTAAAATAATTTATTCTACTAATTTTCCTAAATTCAGATTAGAATTATGGAATTCCTACGGTAAATTAAAAAAATCTCAAAACCGTATTGTGGCCGGATCGCTCATTCAGAAAAAAAGCACTTTAATCTTCTCGCAATTCAATTGGGAAAATCTTTGGTTCAGCCCAGAGTGCTGAAAAGAAAATCGGCAGCACCGTTGCCATGACAACGACTACGTAAGCAGCCCCTCCGGCATAGTCTATAATGGGGGTACGCAGCAGAGACTCAGCTCATGAAAGAAAATCAAACGTCGGCAGCACTTGTGAAATCGACTTACTGATTGGCTCGAGAAGTGAGGGAGGGGGTAAGGAGAATATATGTTCTTCAAACTCTGGACTTTATATTGCTGAATTTATCAAGAAGGTAAGCCTGAATAGACGCTTATGAATGGACAATTACCCATCAAAGCAGTATTGTTTTTAAGTAAGCAAGAACTGGCATTTATAGGACATGGCGAGCGAGAAAATTCTTTAAACATGGAAAATTTTAAAGAGCTTTTAAAATTATTGATATCTGAATTAAAACAACGCCTTTTTATGAGGGCATCACTGACCGATTCGCAAGTTTAAAAGAAAGGAGGATTGATTTGACTTATAAAAAATAAGTCAGTTTTCTTTTTTTTTTTTCTTTGCTTCTCAAGTTATCGTTACAAAAGAAAATTCTAAGGAAACTTCGAATCAGACACGGATTAATGCAATTTTGAGGATAAGAGCGGCTGGTTGAAATTTATGTCCATTTTATGGAAGTAAAATAGGATCTCTTACATTTTTTATGTAATTTCTTTCTTTTTTTTTCCCTCGGTGAGGGCTTAATCCGCCAGCTTTCGAATTCAATAACAAAGATTTTCCATTCCTGTCCGGAGGAAGGGGGAGGGGGCTCATATGCTTCCGGCTGCACTAACAGTTTTGACCACGGGCCGCCACTGAATCCTTAATTTAATCAGCGGGACCCTGAGTAGAAATCAAAATGAAGACTAGGCTTGTATAAATAGAGGAGTTTGTGCCAGGGTTGGACGGTACACTGTACTTACCGTCCGATGGTTTTTAACTCTGATGATATTTACCTTGTTGTCAGTACTGTACGGTTAAGGAGACTAGGTTCTGTCAGAAACAACTCTTTTGCATAAGGAGAAATTTCAGAAATCCAGTTTGCGAGCCTTTCATATCTCCCCCCCCCCCCCCCAACCCTTAAAATTTTTTTATAATTAAAAATATCACTTTCTAAAAGGACTTTTGTTTTTTAAGGAAAGAAAATAGCAGAAGCCGTTTCTTATAAACTTTACAATGTCTTAATTAATCCATAGCACTGAGAGATGTTTTGTTACTTTCTGAACATGTACCATGTAAGGAAGGTATTGTAATCATGAAAAAAATTCGACTTCGAGATTTTGGTGTATTTACACGTTTTGAGGTCTTTTGAATTCATTTATGCTATTTTTACGAGATGCGTGTGTGTGAATGAGTGAACACGATAGCTCCTAAACAGGGCATTCGATTAAGTTCAAATTGGGTATGTATGTTATAAACCTCGGTCGCAAGACCGGTATTGATTTTGGTGTGTATAGGACTTAGTTTTGTACAGGGCTACGACAAAGACTTCTTTTACATTATGGCCTATGGGGTGGGGGGAATTCTTGAAAGTGCGCTAGAGTTTAAACAGTACATTCGATTGAGCTCAAATTGAAGAACCAAGAATTTTTGTTGAATTATTCATCGATTAAAATTTATTTAAATGCTTGGTAATGATCTTAATCGTAATGTTCGAAAGTCGAGTGGAGTCACTCCAGATATTTTTATTTTATTTTCATGAAACCTGTAATTAAAGTGTTTAGTAACATCAGATCCGTGGTTAAAGCGTTTAGGAAATTTTACCTCTGAAACCCGCCATACACTCAGAAGATATGCGTATTAGATGTGTGGGGTGGAAAATATCATTGGCGGGTATGGCATTCTGCTTAACCCTGGGTTTTGAATCAGATGCTAAATACACATAGGTGTAGGATATTACCTTAAAAAATTTAAATGTCTCTGTTTAAAAAAAAAATTGAATTGCCATGAATTCGATTTTTAAAATACGATTTGAGTGTCTGCGTATTTAAAATATGAAGATTACCACCAATGCAAATTTTATGTATAGCACTAGCTGCGTGCCCGTTCTTCGCACGGTAGGAAACGAAAATTTTCCTTACATGTGTAATTCCAATTAATTCCAGTGATGTGAAATCTAAAATAAAAGCAAAATTATTTGACTTATGATGTAAAGTTTGCGTCATGAGTACTAACCTGGCATCATTGCAATATAATGACTCAAAAAACTACGTCAGTGTCATTCGCGATCAGAAAAGTGAAAAGCTTGGCGGTTTGCAGAGAACTCCTGACTTTCAAAATGTGTTATTTCCACATCATACTGTTTTTAGGTTCAAGTTGTAGCATTAAATACATCAGACACTACATGAAATGGACAATCGTTTATTTTTTAAATAGCTGCGCACCCGCTCTTCATACGGGAAGAAGCGAATATTTTACTAAAATCATATCTGCATGTGACAAAACAGAATTTCATTTTTAAAAATGTTCAAGTAATTTCCTCAGTTGAAATTACTGCGGGATATATCAACGCAAATTAGAATTACTTATCGTTCTGTTGGTTGAAAACAACCCTTGAAAAAGGATAAACAGAACACTTTTAATTTCATAAAATATTATTAACGTGGTATATTGTGATTTATTCATATTATCCTTACAAATCTACTAATACTACCTATTACGCATATTAATACTTATACGAAGATAAATTATCTTCGCTTCTCCCTCTTAAATGATCGATTTAACGAAACAGCTTACATTATTTCGCACAAATGGGACCTTCTTATTCTACGCATTACCATAAACATTATTCATTTCACATAATAGTTGCTATTAAGGAAGCTCTCCATACATATTTAATTTATGCATAGTTTTGCAAGATTGGCGTATTTAGCACCGCAAAACATTTAATCTCGCCGTGGTGAAAAATATTCAAGCAGTGCCAACTTAAATATCCATGTGTCCAATATAAAGGTATCGTATAAATCCTCCATAGTTCTGTCTACTGTAAACATCAAACTTTGCCATCTCGAGGAGCTATTTAGAATCGCTATAACTGTGACAGGACGTTAGAGTTGCAGAGTTCTAATATTTACTTCTAATGTTTAATAATAAGAACTTCTAATGTTTAATAATAAGCTTTCTAATGCTTAATGTTTAATAATAATAATTAATCTTATGAGATAATTTATACAATGACTTACAGAAATATGAAAATTATAATCATGATTTTCAGTATGATATACTAAGTTATGTTTCAGTATATTAGTATTAGTTATGTTAGTTGCTAAATAACAGGAATTTACAGAAAAATACAATTTATAACTATTACATTCACACACTTACTTTTTTCTTGTTTAGTACGTTGCTGAAAAAAGAACGTACAAAATCGAACAAATCCAAGGAATCATTTTCAGGTCTAGATTTAATTTTAGTAAAATAATTAAGTGTTTGAATTAAAAAAAAAAATTAAAACTGAAATTAAAACTTTTTATAATTAATTCGTGACTGTTCGCTAAGAGATAAATTAGTATGAAATATTTCAGTTCATTTGGGATTGGAAGTTTTCGAAAAATTTAGATTTAGATGTTTGATCCAGACTCCCATTGGAAGATATATAAAAAAAATAAAACTTTAAATTAAAATTTGTAATTATTGATTCGTTTATTGTTAGATAAAAGACATAAATATTCAAAATTTTTCGTTCTATTTATTGAGAAAGTGTCGTGAAATTGTAATAAAAAATAATTTATTTCTCAGGATCAATCCCGCGGGATTAGGATCGTAATCCCGCGGGACTAGTCCCGCAAATATTTGTGCGGGATCCCACAGGATCCAGTTCCCGCGGGATCGGGATTGCATTCCCTAGGTTAAACTTGGCTTATGAACTTTTCTTTTATTCGTAATAACCCATTTATGCCTAGCGTCCCTTTTTTGGGACGGCACTTTCGCTATTAGTTGAAAAGGTTTTTTATTTTTCCTAACCTTTATTCACGAGTATTGAGCCTCAATTCCACAAAATATTTTAACATGACCCAGTAGGATGTTGACATTTCAATTTTTATGCATAAAGATTTTAAAAGAAATTATCCCTTGTTCAAGAAGTTGCCATCAGAAATTTATCTAGTATTGCTGGTATTAGTAAAAATCAAAGAAAGTCGCAAAAATCTATGGGCACAAATGGGTTAAAGAAAGCTCGAATAATAACTCGAAAATTGAGCATAAGAATAATCGCTTTTAATTATACATTTTTGCGCTTAATTCCATGTACAAGCAGCAGGTAGTTTTCCGACTTTGATTTTGTGAATAATTATTGTATTCACCTGCAAAATTTCTACGTTTGTTTAATACTTGCTTCTCCAATTTTCACGTGGGATATTACAGTAGAGGGAAAATATATGAATGAATCCTTAAAAAAAGTGTCAGAAAAATCCCAAGTACTTTCTTCACGCTGCACATAAACTCGCCTTCTAAAGTGTTAAACCTACCCACACAGCACACTATGTCCAAGGTCTAATAGATATCCAAACTGATCTATAACATCCAGGACATTTAAAGGATATTTATAAGCGGAGAAAACTATATATCTATAGGACATCTAAATCGCTACCTCTATAAGATATCCTTAGAGGGCTTATAGATATCTAATAGTCATCCGAAACAAGATATCTATTGGAAATGTATGTATGACATCCATAAGAAATCCATCAGTAGTCATCTTACGTAGCTAATGAAATAGATGTCCCATAGATATTTAATTGCCATCCAAAGCTACATATCTTTTGGTTGTGTGTGTATAACATCCATAAGAGATGCATTTCTAGACATCTTATTTACGTAGAGGATTGGATGGCTACTGAAAAAAAAAATTACGCAGTTTTAAAGGCTTTTCAGAAAAATCGCAAAATCTGGTAAGAAATTTTTTAAAATCCGATGCCTATAGCTTGAGTTGAGTGATCATCTATGATGTCACCAAATTTCATTTAGTCGTTATTACGTGATGTGCGAAAAAAATTTGCGCAGTTTGAAAGAATTTTCAGAAAATCTCAAAATCTAATGAATTTTTAAAAATTCGACGCCTATAGTTTAAGTTGAGTGACCACCTATCATGTAACAAAATTTTATTTCATTCGCTTCAGTTAGTTTTACGTGGTGTTCAGACAAACTTTTTTTTTCTTACGGTTGTACTGGGGTCCTAAATGCTTAAAACGGATAGAAATCGCAAAATTTTGTGATATCAAGTAGTGTACCGCAAATTCTAATTTTATTTATTTAGATACATAAAAGTTTTTTCATTCCGAAATTGAAGCAACAATCACTTCAAACTTTAGTCTTCTCACACCGAGTTTAATCTGTCTGGTGGTTAGAAAACTCGCCTTTCACGCCTTGGATCCGTGGTTCGAATCCAGCCGAAGAAAATAGGTTTCAGTTTAAAAATAAATTGAAGTTCTTATGTATGATAATAGATGGCAGCACCAAAAATCACAGAATGGAGGAAGAATACTCAGTGGGTAAAAAAAGTCGTAACTACGACGTCAAAATTCACTTTTCCCCCGAGAAATTTGGATATTTTGGACTTCCAATTAATATCTATGCTACCTAGATATAGATCTCTTACAGACATCCTGGATATTATAGATGTTGTCTAGTCCTTAGAGAGACCACACCCCAAATCTCTTATAGAGGTCCATTTTATGTTATCTGGAGGATCCTGGACTTCTAATAGATATACCCTTATCCAATTCTGATTCTTTATACATAACCAATGGATATCTTTGTGCTGTGTGGGTAGCTGAGAAGCTACCCACGCAGCACAAAGGCTAGAACTTAGATACTACGCTGGGCTAGTTTCTCGGCTAGAACTTAGATACTACGCTGGGTTAGCTCCCGCACGGTCATCGGTGAATACCATTTGAGTGTTCGACCGAGAGCTTGCTGTTTGCTGTAAACCAGCGGTCGAAGTAGACGGTGAATACAAGCGTAAGTGTGAATCGGGAACGTCTGCATCTTAGAAGCGTGTTTTCTCCATGATGAAACTTAATATTTGGTCGGATGATTGAGGCTGCATGCTGGATTCTACCGTGCAAGCCTTCCGTATCGTAAGACAAATCAGTGTCAAATCCTCCAAAATTGCATAATTCGCTGAGTGGCAGATTAATGCAATTTTGTTGGGTGTGGGCGCCTAGCCAGAAGATAAACCTACGCGTACACTTTATGGAAGTAAAATAGGACCTCTTATGTATTACTTTTCTTTTCTCGGATGACCCTTTTAATCCGTCCTTGCTATGGCTTTACACGCCACGATTTCTGTGAAATTTTTTTAATGATAATATGTAAGGAAATGTTACTCCAGCGAAAAGTATGACTAGTGCAAAGGACGAATAAAACTAACTTACAATTTCTGCTGCTGCAGAGTTGCAAAATAAGTAACGTCTCCATAACACATTTTTTTATTTACTTTACTTTCATGTATAATTTAGATAAAGGACGGTTTATAGCTTTGTTTCTTTTCTGCCGAGCTCTTACTCCAGCCTTAATTTAGACCTCTTTGATTATGGTAATCCTGTTCAAGGGAGATCGAAGACATTTTCAATGCATTAAGGTCTCTGAGCATTTTCTTTGGGGGGGGGGGAGAGGAGATGGAAACGTAGGTTTGTTTCTTGTTGAGTAAGATTAATATACCGGGTGATTAAAAATTAGATGTTACAGCAACTATCTCTTAAACCGTGAGTGATCGAAACATACTTTCAGATAGAAAAGTTAGTCTAATGAAGAGTAACTTTCAAATATGACTTTTTTTAAGGATCAGATTAAAATACAAAATTTAATTTTTATACAGTCCCTCTTCTCCTACCACTTAGCAGAAAATTGTTCTGTGTCCAAAAAAGTAAATTGAAATCAGTTCGTGGCTCTGAGTGCAAATTGAAAATTTTTGCATTCGCCGCCAAAAGTCAGGAACATGTAATTATTTTTCGACCTAATTTACATTAGTGGTCGTTCAACAGCTAGATTTGATTTCTGGGAATTCTACGAATAATGAATGCATACTTCTCAAGCAGTTTCTAGGGAAAGTTAACCCACAGCATTTTCTTTGCCGTTCTCTGTTACACTTCGAAACATTTTCTCTTGAAGTGGATTACACCTCATAAAGTAAATTGTCCGCATAATTTCAAAATGCAATATAGATCAGTTCAGGTGAAACTAAACATGTTAATTTGACGAGTTAGAATGCATTGAATTTCCGTTTCCTTAAAAAGGAATAAATATTTAACACCTCTTTTAGATCATCCGATACATTAGCGGAGTATAAGATAAAACATGCTCATCTAAAGGATCAGTGTACTGTACACACTAACACAACTGCACGCTTTTTTCGGATGAGCTATTTTACTGGGACGCACCGCACGTATAATGAAAATTCAAAATTTTTATTTAAAATAGAATTATATTAAAATTGTGGCGGGAAATCTTCCGAAAAAGTCTAAAAGTTGGCCCTTGTGCACTAACACAGGGCCGGCCCAAGGGGGGTGCGAATGTAGGCGATCGCCTAAGGCTCCGGGCTTATAGAGGCCCCGCTCCTGGACTATTTTATTGCTATCTCATAAGACATGATAGAGAAGAGGCCCCGCTCTTGCGCTTCGCGTGGGGCCCCGCACGCCCCTCGGGCCGTCTCTGACTAACAGATGTTTTAGATCGGGAAACGAAAGAATTTTATACAATTAGATTTTAAGAGCAGTGATTAAAAACAATTTAACGTGTTGTTTACTTCAAACCGTTTACTCGCTTTTATGCTAATGCACGACATCAGCAATTCCTCTTCTGCCTTTCCGCAGAATGCCACACTGGGCCGACGTAGCTATCCCAATTGTGTAAAGCGCTAACGATCCGATGTCGATGGACGTAAGCATCCTTCAAAATCCAGCCATTTTGCCAAAATGACGCCAAGCTTGGCCCCTGGAAAAGGATTTCTAGAAAGTTGGAGCAAAACCGACTAATGAATACTGATCAACTTTGCTTGAAGATGTTAAAAAAATTATGAAATTTTAATCAGATGCAGACAAATTAGTGTATGCATACAGTTAGTGAGAAGTTGATTCTATCATGCTGTGTATGAGCCTTAAATTCATTGCTGCCAATTTTTGCGCTTTTTTTTTTCGAAGATTTTTTATTGCAATTATTATACGAAGTTTAATTTGATAAAAAATTTAGATTAATCTAACTTTATAAAATGAAAAAGAAAATAGTGGTGGAAATTCTACCAAATAAAGCGTAAAAGTTGTGATAAATATATCCCGAATGTGTCCTTCTACACAGAAAAACACTTTCTCAGCTCTGTTGGGTGGGTCGATATGTTGAACGCGATGAAATTTGACACCATCTTTATAAATCATATAAGTTTAGCTAAAAAATTCACGTGGATGAAAATTATTCATTACTTTCAAACTAATTTTGCCGCAGTGTCGATTTTCTGTCTTGCAAGATTATTGATGACTTCTAATATCAGAAAAAGTACGCATTCCCCTAACGCTTTCTCCTTTCTTTCCCCCCTATTTTTAATGAATAGGTATAGGAGAAATTGATTGTGTTGTAATTTGCACTCCATTTTTCATTTTCATACTCTCTCACAACATTCATTATGAAATACAAGTTTTACCCATTAACCCTTTTGGCACAGATGTATTTATTTATTCATTCTAACTGGAATGTGTAATTTGACTTCACCTTCGTGATGGAAATGAAACGTCTATAGTAAAGGAAGTTTTAATTTTACAGTATGGAGTATAAGCCACAACACACACACACACACATATATATATACTATGAAGCAGAACGTAAATAAATAAAACTGTTGTTCGTAGCACCAAATAACGACTACGGCCGTGGATAATGAATATAGTTTATTAGGCACACAGCAATAGTATGTAACATAAGTAGTTTGCTATCATTAATAACACACAGAATACTATAAGAAGCACCTCGCTTCTTCAGCACACAGCAGTAGAGAAAAAAAACTTGAACTAACTGATACGTCTTGGAAGAAGAGCGCGGCGAAGTCTGACGACTGTATTCTTGCGCTCCAGGAGAAGAGAAAAAAGTTCGCTCGCTCTCCAACAAAAACATATAAAATGAAACCTAATTTTATAAAACGCTTTCATTTGTTTCGTTGTTGAGGGCGGAGTTACATTCAACTTGGGCGGTACTCAATTCCAAAGTTGTATCAGAATGTCATGTGTTCGACTTCGGCCAAATATACATATCATTTTCTGATACGTCAAACGTGCCCAAAGGGTTAATATTAGAAAGGTACATCTGCATACGCATTATAAAATAGTTTACAACAAAATTAATTTATTCGCTCATATCCTTGGAATGACATGGCGGCATCGCAGGATTAATCTACTTCTTGCTTCAGAGCTTGGGAGTTTCTATGCCTTCGCTGAAGACCAGCACAGCGTAAGCGGAACAAACTCATAAAACTCGTAAATTATGAAGCAAAAGTTACTTTAAAAGTAAACTTTAATGTTTAATTCTGAACCTTTTTCCTGGGAAATTTTCTCTTGTTTTCACAAGAAATGAATGGTCAGCACACGTTAATGTAGTGTAAAAATGATTATGATAATGACTATTATCAGAGATACGTACAATTTAACAGTACAATTTTACGTACAATAACTTTCTTTTCCACTTACAAATAATTTTAAAATGCTACAAAGCGAAATAAAACCGAGATTCAAATAACATTTTGAAATTTACGTAATTATTAGCAAATCTTATGCTTTTATCATGATACAAAAGCCCAAACATTTATTATTGCTTAGTATTTTTTTTTCTTAACTCGATATAAGAAGAAAGGCACGAAAAATTCAATTGCAAACATTCCTTATTCAAACCAAGCAGTCAAAGTAAAAAGAGGTTAGATCAAAATACATGACAGCCAATTCATTTGCAATTTACATGTATCTTACCGCGACTTTCCCGAACGAAGTCTGTTGGCTAAGTGGAAGAATTACCCTGATAAATTAAATACCGGCTTAAATTTATAAGTCACATTGTAAAATTGCTATTCTGGCTGTACATCATCATTTTATTAAGGTTACTACTGTTTAAAATTTTTGAATCAATAATCAAAATTATATTTAAATTTTGAAGAAATGACTTATAATCACATGATGAATTGCACTCTTACTTTCAAGACAAATTGTAGTATTAAATTTAATCGGTAATCAATAAGAAATTAACATAAATTCAAGCAATAATAAATTTGATAAAATGTTTACAAGCTACCAGAATCTTAATTTTTCGATAGATATTTTCATTTTACATATCTAACTTTCCTGAGCAGGAAAGGCTAACTGTACCAGTGAAGGCAGGGTCATACGGGAGGGAGTGTGTTGAGTGGTAATCGTGTTGTACTGCCGTGCAAACTTCTATTGACACAGGTTATAAAATATGCAAGATACAGGTTTGTCTGTTTGACTTGTAAGAAAAAATTTTTAGGTCTTTAAATCCTTTCAATAAAACAATATCTGCATCCGAAACCTATCTAAATTCGATTACCTATCCAAGATTCCAACTCAGAAATCAGTCACCGATTTTCACTACTGGAAGTCACAGGTCTCAAACGGTCGTCGTAAAATTAAGCTTTAAATTATGCTTATCTAGGAATCTACCTGCCACAAAAGGAAGAGTTTTACTGTGTCTATCATACGCAAGCAGTCTCAATATTACTGCAATTTTTTCTAATTAGAATTTTTAATTTCTGGTTAATTAGTACTTTTTTAATGGCAAGAATAAACTTCTAATTTTTATATAAAGTGACTGTAAGCCAGGAACGTAGTCAGAAAAAAAAATTCCAGAGGTGCTCAAAAGGTTAAAAAAGTAGAAGGAAAAAGCTTGATTTATTGACATCCAATTAACAAACATCTGAAATGTCGAGAGCTGCTCCCATGATACCCAACTCTCCCTCGCTGAAATACATCCCTGTTGTAAGTTAATAATTTTATTCTTTTTAAACCAAACTGATTGAACCATAATAATATGCACATACAAAAATTCGTAACTCATCCTATAAAACAAAACACTTATGTGGTTGGTCGAACCTTCATTTAATTTTAATGATCTGTTTCAAGAACCTCTTGCTAAATTTTAAAATCTCGCCTCTGTAGTAAGGGAACCAAACACTTCTAAATTCGTGAATAAATAAAGAAATCTGCGCTATGAGTGTGATAAGGATGCTGTTTGCAATATTTCTGAAGAACACTTGGTGCCAAAGGTGTTTTCCAAGACAGTTTTAGATTCAAATAAATTTCACCGTTAGCAGCAGGTGACACTTTTTAATACTTGCTATTTTTTAATAAACGAAAAATAGTTAACGAATAAATTTTTAAGAATAATTTTGTGGACTTTTACCGGTGCTTTTAACTATAATATTTGATTTAAATTTGCAATTTACAAATCCCCAGCACTAATTTACTCCAACATTATACTTTTTTTTTTTTTTAAGCAAAGGAGGCGTGGTCGGAGGAAGGAATTTCAGAATAGGATCCGCCCTCGAAGGGAAAGTTTTTGAGATGAAATAGGGATTTCAAGTAAATGACCAAATATTATTCTTTAAATGGGAGCTTTAGAGAGTAAACACATTTTTAAAAATAATGAAGGGAGTGTGTATATATGTATCAGAACTGCAGAGCTATTCTTAAAAGGAGAAAATTTTCTTTAGAGGATAATTTTTCTATAAATAGAATATAATAAATGCCAAAGGTACATTTTAGAAAGGTAACAGTATCATGATTGTTTCAGAGGCTCATCATCATTCGTCGGTTAAGCTGAAACTCGGAATGTATACGAAAATCCTTTCTACATAAAAATAAACAGGTGAAAAATAAAACAAATTTTAATTATTACATCTTTTTCATTAAAAACAAAAGAAAAAAAAGAAGATTCATCGCCATTGAATTTGGCGTCTTGTGAGAAATTATTGTAGCACTCCCATCTTCTTTTTAACATTTTCCAAAAATGTTGAAAAGTGTTTATGACTTCAGTTAAATAAGTCGGTCCGTCCATCCGTAATCTAACTGCCGTAAATAGGCATCGATTACTAAGAAATTTTAATATGTGTTATTCCCAAGTACTGTACCATGTACTCAATCGAAAATGGTTAATGGTATATGTACCGTTTATAGTTTTTTTTTTTTTTACAGGAGCACACAAAATAAAACTAAATATATTATTCTCTATTTGAAGTCATTCTTTAAAGCATATTTTCGGGATATTCGGTTATTTGAAACAAAACAATATTGATGTACATTATTGAAGATTACAAAATAAAGTTCTCCATCGAAAATTGTGTCTATACCATTTGTAGTTCTTCTACAGAAGCATTCAAAAGAATTCCAATACATTATGGTCTGCAGCAGTTTAGCCACATTAATCCATTTCAAGTGAAATTCAATAATCATATAAACGATTACACCAGCTTACTCTTCATTTAAAGAATATAAATAACATTGAAGCTCTTTTACAGGGCCTCACAAAATTACATTATTAGGGATATACAGCTGGTTTGAAGTGAACCCTAACACCTCGTCCTTAACGACAATGCAGTGCCAAATTTGGCGCAAGAATGACTGTCGTATTGAGAAGTGTTTTTATAATCTTTTGGCATGATTTTTCTTTTAAATATCGTTTATCGGTGCCAGTAGCGTATGCTGGGTTCCAAAGTTGGGCTGTCTAACTCAGTACAGTATTACCGGCAGGGCGAACGTGGCAACTGCCCAGGGCCCACAGATTTTAAGCTCCCAAAAATTTTATATTTTACACTTTTATAACTTTACAGCAAACTAATAAAAGGAGAAAACCAAATCTCAAAAGTTATATATAATTTTTAATTATAAAGTAGGAACAATAAAAATAATTCAAGTTTACATACGTATACAATAATTTAAGCTTCTTTTCGCTACGCCGAAATGCTCTATAGTTGATATAGTATCTCTGCCAACATATACGGAATATAATTAACCACTTTCTGTGAACGGTATTTTTAAAATTAAAAAAAGAAAGTGCGCAGTGAAAGCCACTGCGAAACGGCTGACTTAGAAAAGCAAATGTTTACAGCACCCCTGGCACATTGCACCTATCTCCAGTATGTGAATCTAGCGATTTTTGGGTGGTTCCTAAAGAGAAGCATCGTTTCCTGTTTCTCAGCTCTACGGCATGCTCGTTATTGGAGGTGTTATACGTAACATAACTTGCTTTTCAGTTGGAATAAGAGAGTTAAGAATTTCAATATCTTACGGTCTACGTTTAACTAGCTTAGGCACCCGTTCTTCGCAAGGAATGGCTATAGTTAAACCAACAAATACATAGATAAGTAAATAAATCTTAAACTTATTTGGATCATGTATATAATCGCCTACGAAAACTGTTTTACAATATTCGTCAGGCATATTCTAACAATACTTGATTTTTTTTTTTTTTTTTTTGATTGATTGAACTGCTTTGAATGTGCATCATATTCCGCGATTGTGCCATATTTGTCTTGTTCTTCAAAATTGAAATCTATGTTAAAATCGTCTACTAAAACTTTTTTAAAATCCTCGCCAGGCATATTCTAACTATACTTCACCTCCATTTACACGAAATATAGACACAAATATTTCAGTTAAATAAACAGTAGGGTGAGGCAATTTCTCGACAAAGTTGGTTATGGTTTACTGTGTTGTGGGATTACGGTCAATTAATTATATGTGGTCTCTATACCGAGGGGCGGGATAGTCTCCGTGGGTATCTTTCTAAGAAGTCCTAACCCGTATTTACGCTAAGTTTCGGAGGAAATCACGGAAAACTCCCAACGGTTAGGTCGGCGGACGTGACCATGTTTTGAACCAGGTACTTTCCGCCTCCCAGTTCAGCGCGCTATGCGATCGGCCACTAGTGGGCACTGGACGAAGATAGATGATATCGCTTCGGGGACTTATTTCTTTTATGCCAGACTTCGCAATAAATCACCAAAAATGGCAAACCTCGGTGACTTTTCACATTTAATCTGGCAACCCTTGAAACATGATTCGCCCTTTCACCAGGTAGACGAAAATCTTTGTCAGAAATTAACAGCACTCAAGAGCTAAAAGATACGTGAAAAACTTTTTTTTTTGTCAACTACCCTTTATTAAGGTTGATTTTAAAAAGAAACTTGAAAAAGGATTTTTATGAATTTGTATTCGTTACACGTTTGTGCAGGATTTTTATGGCTATCTTCATTCTCCTTCGATATACAAATATGAAAATGACGTTTTCACCCCTCACAAGAGTTTGGACACGAACTCAAAAAAAAAAAAAAAAAAAAACACCCTGAAAATTACTGTTATGAATTCGTGTTCGCTACATTTTAAAGCAACAATTTTGTGGCTATCTCTATTTCCCTTTCAGATATCATGGCAAATTTAGCAACAAAGTTTCGAGCCCCTTATCCCGATTTTGATGCAAATTCTAAAAAATCCTGAAAATGTTTATAAGGCATTTGTGTTCACTTTATTTATTAGCAAGAATTTTAGGCTCTCTCTTCTTCCTCTGATATATGAAGGTAAATGTGAAAAGAACATCAAAGAACGTTTCTGTCCCTTACACGCGTTTGGGTGCGAATTCTAAAACACCCTGAAAATGATTCTTAGGCATTCGTATTCGCTACGTTCTAAAGCAAGAATTTTATAATGTTTCTATTTCCCCTTGAGATACTAAGATGGCAAATTCGAAAATAAAGTTTTGGCCCCTTATCTCTTTTGATGCGCATTCTAAAGTACCCTAAAAATGAATTTTAAGTACTTATGTTCACTCTACTTTTGAGGAAGAATTTTACGACTATCTCTTTTTTACTCCGATATATGAAGGGCAATGTGAAAAGAATGTTCTGGACCCTTACAACGATTTTGGTATGAATTTTAAAAAACCCTGAAAGTGATTTTTAGGTATTGCTGTTAGTTGCATTTTAAAGCAAGAATTTTACAGCTGTCTCTTTTTCTTCCTCTGAGATATGAAGCGAAATGTGAAAAGAACGTTTGAACCCTTACGCCCTTTTGGGTGCGAATTCTAAATTTCCCTGAAAACGATTTTTAGTTATTTGTGTTAGTAATATTTTAAAGCAAGAATTTTACGGCTGTCTCTTTTTTTCCCGTCTGAGACATGACATGAAATGGGAAAAGAACGTTTTGGCTCCTTACAACCGTTTGGGTTCGATTTCTAAAAAATCATGAAAATGACTTTTAGGTATTTGATTTAGTTACATTTTAGAGCAAAGAATTCTACGGGTATCTCTTTTCCCCCTCAGATATGATGGGAGACGTGAAAAGAACGTTTTGGGTCGCCATCCCCGTCATGGTACGATCTTCAAAAATCGCATCTTAAATGGCACCTTGGGCACAAAAGCTACAACCTCCTAAAATTTCATGTCGTATCTCCGGTAGGTTTGGCTGGGTGATGATGGTCAGACAGGACATATTCCTTTATATATAGAGATTACCACTTAAAGTAAATTTTGGAGACGTTCATATAATTCAAAATAAACTAAATGAAGCATGTAGATCAAGTTAGCAACCGATAGTGTAAAAGAATACAATCGGATGAAAATAGTGTACGTAACATCTTTTACAAAGACAAACGAAAGAGTTGCCACAGATTTAACTTTTAAGGTCCGTGGCTTTTTTTCTTTTCTGGCAGGCTAGCTGTCCTGAATTGCTAAAAAGTTGTCGGTCAGCTTCGGGGATTCCTTCAAAACGTGGAGGTTCACTATTCCGTTGAGTTTTGAGTGTCACTGAAAAAGATACCTCTCTGTCATCTACTCAGTGAGAGAACTTCAAGTATTAAACGTGCACTTTTAGGTCGGGGATTTAAATAAATACCTACGTTGCCTGCTCCATTCCCTTTCAGCACACGTCGTTTCTTCCGAAATGTGCTCTTTGACTGGCAGATAGGTTAGCGTAACAGTACAGCTGTTTTAGCGCAAATAAAATCGTGTTGAAGAGCGTTTTTATAATTGGCTATTTCAACACAGTTTTAACCTTTGCTATTTCCAACAATGTAATTTTTTATAGTACTTTGATGCAGCGACACAAGACAAAGCTTAGTTACTAATTTTTACAATTTTTTTTTTCTTCGGAGATTACTCACCACTATTTTCATAAATAAATTTAATTTTAAATAAAAATTTAAACTGCAACGTTACGTATCTGATTCGGTCTTCGCCCCCCCCCACCTCACGATAAAGAACCACATAATTTCTACTTCTCATCACTGGAGATAACGCTTTTATGCTACGGCGCTCTATGAAAACCAAAACTTCGAGTCAGTCAGTCGTTACGTAGCTATAGGAAATTAGTTATAATTAATCTGCAACGAAGGAGTAAAAAGTAACCGCTCTGGGTAAAGTGTTAATAGGTTCCTTTTAAATTGCTTGCCGCTACCAAATAATCGCTATTTGGTTAATGTTATTTCTGGATTGCGCTGTTCTGGAAAATAGAGCGGATCTCTAAATCTGAGTTCAATCACTAAGTATCTGTGAGGCTCACGTGTCAAACTTGTAAAGGCTGGGGTGACAAAAACGTCTTTGTTATCCGCGTTCCGTAAATACAGGCATTAGGGACATGCATGTGTGTGGGGTATCGTGTATTCTGTCAGATCTTCGCGGCCACTCGGCGTTGCCATGACAAGGGGAAAAGAAAAGTCCTTTACGTTTACTCAATGGAACTTGTATCTATCCGAAAAACATGTGCTAGCACCATAACAATCATCTTCATTTTGGTGGTATATTATGTTGAATCTTATAAATGAAAAAAAAAAAAAAATTCTGTAGACGTAAGCTGGGACATCCTAGCTAATTAAGGTTTCAAATAGAGATTATTTAATTGTAGGGATAGTACTTTTTCGATGTTTACACGACATAAGGTGCGAAAGCAAAAACGTGGGGTGCTAGAACACAAGTTCAAAATTAAAAGTATAAGCATCGGATCAACAATGAAACTTATACATTAGATAAATATTATAAATCTGATCCCCCCCCCCCCCAAAAAAAGAGTCAGGTAAAAAAGCAAATTTTGCTTTGGAGGGGCATGATTTTTATTTATCGTTTTTTAGGCCATAACTGCTAATAAATCCAAAATATAATCAACCACTTTTTGCAAGCTGTAATTTTTATTTACAGTATTGTGAATGATTTAAATCTGCCCTAAGGTTAATTTTAAAATATGCTTAATTAAAAGTGGTTAATCATCTAAGATTGGTGGATGCTATTTTTTAAGTCATGTGGTCATTTGCATTCGTATTCTGTATCCTTTATATTTTTAATATTCGACCGAAAAAAGCTTGAAACATAAATTAAAGGTGGACCTTTTTAATAAGGAATAATCATCACTTTCCTGATATTTCTACATCCAAAAATATTTGAATTCTCAATTTTAATTATAAATTACTCAAGCCTTCAATTATAGATTGCTAAACAAACCCAACATTTAGCACTGCCACCTAGATACAGAAAGCCTGAGCACTGAAGCTTTGACGCCATCATTAGGCCTTCAAGTAATGACGTCACCACACTTTCACTCTCATAAAGTAAATCTATTTCAGATTTCTGGTGGATGCTGCGAATATTAAAAAGTATCTTATGTGAAAGATAAAAATTAAAATACGTTCGTGACACAAAACAATTCACTGTGATCTTTTCCCTTATTACATTATATAATTAGTTACAGTTAAAAACTGCTCTTTTTTGTAAATTTAATTTTTTTATCTCAATTCATTAAAATGTTGTTATGAGAGAGTAAATTCACCAGAAATTTCGAATAGTTTTACATTATGAAATATAATCTGTGATGACGTCATCTTTAGAAGGCCAACTGATGACGTAGAAGCTTGGTGACGTAGCAGTGGTTAGGCTTTCTATGTCTAGGAGGCAGTGCATTTAGTCGCAGCGAGAAGATATCGATACAAGGACAAGGAAGTTATGATGTACACCGAAAGGGAATCTCTGCCTCCTTGTCAGTTCAACAAAAGTAAACATGTTAAAGTAAATAAGCGGTAGTATTTCTTTTTATTAGTAATAGAAGGTAGAGTTATTTATTAGTAATAGAAGATACTTCTTCCCTTCATTCAATAATTACCATATTCAGAAAATGACCTAAATACGGGTTAGGACCCTAGAAAGACATCCACGGAGGGCACTCTACCCCTCGGCCTAGAGCGTAGGCCATGCGTAGCTAATCGGCCGGAAAAACAAACAGAAAATGAACAACGTTGTGAAAGGAAAGGCAGTAGTGGATCCAACAGGAGGTAACGGGTAATCACTATCCTCTGAGCGCATTTAAACCTACTATTAAACGCCTGTTTCACCTGCAACCCTGGCTTCCAATGTCGCATTCAAAGAAGAATTTTGCAAAGCAACATCTCTCAAGCCTTCTCCGTTGCGTCTTTTTAACCCTTTGAGGCGCAACCCTTTCCCAATGCTGAAAAAAAGGGCGGCCGTTGCCATCGCTCGACTTAACTACCAGCAAGATGGCGGACGATCGAAACGTTTATCGCGTGCCCCAGATCTAGCACTAAAACTACCATAAGCGGTCAAATGACCGATTATGAACTTTTGTATAAAAAATGCGCATAAAATCTTATTGTTTTTGCACATTTGACTTCATGACTTTTTCTATTAATTATATACAACTGATATCCTATTATTTTTTTATTTGTATTTTGTAGTTTTTTGAGTTACATTTGTCGTATACCGTTATCTACCGCAACCGGTCATTTGACCCAGGCGCGTAGCCAGGAAAATTTTTCGTGGGGGGGGGGGCGATATGCGCCTGGAAAATTTTTCGGGGGGGGGGATATGAACTTATATGTGTATGAATAGACGGAATTTCATCACTAATCCAAAAATTTCGGGGGGGGGGGGATATCGGGATGCATCGGGCTACGCCCCTGATTTGACCGGCTGTGGTAGAAATAGGTATAAATTAAATGTTGGTCTGTTTAGTGTTTAAGACCCTTTTTTGACGACAAGCTGCGTCAAAAATGGGTCTCTAGATCTGTGGCACGCGATGAGCGTTTCGATCGTCCGCCATCTTGCTGGTAGTTAAGTCGAGTGATGGCAACGGCTGCCCTTTTTTCAGCATTGGGCAATCTATACAGCTGTTCTCGCATTCTTTTCAGCAGATGTCAGTGCCGTTAAAAATAATCGTGACCATTTTTTTATGGGAAATGACGTGCTAAAAAGTAAAGGATTCTCGTGGAGCTATGTCGTCCGCAACTATTTTTATAGAAATCAAATCTATTCTTCGTGACTGGCAACAGTTAAAACGTCAGAGTTTGGTGTTCCCAGAGCGGGAACACTGCGCGTTAAAGGGTTAAAATATAAGAAACCGCGGATTTAACCTGGGCCAGTACTAGAAATGAAAAAGGAAAAAAAAAAAAGGAAAAAGAACACTTCTCTGATAGAAAGAATCATCATACTGATCCCCCCCCCCCTGAAACTTTTCTAGATTCGCTGGTAGGAGAAGGCGCAACAGAAATTCATATAAAAGGTTTCATATCGTACAAAGGCTAACTAATAGAGCTGCCAACTCTTCCTATTTTATTGGAGGATTTCCGGACACAGTTTTTAAGCAGTTTTATCTTGAATTACAAATTTAAACTTGCGACTCTGAACTGAAGATCATAAATTACTAGCAGATAAACTTCCGATAAAATTGGAAGTTGGCAACTGTTCTAATCGCAGCTTTTTTTTTTTTTTTTTCTTTTTTGTTTTTGTTTTCTTCTCTTTCTTTCTTTAAAATGATTTCCAACATTCCAAATCGCTTTTATCGTGAGAATGTGGACGACTATGGCGTGAAAGTATTTAACCCTTTGAGGCGCAACCCTTTCCCAATGCTTAAAAAAGGGCAGCCGTTGCCATCGCTCGACTTAACTACCAGCAAGATGGCGGACGATCGAAACGTTCATCGCGTGCCACAGATCTAGAGACCCTTTTTTGAAGCAGCTGGCTGTGCTGCCCTTTTTCAGCATTGGGCCATCTATCCAGTTGTTCTCGTGTTCTTCCATTTTCCAGCAGATGTCAGTGCTGTTAAAATTAATCGTGACAATTTGTTTATGGGAAATGACGTGCTAAAACGTGAAGGATTCTCGTGGAACTATGTCCCCCGCAACTATTTTTATAGAAATCAAATCTATTCTTCGTGACTGGCAACAGTCAAAACGTCAGAGTTTGCTGTCCTCACGGCGAGGACACCACGCGTGAAAGGGTTAAAGAGGTTAACAAAGTGGTGGTGAATGGCTTTAATTATTTATTAGAGATAAGTAAGCAGTGTGAATTTAAAAAAAAAAAAATGTTCAAAGTAAGGTCGGAAATAAGAATAGTTAAGAAAAAATTACTCTCGTTCATTTACAAAAAGGTACCCTTTTTAAGTGTGTATATGACCCCTGTACAAAACAAATCCCTGTTAGTAAAATGTGCCCCAACCACTAATGAGGTGATCTGCAAACACTGAGAATTATATTCTAAAATTGTCAAATAAATCAATGCTTTTTAAAACCCTTTTCAATGAATCTTGCAGAGGAAAATGACAGAACGAAGGGGAGATCGAATGGTCGCATTTAAGGTGCATTGGAGAAATTACGAAAGAAAGTGTTTTTTTTTTTCTTCTTTCTAGCAATAAATTGTTGCATTGGAATTCATGTATAGCCCCCCGATCATCTTTGCTTAACGATATCTCTGATGCATTTTATGATAAAAGGGAAAATTTTGTCCATCCCCTCTTTAGTGTATGTGGGCACATTTTACTAACTGGGGATTTTTTTCAACGGGGGTTAAATAAAAATTTAAAAAGTGTGACTGTTCGAAAATTAACGAAAGGAATTTTATTTGAACGCAGTCTTATTTCCGCCCTTATTTTGAACATTTTTTAAATTTACATTCCCACTTATCTCTTCGATACAAAGAAATAAAGCCCGCTGCCAACTTTTTGGGACACCCTGGATATTCATGAGCTTGCAATGACAAAAAAAAAAAAAAAAAAAAAAAAAGGTTTCTGACAATCAAAGCGTAGTGTATTTGAGAATCATATCATTGAGAAATCGTTTTGCTTTATAGTTCGTCTGTTTTTCAAGAATATCTTTTCTACCTCGGTATACTTCTTACATATATATTTTTCTCCGTCAGCATAGAACCTTTCTGAAAATGGTAAAGCGTAATGGTGTTGAATCAATTTTAAAAATTGTAGGCTTTTATGCCAACGTTATTTAGTTTCCCCCCCCCCCTCTGGGAATCGAGAGATGGGTAATTTTCGGGAAATTTCTTTGCGTTGTGATTGCGTGTTTTCATGTTACTCGAAGGAGTAAAAATTCAAGACACCAAATGAAGTTCAAACATCGAATTGTGTTTTTTCAATGTAGATTTGCGTGAATATGATTTCGCTCCGAGCACTGTCCGCTGCTAATTCTACTGATATTACTTAATCATTTGTTGGTTTGTTTTTCACCTTGGATAAGCCATTCTAGCATGAAATCCTGCCGTAAATATTAGAAAATTACCGAAATAGTCGGAGTTCACTAAATGGAAAATACTTTTTATTCATTTACTTATTTTGTTTTTCAGTAGATATAATGCTTTGTCAACAGTAATATTTTCTGGGAAATAATATTTATCATATAAGATCATCGCACATTGTATCATCATTTACGTATATGTAACCGGAATTATAAAAATTGGCACACAGACAACGTGCGATATATAGCGATAGACACGAGATCATGCAAGACTAAAAATGTCCCAGGTCAGTTCTCATATTTTCAAGAGAAGATCTCGGTTTGGTGTTACGATCACCTACACAACTATATCGCACGAACTGTTCAAAACGCTATGCTTAATAGAGATGGCCAATGATTCGATGAGTCGAATCAGTGATTCGAATCTTGGTACTGAGTGGCTCAGTCTTTACACTCACTCTCTACTGATTCGAATCTCAAGCCCTCAAAGGAAATACATTCCAAGTGCGAAGGGAAGAAAAACTTATTTTCCCTTTGCCGTTCCCAGAGATTTTCCCTTACTCTTTCAACTCTTTTCGACTCTTTACGACTCTTTACGACTCTTTTCGACTCTTTACGACTCTTTTCGACTCTTTTCGACTCTTTTCGACTCTTTACGACTCTTTACGACTCTGAGTCGATAGATGATTTGAAACAGTAAATGAGTGGGTGTGGGTGAGTTGGTCACTGAGTTGGTGCAGCAACGAATCTTACTGATTCAGTGTTTCGCTCTGTTTCGGTGATTGTATACTATCGTTGAGATTCGTTAGTTTTTCGAATCTTCTATCGACTCAGAGTCGAAAGGAGCCGAAAAGAGTTGAAAGGATGTTTCATTTAATTGGAGGGTTTTTTTCGAATCTTCTATCGACTCAGAGTCGAAAGGAGTCGAAAAGAGTTGAAAGGATGTTTCATTTAATTGAAGTTTTTTTTTCGAATCTTTGGTGTTTCATTTCTTGGTTGGTGGTCGGATTTAAAGTTTTATCTGTCTGTGGGTGTGGAGTGGGTCGAACATCGTTTGCTTTTGGCGGGGGGCATAGTCGTTACTTCCTAAGGGCAAGAGGGGTCAATCTCCCCCCCCCCCAGAAAAAAAAATTAAGAAAATTCAAGTATCAGAGCTATTTATAATAATGATATTTTATACAATCGGAAACATTTTGTCACCCCATCCAAATATTACATGCCAATTTACGCCAATGCTCGTGTAAGAGCGGGGGGTTGTCTCAAAGTTGTTTAAACCTTTTTCCCTCGGGGGACTCCCTCCTTCCAACTTGTCTGGCTGATTTAATATTTGTTTAAAATTTAATGAAACATCCCTTTTCTACTTTTAACTTCAATATATGTCCCCCTGCCCCCACCCTCAAAAAAAAAAACGGAATGTTAAGTTTACATGGTGGCGGATTTTCATGTGAAGGGAAATAGAATGAAATAAAGTTAGGATTGTGCTTGTCACTTTTAATGAAGGATACAGGGGCGGTATTAAGCGCTCTCACAAAAGGACTTTGTAGTAAGCAAAATAACATTTCGCTTTATTGCAGCAGATTTCGTTTTTTTTTTTTTACCTTGTCTTTCGTTTAAGGGGAATGATTTTATTTTCTTTCGTAATTCAGAGAAATACAAAATAGGGTCTAAAGCAGTGGCGTAGTTAGTGTTATTGACAGTGGCGTAGCCAGGATTTTATTTCGGGGTGGGCTGGGTATCAAATTTAAAGATAAAGTTCAATTGTAAGCTAAGTAAAGGGTCCCATTTTCTTTTGGGGGGGGGGGCAGCAGCCCCTCAGTAGGACTGGGCCAAAAATCGATAAATATCGACATATCGGTTTTATCTCAACATCAAATATCCGATATTCCCATTTTCATTTCAGTGAAATCTCGAATTCGATAAAGGTCAAAAATACAAGCCGGTCAGGGGCGTAGCCAGAAATTTTTCATGGGGGGGGGTTATGACTACTGCAACTCATATATATGTATACGTGTGTGTGATAATGTAGTGAAGAATATACATTTTGTATGGCAAAAATTTCCTCATGGGAGGGTTATGACCCCCCTAACCCCCCCTTGGCTACGCCTTTGAGGCCGGCGATAAGAAACTCCTGAGATCAATACCAGCTTGTGATGCTTTTGCTACTGCTTTCTCTCAGTTGATGACGATGCCGGATCGCGGAAAAAATAGCTCCATGGTTTATTAGTCTAATTACCATAATTATTTAACGTATATTTCGGAAACTATCCACCGGTGCGCGTTTTTATTGATTCTCGACCCCCCCCCCCATAGACTGAACACCCCACCGATACTTAAAATTTCGAATACTTTGACACCAAACTTAACCTTTTAATCTTACAGGCCCAGGGGGTCATACGAAGCTCCCCTATATTTTCAATTTGGGCATTTTAAACACTAGCCTCCTCTGGCGGCATCTCCAAAGTCTGGAAACCATCCCAGAGCCAATTTCTACATGTTTGCAGTCCTTTTAAGCCTCAATCATGGTTAATTAGTCTAATTACCATAATTAATTAACGTATATCTCGGAAACTATCCATCGGAGCGCGTTTTTATTGATGCTCGACCCCCCCTTAGGAACCGCCATCGATACATAAAATTTCGAATACTTTGACACCAAACTTAACCTTGTAATCTTACAGGCCCAGGGGGTCATACGAAGCTCCCCTATATTTTCAATTTGGGCATTTTAAACACTAGCCTCCTCCGGCGGCATCTCCAAAGTCTGGAAACCATCCCAGAGCCAATTTCTACATGTTTGCAGTCCTTTTAAGCCTCAATCATGGTTAATTAGTCTAATTACCATAATTAATTAACGTATATCTCGGAAACTATCCATCGGAGCGCGTTTTTATTGATGCTCGACCCCCCCTTAGGAATCCCCATCGATACATAAAATTTCGAATACTTTGACACCAAACTTAACCTTGTAATCTTACAGGCCCAGGGGGTCATACGAAGCTCCCCTATATTTTTAATTTGGGCATTTTAAACACTAGCCTCCTCCGGCGGCATCTCCAAAGTCTGGAAACCATCCCAGAGCCATTTCTACATGTTTGCAGTCCTTTTAAGCCTCAATCATGGTTAATTAGTCTAATTACCATAATTAATTAACGTATATCTCGGAAACTATCCATCGGAGCGCGTTTTTATTGATGCTCGACCTCCCCTTAGGAACCCCCATCGATACATAAAATTTCGAATACTTTGACACCAAACTTAACCTTGTAATCTTACAGGCCCAGGGGGTCATACGAAGCTCCCCTGTATTTACATTTCGGGCAGTTTAAACACTAGTTTTACTCCAGCAAGGAGAGAGAGATGCTAGCTGCCCGAGAACTCAGCAGAGAAGAAACCCGATGAATGGGTGAAGGGTGTTTAAATAGTACGGCTTTCGGCGCAGAGAGAGGGAAAATTTCTTTAGTTGTTTTATTGATTCAAGATTCGAATCATCGAAGTAGTGATATATATATATATATATATATATTATAATATATTTATGCACAGAAGTCAAAAGAAATATAAAAAATTATTATTTTATACACGATTTAAAGTGATAAAAAAGGTCTGCATTTAATGACCGAAAGTAGAAAAAAATTCAGTGTGTTCTAGCTAGAGGTCTGCGCTGCATGGAAATACGCGGCGGCGTGGGAAAATATTTGAAAAAGAGTGTAATGAAAAGGGATGTATGCGCACAAACACGCATTTCCTTCCGTATAGTTACGCTTATCCCTGACTCACTGATTCACAGACTCTCTAACAATTCCGGTTAACCACTCGAACTTTTACCGCCATTACTCCTAGAAGATTAAAAAGTTCAAAAAGGTTAAAAAGCACAAAAAGCGTAATAACATCTACACCGTTTGCACGATCTGCTTGAAGTTTTTCATTATTATGTATAACAATATAGAAAGCAACCAGCGCTACTTTAAAAATCTGAAAAACCACCCGTTTCCTCATTTTTAAGCGATTTTTCGATCTTTTCAGCTAGCTCTATTTTGTTTCCGTGAGTAAAAGAAATGAATCATTAAAACTTGGTTGACAAAATTAGCTGTTGTGACAATGACGTCATACTGAAATCATGCTTATCAATCTTTGAAGGGAAAATTGCGATTCCAGCTTGTTTAAAATTGTTTTTCCGGATAGCATAGTTTAACATTTTTCATTAAAATGATCATCTGCTTGCAGCATTGATATAAGAGGGTCTGTTTACACAAAACGAAATCGTTCGAATGCGAAAAGTTTCCGTGCGTTTCCAGAAGAGCCTGCAATTTGCGTATATAATAAAAATTGAATTCGAAGTTGCTTATTTCGAAGATTAAATACACAATCTGCGTTCTTCGCCGGCTTCTAGTTCTAGATTTAAAGCGCACGTGTGATCAAAGAGAAGCGAATTTGTTCCGGCTCCGACGATGATAACGTGGAACTCGGGGGAGATTCTTCGGACGCATCCATTGTTGAAAATAGGTGAAAGGTAGAGAGGGTCCCTTTTCATGATTAGCGGAGGAACTCCCACAATCGGCGCCTTATTGGACTTTGCGACGATGAAAACTTCTATGGTACTTTTTTTATAATCGCCCAATTTAAACCGGTATTTTTCTTGCACGCAAACAGCTGTTCGTGCCCAGCACTGGGCTGCAGTATAAAATATATAGGGCCAGGAAATATTTCTGTATAGGAAATTGCGCTTGCTGTGTTATACTTCACTATTGCTCCTCCAACAATACTTTGTATGAAATTCCTTTTTTTTTTTTTAATAAAATAATTCCTTCATTGTAAGGACTGTTATGAGTAAAGATCCTTTTGTAATTATTAATAAGTCATTTAAATTTCCTGAAGGTACTGGGTCAGTCTCTCTCTCTGTGTGTAGGGAGGGGGGTGCATGTATATTAATCCAAAATATTAATTTTCAATATTAATTTTACGGCATTTTCCGCAATACAAATAAATTTCTATTGCAGTCTGTGCGTTAGCAAATTTTGCAACAAACTTCCTCACGAGCCAGAAACTTGAAAAATAGTTCAGATCTGGATGACAACGCAACATATTTTCTTCAAATTACATTTTTATGAGTGTTGGGACCAAAACGTACTTTCTAACTCCCTCCTCCTTTGTACGTCAAAAGGAAAATAAATAATTTCAAATTTGCCATGGTTTAAAATGCACTTTGTAGGACAAAATTAAAAACATCTTAAACAGATAACGCATAAAACAAATAATAAATGAATAGTGTAACTAAGGAGTATTATTTCACTGCAAATAGTATAGATTGTTGTGTGTTTTGTTAACGATAACACTACTCTGTAACCATCCTATTAGCATCTACTTTATGAGCCAACGTTTTTAATTTTAGAACTCACAAAGCCCGTTATGATACGTGATGCAGGGGCGTATCCAGAAAAAAATACGAAAGGCTTCCAAAGAGTAAGAGTGGAAAAGGCAAACTTTAAAAAAAAAAAAAAAAGAATTTAAAATTAACATTTTTGTTAACAGAAATCAAAATTTCATTTAGGTTCCGAAATCTGTGACCCCCACCTTCCCTAAATACGTCTTTGCGGTATATTAGAAAATGTTTAGCTATACTACTAAACCTATCGATAACCCTCTGAGAGTGGTAAATCCGTGACGCCGAGAGGACATTCGGTACCACGGATTTAACTTGCACGTTCACCACACGTGGATGATGGTCTACAATGGTAGGTCTGCATTTGAACATGTAACCATTGGGACAACCCTCCGGTTACTAGTCCGATGCCTTAACGATGTGTGTCTGAAAACGATTAAATTGTGCTAATATTGTAAGTGAATTCTTTCTTTTTTATTTTCGGCTCTCGAAAGAACCTTAGCTCTAAAAAGAGCTTTTTTTGTGTGTGTTTGTAACTATTTATTTCAAGCTTTACAGCATTTCGATACCATTTAATGCCCCATCGCTATCATCCGAGATATCAGATTCCGAAGTTTCACTAGCGGTATCTGTTTCTTCAGATGATCCATCTCCTACTGTGAAGCAAACACTTTCAATGATTTCTTCAACCAAGTTATCAGTTTCCCAGTATTGTAATTCGATTTTCTTCACATGGTCACAGTATTTAATCCACATTTCCTTTGTTATGGAGTTAAAGGCTTCAAATGTTAAGCTTTTCATAGTGCTTAAATTTAAATCGGCATAGGCATTTCTTTCCCTGATATATCGCTTTGTTTCAGCCCAAGCCATTTCGATTGCATTGAGATCACAATGATAAGGTGGTATTCTCAAAACGTCATGTCCCTTAGTCTTCAGCAGCTCATCTACACAAAATTTTTTCGCCGGGGGTGCATTCGCTATCACTAAATCATAAAGTTCCGTCTTTCTCATTTTGATATTAAACGGGATTTGTTTTGATGATAGCCACGCAGTCAGCTCCGTTTTAGTGACATATTTCGAGGGCACTTTATTTAATACCTTTGTGTGATAAGGTGCATTGTCCATGCAAATCACACAATTCGGCGGTATATTTGGCAGTAGCTTTTCCTCCAGCCATTTCGAAAAATTATCGAAATTCATCTGGCCGTGATAATCGCCGGAGGTTGTTCCAGACTGGAAAACTAAACTTGCTCCTGGAACAAATCCGTCTTGGTTTCCCGCATGCACAACTATCAATCTACTGCCAGCATTTCGCTTTTGGTATGCTCCAATTTTGCCCAATTGCCAACATTTTCCAAAACATAAATTGCTGTCTATCCATGTTTCATCTAGATAAATAATGGTGCGTTTGCTACTTCTGTATTTTTTCATTTCGCGCAGGTATCTGTAGCGCCACTGCACTATATCTGGCCTTTCCATAATTATTTTTCTTTTATCGTGGCATCGTTTCCAGCAAAATCCAATTTTTCTTAATAGTCGTCTCAAAGTTTCTTTCTTCCAAGGAAAATCAATTTTCCTTTTAATTGCCGGCAATAATGTGGTGAGAGAAGGCATCTTTTTACATGAATAAAACTCATTCACGGTTTCTCGAATCACGCACAAATCAAAATCATCTACATTTAGTAGGGCGTTTCGATTTTTCTGGGGCTTTCTTCGTTTACCTGGCGTTAAAAGAATAGGAGAAATTTGAGCCTCCCTCTTTATTCGGCTGACTGTTCTCAACGAAACACTAGTTGCCGAAGCTGCTCTTTTACGGGCTTGCTGAATCGGGATACTCAACTTTCCCGTAGCTGCTTCTTCCTCAAAAAAATTCAAAACTTTCAGAACTCTTGAGAATGGATTATTTTCCTTCCTTCAGCCATTTGCAAATCACTACAATTTAAAAGCAACGGAAGCATACTAAAAAGCAAAGGAATCGTACTGAAAGCAAAGGAATCGTACTCAGAGGCGCAGAGAGCCAAGTCGGGGCCCCGGGAATAAAAACTTTGGGGCCCCTTGGCTATCCAGAAATCCTTTTGATGTCGTATCACAACAATCATTTATTCCTTACTAAAATTATTAATCATTTAAAGAAACTTGAAATTAATTGTATTTGGAAAATAATTAATAGAATTAAAATTATTAATTTAAAAGAGTATTATACTTTAATAAACATACATGCTCTAAAAAATACCAACTTTTTTTTTTTTTTTTTTTGAAGGCTTCGTCACCTCCATAGAGAAACTGTATTTGAAACGTTAACATTTTTGCATGGCATGTTTCCTCACTATTGAAAAAATTAATATTTTTATTCATACTTCCATGCAAGCAGGCAGACAAAAAATTTCAGAAGGCCAAAAGAGTGGAAATTTCAAAATTTCTAATAGAAAGTCTTGACCTTTAACATTTTGTTAAGGAAAATTCAAAATTCCGGAGGTTGGGTAGGCCAACAGTCTCTCCTCTGGCTATACCCTTTCTTCCACTATTTAACAATGTGTCTCGGAAAAAAAAAATGATTTCTTGTTAAATAAATCTTTTCTACTTTTAGTCATGGCAAACCGTTGAATAACACCGACAATGTCTATTTTTCTTGCAAAAGAAGACTCAATCACTAAAACTCCTCGTTTCTGTTAAGTTGTTGGTTTATGCTCTAGCTGGCTTTTTGTAATTTCATTCAAAAATTAATTTGAAACATCCGGGGACATAATCTGAATTTGGACTTATTTTACAAAGTTGACAGCACACAATTAAGTATCATATAAACTGCAAAAGCGGGGCGGGGCCCCTTCACAAGCTGAGGCCCTGGGGATTTTTCCCCTGCTCCCCCTCCCTCTCTGCGCCACTGATCGTACTACACAGAAGAGAACTCCGACAGACTCCGAAGTGGAATGACTGGAAGGGGAAAGGGAGTGCGTTCTTGGAAAAGGAAACAATGCCCACGAAATTCCGCGTCTTGGCGAAAAGGACAAATCGCCAGCCAGTCCCCCTAGGAGAACAAGATATATAGTAACCCCCAACCTGCTGTCCCGAACTTGGAATGAATTCTTCCAAGTTCGAGTGCCAAGTTATCGGAATCGGAGTCGAAGTTTTTTTGAGAGACTGTAGCTCTGGTTGCAATTTATGAGGTGGGTGTGGGTGGGTATCGAATGGGTTCAGCAGGGATGTCGTTCTAATATTTTCTCACTTTCACGTTTCTTTCTTTAGCGAGAGCTTCAGATTTGAGTTGTCTTCACGTTTCTTTAATTATCTCAGTTTTAGTTTTCGAAGATTTTCCTTATAGTAATTTTTGCGTTTATAATTTTATGTATTGTGTGTCGTGTATATAGTTATTAGAATTGTGTGTAAATATAGTAATCATAACTATGTGTATACAGTTTAATGCGGAATCATTGATGTTTTAAAATTAGAAATTTTCACAATGCCGAAGAAAAGTGTTGTGTGGGAATTCTTCTCAAACAACAAAGGTGATATAAAATGCAATTTATGCTCATCCATAATTAAGTGTAAAAACTCGTCAACTTCAAATCTTACAAGACATTTTCGACTCAGACATCCGACAGTTGACCTAAAAGAAAATCGGAGACAAGTAACCAGAGAATGCACTGATTTAGATGTTCCAGACAGTGATGAACCGCCAAGAATGGAAGAGGTTGAAATAAACGTGGAACAAATAATGGATACAGATGAACCCACCCCCAGTACATCAACGGGTAAAACATCACAAACAAAAATTACATCTTTTGGAATAAAACCAATTACCGAGAAAAATCGAGAAAAGATCGATGAACAAATTTTACGATTGATTGTTAGAGATTATCAGCCTTTTAATATTGTAGATAGCGAAGAATTTAAGAAGCTTTTGAGAATGCTGAATCCTAATTATTTTGTTCCCAGCAGAAAAGTTATTTCGAACAGTTTGTTAAATAAAGTGTACGATGAAACGCGTGAAAAAATCAAAGAAGAAGTCAACAAAGCAGCATACGTATGCCTGACTACCGATTCGTGGACTTCCATGAAAAATGAATCATTTTTTGCTGTAACTGCTCACTTTATTGACGAGAATGATGTACTAAGATCAGTGTTATTGTCGTCATTTAAGTTTAAAGAAAGCCATACAGCCGAAAATATATCGTTATCATTAAAGGAAGTTGTTGCTGAATGGGGCATTGAAAATAAAATTGTGGCATGCACAACAGACAACGCTGCAAATATGGTAAAAGCGGTTCAGCTGTGTCATTGGTGGCATATACCATGTTTTGCTCACAGTCTGAATTTGGCTGTTCAAGCGAGTTTAAGCTTCATATCGTCTACCAAAGAAAAAGTGAAATCTATTGTGGAATTTTTTAAAAGAAGTCCGCAAGCTCTGGAGAAGCTCCACAGTACTCAGAGGCAAATGGGTTTTCAGCCTTTGACTCTAAAACAGGATTGCCCTACGAGGTGGAATTCCACATACGAGATGTTTGACCGATTCCTAAAATCGAAAGAACCCATCCAAAGCACTTTAGCCATATTAGAATCGGATAAAGAAAAAAATGTCTCCGAACGATTGGTACGTTCTAGAGAAATCATGCGACATTTTGAAATGTTTTGACGAAGTAACTCGCGAAATAAGCAGCGAAAGGCAAGTTACTTTGTCAAAAGTCGCATTAATTAGTAAAGGTTTGTTAAATTACTCTACAAAATTGAAGGAACAAAATTACAAAAGTAGTGAAATAATATCAATGGTTACTGCTTTGCAGGAGAACGTAGAAAAAAAAATTTACAGTAAGTACAAAGATTTGTCACTGGTGTGGGAAGCTACTATGCTTGATCCCCGGTTCAAAGAACACGGGTTTTTCAAGGACGAAGGAAAAATTAAAGACACAAAAAATCGTATCGTAGGGAAATGCGCATCAGTTATTAGTGCAAAGAGCAAAACTATTGTTCAGACTGTGGAAACCCCAAAACCTCAGCAACAAAGTACGGCTCACTCTTCAGTTATTTGGGAAGACTTCGATAGTGAAGTAAAAAATGTTTTGCAGCCTCGAACTACGAATTCTACGGCGTTAAGTATAATTGAATTAGATAAATATCTGCAAATGCCTCTTTTGCAAAGGCAAGAAGACGCTCTTCTTTGGTGGAGAGACAACAAAAATATTTTTCCAAATGTGTACGAAATCGCCAAAAGGCGACTTTGTATAATGGCATCTTCAGTACCTTGTGAAAGAGTTTTCTCCAAACAGGGACAAATAATAACTGAACGAAGAACTCGTCTGACATCAGATAAGATATCAAAATTTTATTTTTAAATGCAAACTTACTGTGAATTTTATTTCTTTAATTGTCTTTCATATAAAGTAATAATTTTTTTAACTATAAATCATTTATTATACATTTTTCGTCAATTTTTGATAATTAAAAAAATGTTTAGGAATTTCAGATTTGTAATTTTTTATATAAAGTTTTCTTCCTCACTCATTTTTAAAATATAGTTATTTCATTTATTATATAACATAGAATAGTTACAAAGTTAATAAAGTTAAAAACAAAGTTATTTATATAAATAGAAATAATGTGTGTCTATGTGTATTTCTAATTTTAAAATACTTACTGCTTTTTCAATAACTCACTGCTATGCATAGCTGATATCTATAATTTTTATAAATTCAGCATAATTTCACTCTGCTCTATGCAAGCAATTTTTCTTCACGTCTCATTTTTAATGTTTTTGCACATTTGATAAAATTTTGAAACGTTATTCAAGAATAGATTGCTATTTTTAAGCTTGATATGCCTTTTCGCAAAATCTTTTTAATCACGAGCCAGAAAACTTTTATAATTTATTGTTTGTCATTAAAAATCATCTAATTTTTATCTTTAGCGATCTTTAGCGATTTTTCTTATAGTATTTTCATATGTCTAGGGAATTTTACGTCAATTTTGTTTCTAATGTGCGATGCTTACCTGTAATGAATCATTATTAATTGTACATGTACAAATACTCACTTGTGCGCAAAAAATTTTGAAATGTAAGAAAGATTACCATTTTTCAGCTTGATTATTTGCCTTTTCACCAAATCCTTTAATCACGAACCAGAAAAATCTTATAATTTATAGTTTGTATGTAATTAACTGCCATCTTATTTTCCTCTCATGCGATTTTTCATACAATATTTTTATATGTCTATGGAATCTTGTGTCAATCTTGTTTCTAATGTGCGATGCTTGCTTACCTGTTATGAATCATTATTGATTGTACATATACAAATACTCATTTGTGCACAAAAAATTCGTTCATATAACAGTCATCTGATTTTTCTCTCATGCGATTTTTGATGTAGCATTTTCATAAGTGTCTATGAAATCTTGTGTCAATCGTGTTTCTAATGTGCGATGCTTACCTGTTATGAATCATCATTATTAATTGTACTTATGCAAATACTTATTTGTGCACAAAAATTTTGAAATGTAAAAAAGATTGATTTTTCAGCTTGATTCGTCTTTTCGCAAAATTCCTTTAACCTTTAATCCTTTAATCCAGAGCCAGAAATGTTCTATAATTTATAGTTTGTAATTAACGATTTTTTTTTTTTTTTTTTTTTTTTTTCTTCTTTCATTTTTCACTGATACACATTTATCAGTTAGACATGCATGATTCAATATTTTTGATTATCGAAAAGTAGGATTTTTTATTTGAATTTCTCATTTATTGTTAATTTATCTGGATGTGTTTAGAAACTGTAGCGATTCAAAATAACACCAATTTCTACTTTTTTTAATTCTTTGGTATTTATACATGAAATATATTCTAACATGATATATTCATATACAATGAGTTATATATTTTCTTATCCTCTGTGGATCACATGCCACTACTTGGACTTTTCCAAGTAAGTGAAAAGTGTTCCAAGTAAGTGAAAAGTGGAAACAGTCTGCTTCCACTTTTCATTTTTGCATATGTTGCAGTATGTTACTTTCGAGCTGGAAAGAGATTAATACTTTAAACATCCCTACTTTTGAAGTCCCTTAAAAAAGATTCTCTTTTCCCAGTCTTGTTATAGAAACAGTAATGGAATCGGGAAAAAAAAAATTGAAAATTTTGTTTCGATAGCAAGTAGATTCATCTTTTACCATGTTTCTATCTCTTCATTTTTAAAATGCTGTACCTTATGTATAGATTAATTGTACAATGTACTAAAACAAATGTTATTTTATAGTATTATGAAAGAGAAAATAAAATAAAATTTTCGAACTTTTCATTATAAAATATTTTTGATAGAGTTTCCATTTATTGTTATTCAGTTATTAACCAAGTATAATAGCTTTGAAAATTCATATTGGTGAGGTATGTAATAGCATTTAAAATATCTTTTTAATTAAAAGATTATATATGTTGGGTTGTTCAAAATTTAATGTTTCCTTTTTTAATGAAAGACGATTTTCTTATAGTGGGTAAATATTTTATTGAATTATATATTTTTCTTGACACAAGTAGCTCTAAACGACACATCTGGTGCCGTAAGCCGCTCTATCCTAATAAACAAATCTTCGAAAACTGTTAGTGACTGCCGAGAGGACTTTTGGAACCACAGATTGAGCGTCCACGTGCATCGTTTATGTCAAACAGCCAGAGCCCGACTACGTTAAAAAGCGGCTGGGGTAGACATCTGTTACGGAGCCCTTTCATATATTCGTATGTATTCACTCGCACACATTAAACATGTAATCTTGTGCGCATATATGTATACCTCTTTCACTAGAGATCCGGGCAGCTGCCCCATCTGCCCTTGTTTTAGCCAAACTCTGCAAATAGCTACAACAATAAAATAACAAGCATAAAGAAAAGTACGTTCCTAAAAACACCAGGAAACATACGGGCCTTTCTCATCTGTGTGTTAGTTGTTAGTTAAACACAGAAAGGTGTTTTTGCAACTGAAGAAAAGTGAATATTTTGTGCCATCCGAAACATACGTTCCGCACAGATTTTTTTTTAAATTTATGTGTGGTCGAACAAAGTATTTTAGTTTTACTTTGATCTTCAGTTTTTTTTAGTGCCTTTTAATAGCTATGAAATTAATTAAGGAGTCCCTAAACTCATATCCTTTTCCAGAGCAAACGTTTCTGTCAGGGGCGTAGCCAGAAATTTTTCATGGGGGGGGTTACAACTACTACAACTCATATATATGTATACGTGTCTGTGATAATGTAGTGAAGAATATACATTTTGTATGGCAAAAATTTCTCATGGGGGGGTTATGACCCCCCTAACCCCCCCTTGGCTACGCCCCTGGTTTCAGTACTTCTCCCTCTCACGAAAACTTACTTTTACCCTATAGAAGCAACTTCCTTTTCACACCATTAGTAGCGTAATTATTATTTTATTTCGGAGGGGGGGCTGTGTATCAAATTGTAATCTAAGTGTCAATTGCAAGCTACGTAACGGGTCCCATTTCGAGAGGGGCTGTAGCCCCCCTCTGTACACGCCCCTGCGCACTATACAAAAAGGTTAATCATAAGAGCATGGAAATTATTATTTGATCAATATGCAAAGTGAAATGGAATAGTCTGGTAGTAATAATAATATTCAGGGTAATGATATTTTAATTATATTATTTAATAATTTTCAATCCTTAATTTCATTCTGGTAATCTGTGCTTTTCAAGTAACATCATCCACAATATTTTTTTTATTTTTAATTAAAATCATAATATTCAAATTTTCGAATGATAACAAATGATTTAAATCGAACTAGTATAATGTTTTGTCTTTGTCCTAACCTCTCCAGCGACACAACCGGCTATCTAGGAAGTGGGAGAACCCATATGCTATTTAAAATGGGTGCCTGAATTCCGAACAAGGAAGGAAACTTGTTTACTGCCTGAGGCCTGTCTGTGCCGGATTGTCTGTGCCCTCAGTAGAGAAGAGATGAAACATGAAACCCGAAGGATGGGTGAAGGGGGTTTAATAGCACGGCTTCGGATGCGGAGAGAGGGAAAAATCCTATAATTACCTTACTGATTCGAATCATCAAAGTAATGAGTGAGTCGAGATACGAATCAGTGAAATGAGTCGAACCGCCCATCTCTAATGCTTAACATCATATCGACCCAAAATCAGGTCGATTAAATATAATTGTGACTGAATGTAATCCATCTGCAACAATATGTAAATATTTTTTATATTTAAAAATACTGCTTTCGTTTTCTGGTTGTTACATTATTGTATAATTAAAAAAAAAACACTTAGTTTAAGGAAATTCTTTTAATATCGAAATTTACTTTTTAAAAGGACGAATATACAATAGCTTTTTTAGAAATTATCAAATAAAAAATTGAAAGAAATTAAAAATACTTGAAGCGCCATGAAGTCACCGCCTATAGAAGTACAATCGTTTTGATTCAATTCACTTCCTCAATTAGTACTCTGTTTTATATCTATATTCCTGGACTGTAACTCTTACAATGAGTTAGTTATTTACAGTTCAGTATTAGAGCAGCGTGAATTTCCAAGAAGGTGTTTTGGACATAAGTGACTTGCACAAACGCTATTTGGGAAGACATAACTAATAGCTAAAGTAAATTAGAATACCTCTTTTACATCGACTCTGTATAAAACTCAAGATAAATAGCCAAAACTGGCCAGAAAATTCATAGTTGGAGGATTTTTTTTTGTTGTTTTTTTTTCCCTTTAATTAGACAAAACTGCTAAAGTTAGTCTCACCTGACAACACTGCACTTGGCGAAAATGTTTGAAAATATTAAAACTTCCATAATGAAATTAGGGATGGCTGCCATATATTTGCAAGTCTTATGCGAGACAAACCAGACTTCTTTTTTTTTACAAATAGGGCTTTTGCTGGACGAGACAAAGATTTTCAGATTTTATGCTGGACGAAACGGCCCTATTTCCCCGGTGTGCATAAATAAAATCTAAATAAAATAAACCACCAGAAAACAAAAAATATTTAAAAGCTTGATATTTGGACGGATTAAACACGTTATCCACGCATGGGCAATCGTGTAGATGTCCAGCTATTTTGAGCCAGTAAGAAATTGTGTTCCACGGTACGTAAAGATCAAGTAAACTGGAGGACATCTTGCTCTAAAGAAGTCATGGAAAAGCTTGCAAAGCCTTTTCTAATTTCCGTGCAGAGGTCTACATGCTATGGCGCTTTTGCGTTTGAGCGGCTCCTGATGTTCTGCAAGCAAGTGTTACAGCAAGTGAGGGACTTAACTGAAATTTTATCATACCTGTGAAGGAACTACGGAGCTAGAACTCCGGAAGAATGACAAGTATTTTCAAAGCGTCAGTAATTTAATGTTAAATTCTTTTCATATTTTTGCATTTTCATTTTCCAAGAGCTTCGGTTTCATTGGACTATTGAATTTAGCAACTTAAGTGGTAACAAATGGATTCTGTTACTACGGAAACTGTAATGCAAAAAATAGAAAACGCGAAAAAATAATTTATTTTAGATTGACAAAATGTAATGCATTGAGCGAAATTATCACCGATACAAAGAAGAATTATTTTTCTGCCAGAAGATTGTTATTGACATGTGCAGATCGATTGACCAGAGCCGCACATGCGCACTTACGTTAGCCCTTCAAACAGAGAAAAAGAGTTCTAATGTCGAATTTTTGGAGAATATTTTTACTTTCGACTATGTGCCATGTAAGGAAAGTACTGTAATCATAGAAGAATTCGACTTCGAAATTTTGATGTATTTACACGTTTTGAGGTCTTCTGGATTTATGCTTTTTTGCCGTAATGTAGTATATGCGTATGTGTGTGTGTGTGTGTGTTAGAGTATGTGAGTGAACACGATAGCCCTAAACCGTGCATTCGTTACAGCTCAGAATTGGTATATATATTATAGACCGTTCTCGCATAATCGGTGTTGATTTTGGTGTGCTTAAGAGATATAGGCTTACAAAAAAGAAATTCTTTTATATTATGGCCTATGGACAGAAATTCTTGAAAGGGCTCTATGGTCTAAACGGTGCGTTCATTTGCGCGTACGTTGGGTAAGTACAGTATAATTCACGGTCACAAGACCTGCATAGCTTTTGGTTTGTGTAGAGCTGATAATTTGTTCACAGGATAGCAAAAAATAATTCTAAAGCATTACGGCATGTGGTGACAAATCATTTTAAGTGTGCTAGTGTCTAAATAATGCATTCAAATAAGCTCAATTGGATATGTATATTATAGGTCAACTTAACATAACCAGTATAGATTTTGGTTTTGGTGTGTGTAGAGCTTATAACGTTGTACAGACCAAAAAAAAAAAAAAAAAAAAAACGTATGGCCTATAGATGCAAATTCTTGCAAGTGCGCTAAGTGTCTATATGATGCATTCAATTGAGCTCAAATTAAGTACGCATATTATAGGTCACTTTGTTACGTACTGTATAGATTTTAGTGTGATTAGGGCTTATAGTGTTTTAAAAGGACACTAAAAAGTATTCTTATACATTGGAGCCTATGCACTCAAATTATAGCAAATAGAGTAGTGTCTGAGCACTACATCCAATCAAACGGAATGAAATTTATTTTAACGCTTAGTAGAGATCAAGTGTTCGAGAATGTGAGTGGAATCACTCTGGACAATAAAAAAATTCAGAAACGTTACATGTAGCAGAAAGGTTTTCTAAAGTATAGCGTAACCTACCGATGCTACAGAACTCACGATTCCGGAAACATAACCCACATTTCGGGGTAAAATATTTACGGGAAAGGAAATCTTCATTTGGGACTTCGCGCGCATGCGCCAAGTGCCAAGAGACAGAGGCACAAGAGAACGAGTCTTCCCTAATACCACAGATGGTCACAAAAAAGTTACTGTGACGTCACAGAGGGTCACAATTGTCACATACTCACATTGTGACTTGTGAGTGATGTAACTCCACTGTGTGGTCACTGTGAAGTTTATTTGTGACCAGTCACCAGGTGACGTCGCCGGGTGAATACTTAAATAAAACGGATGAATACTTAAATAGAACAGCACATTACCTCCTGAAAATAATTTATGTGGAAAAAAAAGATTTAAGATTTTTAATTTATATTTATTAATTATTGTATTTTCCCTCCATTTATAAAATACTCCCGAAAAATTTTATGTTTTTAAAACAAGCCATACCAGAAGTAACTTTTGCAGCAGTCAGTTTACTTTTAAGGCAAATCAGAGTAAGACGATCACAATGCTGAGGTAACGTGCTGACCTACGAGCGAATGCATCGAGGGTTTGATTCTGAACGCTGGTACTGAGCGCTCCTTACGTGAGAGTTTGGTGCTGCCATCTAGTGCATGTTACTCGAAACGCTACATCTTGCGCATGTTACTCGTTCTGAAAAATACAGAAAGGTTACTCGTTAATTCGGAAACCTTTGTGAAATACACCGAAAGGTTACTGAATATTTTACCAAAATATACAGAAACGTTACACATCTTTGCTAGAAACCTTACCTAAAAAGCAAGAAAATATGTAAATATTTTTCCGAAATATGGAGAAACGTTTCTAAATACTTTACCCGCATGGTTCGGAAACGTTTCTGCAATTTTAAACTACAAGAGCTGCCCCATATTTTAGGATAACGTTTCCGAATTTTTTTTTTACCGTGGAGATTTCTTTTCTTTTTACTATTTATGACACCAAAATTTGTATTTTGATTCATTGTCATTGACTTTACGCCATACTTGCTTGAAATAAAAGAAAAAAAAATTATTAGGTATGAGATTGGCAATAATAATATTATTATTAATAAATAAATAAAATCAGACGCGATAAAAAAATCTATATATGTGATGTTTGCATATAACATGTACGAGAAAGATGTTTTAGAAAATAAAACAGAGCATGCAACACAGTAAAAATATTGCACAGTTAATTAATAACTTAATTATTTCTCATTCAATAAGTATAAATAAGAAAAATACTATGAAATTATTATCAAATAAGTAACATCAAAAGTTTAGTTGGCAAACGTTAACACATCATCAAGGACATCAGAAAATGCAAAATTAGACATCTAAACTTTTCATCTGTACATCACTTAGAACATTCACCGAACAGAAGTGCGAGCAGAATTATAATATTTTACTCCCAGAGGCTGTGGTAAGAAAACGCACGGTCTGTTGCCTACAGAAATCAATTATCATTAAAGAATTTTCTGATTTTTATTCAGTAATAATGGTTGGGTATTTTTTTTTTCCATCAATGTAGATTCTAAATTACATTTGGCTTATAAACTCACCCTTGATTGGTATTTTTAAAGAAAGCTTAGATAATTGTTCGAAAAATGATCACAAGAATCATCGCTTTTAATTATACGCTTTTGAGTTGAATTGCGTGTGCCAGCAATAGTTAGTTTTGCGATTTTGATCTGGAGAACAATTAATTAATTATTTTCTTTCTAATAACACGGGCCTTCGGTCTACCTCCCGCTTGACTGCTCTGAAGGCCACACATATTTCTCATTTCATTATGGGGTCGCGTATTAAACAGACCAACATTGTCCCCTATGAGTGATCTTACAATTTTGAACCAACTCCAAATGAAAGACCTGGCATCTGGATCGTCCCTTCCAGTGGTATCATTTGAATTTGGAAGACCTTGGAGCTCGATGCATTTTACATGCAGCAGCTCCCTTTAGTGCAGACGGTTCCACAGCAGTCCAGCTGAGAGAGGTTTACACCCTCCCAAGTACTAGTTAAACCGGTGCCGCTTCACTTTTCGTGTTAGGATAACTGAGCTTAGCGACTAAACCACTGCGGTACAATAATTTATTCTTCTGCAAAATTTACATGTTCGCAGAAGAATAAATACCTGCACTATCCACTTGTTCCTTTGTCCACTTGTTTCCTTAGTTTCCTATTTGGATATTAAAGTAGAGGAAAAGTACACGAATCAATCCTAAAAAATGGACCACAAAATTTCTAATTACTTTGGAATTTCCTCACATAAACTCAACGATGAAAGGGTCAATAGCCTTTCGATGCACTACGATTTTGCAGCTTACAGAGAGAGGAGGTGACAAATTTTACAGTTAGAATGATGGATTTATTCAGCATTATTTTTAAAACCCTTTGAAATAATTGCTTGTTGTCTAAAATCATAGAAGGCTGAAGAATCTACACCCCCTTTCACGGACGTTTCTCCTACTTATATGATGATTGTTTGATATAATAAGCTCAATTGCGAACTTGATTGGTTCTTCCACCACTATATATGTTCATTTCATCTGCAATTGGGGAATCCAAAATTCTATATATCATAAAATAGTGGTGAGTAATATTTCATTAACCCATACAAATTCGCAGCTGTGTTTAAGGAAACGAACAAAATATGTCGGAATCAGTGATGCTCTACATTTTTACGAGCTTGATTTAGTGTTAAAAGTTCACTATTGCTAACTTTATGCGATTTGCTTTTCTTATAAAACTTTACTACCTAAAGAAATGAAAACGCCTCTTCTGCAATCTTTCTGAACTTTCTATGCCTATTTTAAACGAAAATGGACCTTAAAACGCCACTGTGGCCCCTGGTGGCTAAACTGAACCATTTTTTAAAAATCAAAATCCTATCGTCTAATTATTATTGTTACTTCAAATTTGGCTTAGTTTGGTTCAGCGGTATTCTCACAATCGGGCTCTAAACACAAACTTTCATTATGCCCTCTATCTATCTTACGAAAAGTTTTCTAAAATCAGGTAGTTATTCTTTATCAAAGCTCCACGTTAACTATTGCAGATCTAGTAAGAATAAGCACATATTCCTAAGAATAGTGGAAGGAAGAAAATAACACTAAATATATTTCCTGATAAGTATAAACACTGGCAAAGGTATTTCAAAAATAATAAAGCCTACAAAATAAAATAATTTACCAAAAAGTCAGAGTCAGGGCCAGTTCTGCCATTAGGAATGGATGCGAGACAAGGCATGATAGAGATTTACAGCTTTCATCGACCAGACAATCATTGTTATCATTATTATGCAGTGATTCTGCCAGACCAAGCAAAGTTTTGAAGCTGTTTAGCGAGATGAGATAGACCTATTTTCCATCTCGCATCCATCTCTAGTGCAAGGTATGAACCAAACACGGGTTGAATAAACAAAGGATCTTCCAAAATATACTCACGGTTTTTATTCTGCCAGAGATACTGCATCACATTTTTTTAAGTTTTGAAATTGGTCCACATCTATTTTGTCTTTGAAGACTTCAGCTATGCTATATTAAGATATAGTTTTCTATGCGTTGGAATGCATAAATCTTGCCGAGGTTACTTTTTGTAAAAATGGTATTTATTTACATATAAAGGGTGATTCAGAACTCTTCTAAAATATTTTAGAGTGTGATAGAACAGCTCACGTGGAGCACAAATCAAATTAGAACCCCTGGTTTATCTCCAACTGTTTTCCTACTATCACTGACGGCATGAAAGAGTTCAAAAATTTAGTAAATCCCTCATTTCTGAAGTTTCTAAACACGCTAGACAATAACAATATATTTCGAAAGAGCAGAAAAAATCTTATAAAATTACATCAATTGTATTGCAATCTGTATATTTGATAGAGAGTTACAAGCAATGAAACTGTGAAAAAATGAAACATTTACCAGCATTTTCAAACGTTAATTCCTGAGATACCGTTCAAGATACAATCAGTAGAATTTACTAAAAATTGGCCCATTTAATAGCTATCGAAAAGCTTACAGTGAGCTTTATCAGTTGTTCTGCTAGGAAGAAAAATAACTTTTTTTTCGCTACCTTTCATTGAATTCCTAGTTTCTTGAAAAAATGGCTACGCCCATCCGAATTATGTGCACGCTTCAAATTCGTTTTAGAAGTTCTAGCAAAATTTCTTAAACCGTGGGTCGCGATCCCAATTAAATTACACTCAATTATCACGAATTAAACTTAATGACATAAAAGCGCAATAGTATATTACAGTCCAAATGAAGAAACTGACAGTTTCACTCACACCTGTGTCGAATTTGAACAATGCTTATAGGGTCCCACGAAATTTTCGTTAATATTATGGGGTCCCCACATGAAAAAGTTTAAGAAACCATGTACAGCAAACTTTTTCGGAAGTCAAAATAAAATAAAATAAATAAATAAATAAATAATGCAACACTAGAATTTCGAAAACTGACTTGAGGCGTGGTCATGATTTGGATGGGCGGAGCCATTTTTTCAAAAAATTATAAAATTAGTGGTCCACAGCAAAGAATAATTTAAATTTCTTCTGAACAAGGCAACCGATATCGTTCACTGAAATCTTTTCCGAAAGCTATGAGGATGGACTAATTTTAGTAAGTTTTAGTAAGTTTTACAGATTGTATCGTGAGGGTATTTGAGGAACTGACGTTTAAAAATGTTGGCAAATATTTCATTTTGAATTTTTTCACCGTTTCATTACTTATAACTCGCCATTAATACTACAGATTGAAATACAATTGATGTCATTTTGTAGGATTTTTTCTGCTCTTTCTAAATATGGAGTTAACTTTTGTTTAGCGTGTTTAGAAACCTCACAAATAAGTAATTTATGAAGTTTTTGAACATTTAATTCTATTTGTGATGATGGAAACACTGTTGGAGATAGACCAGAGATTCTATGTTGATTTGTGCTCCACATGAGCTGTTCTGTGATTGCCTAAAATATTTTACAAGAGTTCTGAATCACCCTGTATATCGAAAAATCAAACGAGGTAGATTGAATTTCTTCGAAAGTTTTACATGCCAATTAAAAGTTATTAGTATTTCATAAAAAAAAATCTGTTTTTATTTCAAATGCTAGTGGGTTTTATTCCATTGGCCAGAATACATTATGTGCGTCTACCTGCGTATTTTTTATTATGTGAAATATGTTCCACAGTGTGTTTGAGTTTGAGTGTTTGTGTTTTAAGGCAAACCTGCACGCGGGGTATCTGCCTAAGGGGGAGTGCCTTGGTAGGAGGACTTTTTAAGGGGTTCTAACGCGTATTCACGTTACATCTGGAGAAAACCTACCAAAACTCCAGACCGTTAGATCGACAGCCGCGCGATGGGACCCGATCCCGGGACCTTCACATCTCGGCCGTCTACCATTTTCAGTGGCATAACCACTGTGCCATGGTGAGGCTATGTTCCACAGATCACATATTTATTTAATTGCAGATTATAGTTGAATACATCAGGGGCGTAGCCAGGGGGGGGGATATTGGGATATATCTCCCCCCGAAATTTTCGGATTAGTGATGAAATTCCGTCTATTTATACACATTTAAGTTCATATCCCCCCCCCCGAAAAATTTTCCTGGCTACGCGCCTGACATGCGTTATTTTTTTTTTTGCCTGCGTAACTTTATAAATAGAGGTTTTACTTAAATTGATAAACATCTAATGATAAAATGCCTTAATTGCGAAAATTCAAAGCGGAAACATTTCACAGAAAAATGTTATTAAGTATTTTGTTTTTAAAATATGCTAAATGCACTATGTGAAATAAAACCACCACGTTTTACTAACAGTAAAATTATATATAAGATATTTAATTTTTTGTTTAATGCAAGGATGAAGAAATAGCGTAAATACTCGCGAAAGCCACTCTATAGAGAGTGGGGTAGTAATACTAGCAGATCAATCTTCCAGACACCGATAACGCAATAGCTTGCAGCGGTAATCTTCATTTGAATGCAAGTTCTTTGGTATTCATCTCCACTGAAGTGATCTAACGGACCGTACGAAGTGTTTACTGGCATTCATCATTCCTCGAATCTGCCAGATTTAGGAAATTTCGCTTCATTAGTGAGTCCTTTCTACTTCCTTGTGCGGAGTATAAGGAAGTAATGTGATTCCGAAAAATTTCGGGGGCCAAGTTTCGACGTAAAAACCGATTTTGACTACGTCTAAATTTAATTTTAAGAATTTTTTCGGTGCATCTCATCGATCACTAGCATGCACTAAATGCATCTGCAACTCCTTTTGACCTACGGCGAGTCTATTTTGAACAGTTTTTCCATGCCGTTTGTACGTATGTATGTAACTCGCATATCGCAAAAACTATTGGTCGTAGAATGTTGAAAATTTATATTTAGGATTATTGCAACACCTAGTTGTGCACCTCCCCTTTTGCTACCAATCGATTGGATAGTTTATCTATAGGGCCGCCCAAAAGATTCTAAATACATTACACTCTATGGGCCGAGATTCATTAAACTCGCATATCTCGAAAACTATTAGACATAGAATGTCGAAACTTTATATTTAGGATTTGTTGTAACATGTAGTTGTGCACCTCCCCTTTTTGTCCCAATAGACTGGATAGTTTATCTACACGATCACCTAAAAGATGGATAGTTTATCTACACGATCACCTAAAAGATTTGAAATACATTACACTCTATGGGGTGCGATTCATTAAACTCGCATATCTCGAAAACTATTAGACATAGATAGAATGTTAAAACTCTATATTTAGGATTGTTGTAACATCTAATTATGCACCTCTCCTTTCAGCTCCATGCAACTTTTCAGTGTTTGAACAAAACTGTCAACTAGTTAATGCCTGAAAACTACACAACGTCTGCATTACACATTATTACATACGTTATTTAATAAAATAAGGGTAAATTAATAGAAAAAAGTGCAATTTCATACAAATAGGACAAGTATTAACTTAGATATGAGCAGTTCTGAGATGCAAGCAGCCGCCATCTTTGATGACGCCATAGCCGAAAAATGTACCAGGTGACGGATGTCCACCCAAGTCCAAAATGCTTACTAAGACACCTACTAAACATTCCTGAAAAAAAATTCTCCATACTCAAACTTTCCCACAGAACTGCAGTCAGGTCCTGGACTAATTGAAATATGAATTTATCGTGCTTAATATTCAATTGAATATTTAAATAAAATGTACCATTCACATATTGTCGTTGCTAAATTCATCTAAATGTATACTGGAAAGACAAAACATTTCTGATAATCTCGTACATGGAAAATTGCGTCTTCATATGAATTTGTGTTATCACCTTTTTTTTTTAATCCTTCGGAAATGTTTTGGCTTTCATTTCAGAACATCATACTGATTAATCGAAAACTTTTCTCCTTTTAGAGCATTGTTCAGCAGTTATTACGTAATACTGTTGCTTGAAAAAACTTGTGGAGTATTTCCTGTGGACATAATTTGGAGTAATCTAATTGGCTAAGCAGCTAAACTAAACTTATTTTATTGACACAGTTTCGTCAAAGTTATACAAGCCAGCGCTTGAAAAAAAAAAAAAAAAAAAAAGGACGGGAAAAGAAAAGGCGGGAAAAAAAAGCAGGAACTCAAAAGTTGAGTATTAAGTCAACCCCCCCCCCTTTTTTTTTTTTCTCTTTTTGCCTAATAGCCGACACTAGCCATTTAGAAGCAGCGTCCTTTTGCCAGTTCGGAAGCACTGTTCACCTTTATATGGAAGCATCTAATAGGTGGAACAGTGTTCCTCCTATGAAGGGACTGACGAAATGACAACCAATCCCATGACGGGAATCGAACCTGAATCCTTGGCGGGGTAGAAAGTTTCTCAAGCTACCACACAACGAGAAAGACGGGAAGAATGTAGGACGAAACAAAAAGTATTCACTTTTAAACAAAATCTGAAATTTAACAATCTACTTAACAAATTAACGCACAGTTATTCCACATATAATATTAAGGAATCACCTAATTACAATATTTTTGCAATCTAGCAGGTACATTATGTCACTTAAATTATAAATCCGTCTTTCACTAGTTTAATTAATGTTACTTAATGAAAAAAATATTTTCAAACAGCTTCTTATTATCGTATTAAATAAAAGCTTATAATGCAGACTTGACCAACATTATTGCGCGTAACCCTCCTCCCCCTCCACCAACCCCCCCAGAAAAAAAGAAAACTGCTGTTTAAAAGATTAAATAACCAAAACTGTAAAATAACGCACATTAAGGGAGGTACGTATCGTTCTGAACACGTATATCGCGCGAAAAAATTCCGACCTTCATCAGCGGTAGACCATTACACAGACTGAGACTGTGTAAACCTATAGTCTTTTCGTTTATTTTTTTCTGTCGCAGTCTGTGTATGGACTGCTGCCCAGGCCCTACGAGAGGAGGGGGCAGACGGGGCGCCGCCCTTGGGCCCGTGCGAGTTAGAGTGGGCCCGTGCTCAGCTAAAGTGCGTCCGTGAATTTTTCAGAATGTGTTACGAATTTCATTTATAGATCCGTAATTAAAATCTTTTTTTTAAAATAGACTAAATTTTGAATATATAATTCTAGAATGATTTAGATGGCAGAAATGTTAATTCTACCATTTAAATATTAGTATTTTTTCAACCTTTGAACATGAATTAAAAGTGCCATTACATATAAGAAAAACTCCCCCCCCACACTCTTTCTTTTTAGCATTTTATATGAAAACCATTAAAAAGAGCAGTTTTACAAAAAATAAATCCTTCCATCCGTCCTGTTTTTTTCGAAACTTTTGTGCTTTACGCCCAGACAGCACAGCAAACTTGCATCAAACTTGCAGCAAGCTTGATTTATCAAGTCAACAAGCTTGAATTAAGCTTGAAAATTCCAATCGTGTAAGCTTGATGCAAGCTTGAATCAAGTGTTCTAGTTTACACTTGCCCAGCTTGCATTAAGCTTGACATTTCAAGCTTAAATTTTTTTTTTTAAATACACGGGGCGCCCGCTGGCTAACGCGCCCCCACATAATTTATTTTACCGCGCATTTTTCCCCTCTACGCTGAAATTTCAATTTAATTTAATCTGTTTCCATCGAGTGTTCGTCGCTGGGATAGAACCCGGGCCCTTTGGCTTTGTAGTCAAGCACGCTATCCATTCCGCCACCGTAGCCTTGTGCAGTTATGACTAAAGTTTGAAGTGACTTACCACGCTGTTTTCTCGCCAAATTGATAAGTGGGCGATGTGTTATTTGTTTCTTTTATTTTTCCATGGGATGCATCAGAATTAAAATAATGCATCAAAATAAATTAAATTAAAATCAAAATTAAAATAAAAAAACACGTTTTAAAACTTTCAGTACCGCAACACTCATGAAGCAATACTGCTGGCCGAAATCGAGACAAACGACTGATTTTGAAATCAATTTCGTAGTATAATTGTATTTTATTTTGAAGAATTTCCATATTTGGAAATATAGAATGGGTTTACTTAACACAAATTTTGTGTTAAGTAATCTGAAATGAAAGAAACAGATAGTTAAACGTTACTTCGAAATGCTATATCACAGTTGCTAACATGTATGGAATACAAACACTTTAGTCATTTTTGTAAATATTTCTTAAATTAACAAATAATTGAAAAATTTTGCTATTTTTTAAAGCTAAAAATTCTCTTTACAAATGTGGTTATTTTCCTACATATTGGTATGCTATATTGATATAGAGCATTTCGAAGAATTAATAATAAGTTAAAATTAATTTATACAAATGTAAACTTGAATTATTTTCATTGTTCATACTTTATAATTAAAAAAAAATATTTAATTTCTGAATTTTTTTTTTATCCTTTGTAATTTTATTTTAAAATTACAAAAGTTTAAGATGCAAGATTTTTGGGCCCTAAAATCTGTAGGCCCTGGGCAGTTGCCCCGCTTGCCCTGCCGGTAATATGGCACTGGTAATATAAAATAAAACATATCTTTTACGAACTTTCAGCAAATATTAGGACACTAGACAATTAATGTCCATTCTCTTTCACAGATGGCGCCATCAACGCTCCTTTAAAAAGGAAAAATCACGCGAGTATCAATTTTCAAGCTTAAATCAAGCTGTATTTAAACTTGACAATTCAACTTGACTCCTGCAAGCTTGCTGCCAGCTTAGAATGAGTTGAACTGTCAAGCTTGCATTAGTGAGTCAAATTCAAAGAAATGTCAAACTTGATTTAAGCTTATGTGCTGTCTGGGCGAAAGGGGCCGGGAAGATTTTCGCCCCGCCTCATAAAATTTTTCTCGGAGTCCCTGCTGCTGCCAATGACGGACGAATTTTTTTTCATCCGCAACACGTGTTCAATACGACAAGTACCTTTTGTGTGTGTGTCTTTTTACAAATGTTTACAAAAAATTTAATTATTTTATTATTTAATTATTACACATATATGGCGTTTTAATAAATACGGATTATTTATTCAACCTGTTTTTCTTCTTTCATCCCCTTCTTTTTTTATATATAATGCAAGAAATTAAACAATTTCGATGTTAAAATATCGTACGAGAACCCCAGGCAACCAGAATTTTTTTTCTTTCATTTTTGTACAGTTGTTTAGTTTATTCTTCATTTAGTTCAGTTCAGCCCCTCGCAATCTCAGTTAGAGAGCCAAAAGTGTAATGTCCAAATAAACAAAACTACAGGAAAAGCGCTCAAAGTACTAGTGTTAAGGTAAATAAAAACTCTGTGGAAAAACGCACATTAAATGAAGATTCGATCGTTTCTTATGTGAAGATTCGATCGTTTCGACCAAAAATTTCTTCAGTCGTAACACTTCGTCTCACCAAAGTGGATGGTGGGAACTGAAAAAGATAAACACAAACAAGCATGTTGCCACATGGAAAAAAGAAAAAAAACGAGAAACCACGGAGATTAAAGGAAGGGGAAAGAGGAGGTTAAAAAAGAAAGTAGAAAAGAATAAAATATAAACAAAAAATACACACACAAAAAAAAAAAAAACGAAGAACACATACACAAACACAGTAGAAAGCAGAATAAACAAAAATAACCAAAACCACAAATAATGGTATAATTTTTTTTAATAGAATACGCTAACGTAAATGTTTCACGCTGCGAACGGTAACAGCTAGATGTAAACATTACTCTAATAACAATAACGCATGTGCAAAAATCCAAATCAACAGTTCAATGACGTCAAATGGAGCAAGCATGTGTCACGCAGTAACTAGATAACAAAATAACAATAATGGATACACACAAATGAAAGATCTTTCGGTCATTTTTATAGCTTTAAAATACCGAATGTACGATACTTGTCACATTTGTCGGCCTTCTAAAAAATGTCGCCATGCATTGGGCTAAAGCGCATTTTAGTCATTTGCTGTTTCAACATCGACTTTTATGATGACACCCAAACTGTGTAGCAAAACTAACCTAAATAAATTTAATGACAAATACTGATAAAACAAAGAAACCTATTTTCGTTGAAATGAGTCTAAAAACTGAGTCAACACTGCATTGAGTATAAATAGGCTTGCCAGATTTCTGAAATGTTCAACCGGGACACCGGAATGCCCCCAGTTTCCAGAGCCTTATTATCGCATGGGCAAATCGGCACTTTGCCCAAGTCCCCCAATTTCAAATCTTGTTCTGAAATATTCTTTTATATGTCCAAATTTTATGAAAAGGAAACCAAATTTATCAATGCCCGGGGCCCCTGTTGGTCATAATCGGGCCCTGCCAGCGTCCAGGGTATTCAAGGGTACACTTGCTCGGCCAGTGACTGAACGCGTTCACGCTCTCAACTGGGAAATGGAAGGTGCCTGGTTCAAAGCCAGGTCGCATCCGCCGACCTAACCGTTTGGAGTTTTCCGTGGTTTCCTCCTAAACGTCGCGTAAATACGGGTTAGCAAGGATTCCTTAGAAAGTCCCAGACGGAGGGCAATCCGCCTAGCGGCCTAGATCCCTCGCGCAGATAATTGGCCGTAACCCCACTCTAGTTTTCACTTTTTATACAGTACAGGGAAATAAATGACTAAGTATTTATCCTAAATTACCTTCACAGTTAATTATTATTAGACTTTTTTGGTCATCTATAATCAAATTTAATTTTTTACCGGGACGTACAGTAAACCGGCCGGGACACCGGGATTTTGTCTGTAAATCGGGACTGTCCCGGTCAAACAGGGACGTCTGGCAAGCGTAAGTATAAAGAACAGTAGGGTATGGAGCGGCGAGCCCCAATCCTTATGTAAGCTACATGCCCCATACCTATCTCATGTAAGCAGGTCGCCTTGGCGGAGATCTGTTTCTAAGAACGAGCTTTCCAAATCTTATTTTGCCCCACATTGTTGAAATTCTTATTATCGTTTTCAGTTTTCTAATGCTAAGATTTGTGCATTCCTCAGTCTAGGGTTGCCAGGTCACCAAAATAAATTGCCGGAGAGACCAGCCACTTTGACCGGACATTTGGGTAAAAAGGCCTGACAGCCTACAATATTGAGGATTTTGTCTAGCAGTATTTATAGGTACGACAAAAAAGTTGTACGTAAAATCAAGCTTTTTTGATTATTACCATGAATCTTGTTAAATTCTAATGAAATATAAATAACATCGAATGCCAAATCAATTCAAGTACTTTATTACTAATCAGCCAAAGTCACCAGTAAAAAGCCTAACAAAAGCCGGACACATTTAAGTCTGGCCGGACATGCAATCAAAAAGCCTATAACTATGTCCGGCTTTATCCGGACGCCTGGGAACGCTAGTCCCATTCTGATTTTTTGGACGGTTTTTCTATTACCCAGCACTTGGAACATCATGTAAACGATAGTTCTTCCGTTCCTTTTGTTCATCCTGCTTGAAGCTTGTTGTTGTAAGGTTCTATTTACGTTCTTCTCTACCCCCTCTCCCCCCCGCTTCTTTTCTTCTGCTACTAGTTTTCTTTCTTTTCTTTTCGTCCCCCCCTTATTAATTTATTTTTATTTCTTATTATTTTATTTAGTTTTTTGTTATTGTGTGTGTGTTTTCTGTTTTCCCACCATTTTAATTATTATTCTTATATGTTAAAAAAAGTGTTGTCCTGCTTGTATTGTTATATATATAAAAATATATGTATACTATTATTTGTGTCCTGCTTTCTATTGTGTTTTGTGTGTGTGTTCTTTGTAGCTTATTTAATTTATTTATGCATATTTGTTTAATTTCATTCTTTTCTACTTTCTTTTCTAACCCCCTGTTTTCCTCTTCCTTTAATCTCCGTGGTTTCTCGTTTTTTCTCTTTTCCATGTGACAACATGCTTGTTTGTGTTAATCCTTTTCAGTTCCCCTGTTTAGTGAGACAAAATGGTACGACTGATGAAGACTGAAGAAATTTTCTGTCGAAACGATCGTATCTTCACATAGGAATCATTTTATGTGTGTTTTTTCACAAAGTGTTTATTTATTTTAAAAGTGTGCTGTATCTTGCATCGTTTCAACAAAATATTGTGCGAGCCATTCAAAGTGTACTCTGAGGATGATAAGAGAAAAAATGTCTCTGAGAGAAAAAATGAATCTGATAATCACAATCCACTGTCAAATTATATGATTTATTACAGAGATTAGTAAAATGAAATGTTAATATTGTTTCTTTCTTATTGCGTCGAAGAATAAGTCTGCATTCTTTTCTTCTTTGAATTCTTCCACCAATTTATCTTGTTCTCGTCAAATGTCACGGGAATTCCAAAGATTACATTTGTTCAAAGTTGATTTTCCCCCTTGTACATTTTTAATTTTTTTTCATACTAAGCATTGAATAACGGATTGCCAAGCTGGTAAGAAGTGACATTTTCAATACAGCGCTGACGTCTTTTAATGAATTAATAACATCTAGCTTTTAACCCTTTGAGGGGCAACCCTTTCCCAATGCTGAAAAAAGGGCAGCCGTTGCCATCGCTCGAATTAACTACCAGCAAGATGGCGGACGATCGAAACGTTCATCGCGTGCCACAGATCTAGAGACCCTTTTTTGACGACAGCTGGCTGTGCCCTTTTTTCAGAATTGGGCAATCTATCCAGCTGTTCTCGCATTCTTCCATTTTTCAGCAGATGTCAGTGCTGTTAAAAATAATCGGGACCATTTTTTTACGGGAAATGATGTGCTAAAGAGTAAAGGATTCTCGTGGAGCTATGTCACCCGCAACTATTTTTATAGAAATCAAATCTATTCTTCGTGACTGGCAACAGTCAAAACGTCAGAGTTTGGTGTTCCCAGAGCGGGAACACTGCGCGTTAAAGGGTTTAAAGCACGCTCTCGCAGGATATGAATTGAAGAATGTGGTCCCATATAATGCGAAGTATTGTTAAAAACATAATTCTAAACACCAGTTTTCTACAGTTGGCAGTATCGTTGTCTCGTATGAAGAAATCTTTGCTAATTCTCTGACGACGAGATTAAGAGTTACTCTACTCCTTTAATATTCCCATTACTTAGGCAAAATTTAATATGCCCAGTTTGAAGGAAAATCATCGAGGTAAAGCGTTATCATTCTTTTAGCAGCTGTATATCACTGACGACATTCACTATATTATGGGGGGGGTGAACGTTGCCCCCTATGAAGGGACGCACACTGGGGCGAATATATGGAGAGGTTGGACATTTCAGTAAAACCAATTTCTACATAACAATTTGATCATATTTTGTTATTTAAATATGTAAAAATAATAAAATGCTAAGAAATTTCGCTATACTCTAACACAAATTTCACTGTTTAGGAAAAGTGGTTAATTTTATTCCGTAGCGGTTGGAGACTCTGGTTTACAATAAAAAGTAAACAAACTGAATAATGTAAAAATGTTTATTTGGCTTTAATTATCAATATCGTTTGAATAGACAGGTTTAGGCAAGAACTGAAACTGGATTATAAAAGCTGAAACTCTCTACAATATATGGGATTTAATAGTTTTGTTGGCGATTTTCATTCAAAATATCTTGAAAATTATTATCTCCAAAATTTTCTTATTTTCTAAGATACGTTTTTGGGTGTTTTTGTTATTTATTAGGGGCGCATAAAGAACATAAGCACCTCACAGCATTAAATTTGTTCAGAAATACACAAGTTACTGACTGTTTATTAAATTGTCTACCAACGGAGCAGCTAGTTAATTCTTTAAGTCCAAGGTATTATCTTCGGGTAATAATGTTAAAAATTAGTTCGTTTAGTGAATATATGTTCTTAGTTTGTCAAATTAACAGTGAAAATGCAATATTAAATGGTTTGATTTTCCGCCTAATGTTCAAAATTACTTTAAGGTCGCCCCAGTATGGGACGGACACAATGAAATCCACGCCCAGTCGGGGATCGAACCTCTACCACCGGGAGTTGAACCCGAAACCGTTGTACGGTGCTTTATTCACCATACAAGCTGGTCGTCGTCACTGACGACGTAAAATGCCCTTTTCTCTTGAATGCATTGTATTTACAAACGGACGCTCTTATTTCCGAACCCTTGCGATTTTACGAACTAGCGAGTTGGTTCCAACTGTTGGAGTGGTCCCTACGAGCTCGTAAAAATGAGCTTTGGCTATATTATTTTTTAACTCTTTCATTGGAGGTACTTCCTTCATGTCTCGCAGTGGCCTAGTCGATAAGCTCCGCCCCCGTATGAACACAGAAAGTGAAGCAGCACCGGCTTGAGCAGTGCTTGGGAGGGTGCAAACATCTGTCGGCTTAGCTGTTGTGGAACCGTGTATGCTAATGGGAGCTGACGGTAAAATCGGTTTGTGCGTCCGATCTCCTCCATGTTTAATCGATATTTCTGGGCCTGCGGATTTTATACGCTAGGTATCTCGTCTGGAACTCGTTCAAAATTATTAGACCTTTTATGGGGGCAACGCTGGTCTTCCATTAGGCCAGTGGCGGATCCACGGGGGGGGGCTCTGGGGGCTCGAGCCCCCCCCCCCCAGAGCTAGAAATACACTATGGATTTGAGAAGTTAAAGAAAAATTGTAAATTTTCACATGAACAGAAATTTGAAAAAGTAGCACTGTATATACAGTCGACTCTCTGTTTAACGACGATCTCTTTCCAAAGACGATATTTCAAAGTCCCAGCAACTTTTCATCTTACGCTACAGGAACAGGGGAAAATTTTTTTAAGAGTGGGAAAAAAGTGTCGGGGAATGTCACAAGTGCAATTCGCAAGACAATCTCAACTACCTGAGTGTATTCTCAAAGGTATTTTAGAAGCAAAGAGAAAATTCTTGGAGCAAGCAGCACAAAAATTTAGTTCGGGATCCAAATCCAAACGACCGAAAAGTCAGTGTGGCCAACAGGAAGAGTTTGTCAAGGCACTTCTGCATGCAAATGGTTGCATGAAGCAAGAGCATCCAACATTCTAATTTCTGGCCGAGTGGATAAGACACTCGACATGATAGACGGCTGAAGTGTGAAGGTCCCGCGTTTGGGCCTAACGCGCGGCGATCGATCTAACTATCTGGAGTTTTTTCCAGATGGTTTTCTTCAGATTTAATGTGAATACGCGTTAGAGCCTCTGAAAAAATCCTCCAACCAAGGCAACCGCCCCAGAATGCAGGCGCCCCAGGACGATTTTTTACATTTTCACGGTTCCTTGAAAGTCGTTAAACAGAGAGCCAACTATATATATATATTAGGGTGGATCGAAAAAAACTTTTTTTCGAAATCTTTATCTCCTGAGGTGTCAAAAGTTGTATATTGATATGAATAAGACGTGTGTAAAATTTGAATGTTCTACGACAACGTCTTGGGGTTGCGCATCGAGCTTGAAATTCAGAAATTTTTGAAAAATATGACTTCTTTAAAAAATCGACCAAAAAAAATTCTTTTCCGAATTATTAGGCTCCCGAGGTTTTGGGAGTTGAATATTGTTATGAATAACGCGTATGCAAAATTTGGAGGGCTACGACAATTTCTAGGGATTGCACATCGAGCTTGAAATCTATAAATATCTGAAAATATGTGTTTTTTTGAAAAATTTATGTAGAAAGCAAACTTTATTTGTTGAAAATAATTTGCTCCTTTTATATGTTAAAAAATGTTCAGAGAAGCTCAGGAAATTACAAAAAAATGGCTTTATGAATAGTTTGATACAATGCACACGTTATGCTGTCGTTTTGTCTGGGCACAGTACGCAAACTGTGATCTAAACAACTAGCGCCGGTTTGCCTGTCGAGTGATGGCGATGCACGTGCGTTCTGTAAAACCAGGTACGAGATATTCCGTTGTTACAGTCATTTAATTTAACGTTTCTGATAGATGGTGCTTTCAGTTTACTCTCAAAAAAGCTAAAAGATGGCTGCCTTGCACTGCTACGATTCTGAATAGAGTGACACTGTCTGCAATAAGACACTCAACAAAATCGGTGTTCTTAGAAGAGCTGGGAATATCGAAAGAATTACCTTGTACCAAGTTACCAAACCGAGAAGACGTACTCGTACTTCTATATTACTCTTTTGTACTTAAGAAGAAAAATTTCTGAATAAAGAGCAGGATCCCCCAGAAGGAGAAGTAACCTTAGTTGTGGCGATCAAAATACACGAAATTTGGATCAAGGCCAGTATTCTTACTGTGTCAATCCAAGGAATTCAAGAGATAGTTAGAAAAGTTCATGATTAAGGTCAGCAGCTAAATAAATCGTATGTTAGAGAGGAACATAAGGAATTGTGTTTATGAAGAAAGGGGGAAAAACTCTCCCTTACCGAGCTATTGAATATCACACTTGCAAATGTACTGACTTTTCCCGGAGCACGTGTTGCTCAGAGCCTCACATACCTCATACAGTACGGGAGCCATTAGCAGACCAGAAGGGAATTAGATTTGTGACAATCGATGGAATTGTAAAGAAGAGAAGTTATGGAAAATGAGAGAAATTTCGAGATTGGTGAAGAAAAAGGTGAAAGTTCCAATATCCAGTGTATGTCTCCAACTTTAGTCATTGATTTGGAGAGCGAAAATAAGGAAAGGGAAGAACGAAAGACTGAAGAAAACGCTGAATGCCTATCTATCGCCAATTTGGGAGGTGCGTTCACAAATGACCACGTTAGAATAAAAATCTCAGTGCTTTCACAAGTCTACGGCACAAAGTTATTACGGGCTGGGCAGCAGAAACTCTGGTATGAACTTTATTTCACAACCTAGAAAGCGGAATGAATGCAGCTGGAGAGAAATTTTCTCAACTGATATCTATACTACTGATAACTTTTCTCAACTTCTTCTAGACCCATATAAAGTTAGAGGAAGGCTGATATTACTCACAGTGAAAGAAACGGAAGAAGGCTTTAAAATTTTCTTTGGATTGTTTTTTGATAGGTGGTAGAACAAAACCAGATACATAGAAAAATTTGTTGACGGCAATTTACATCCAAGTGTTTGTCACAAAGAACATATCTCGCTGATAATGGAATCTGGTTCAACATACTTTGGCCATATGACACGATCTGATTTTAAGAATTTCACTAGAAATTTGGGAGTTTAACACGAAATCCATTGATCTTGGGACCCTCACATGTATTACCGGTGGTGGCGAATCATCAAATTCTGGAAAGAACAAAGGCGTCATCCGAAATCTAGAAACGCAGTTCTCTAATCTAACTAAATCTCCCCAATGTTGTAGTATTTGCCAACTTCACACCGTAGCAAACAGCCACTCCGAAATTGGCTGTCTATCCATCTATCAGATGGTGGCTTCTTACGATCCAGATTATAACACTAGACATAAAATGCCCCAGTTTGATTTGAAGTCGGGCTTTACATTATTCATTAAAACGCATGCTCCAGTAATTGGATGCTTGGGCTGGCACAGGCAGGACTCTGATCGCAGGCAAATCAACGAGGTGGGCATCTTGGGTAATGTAGCTACGACAGTGGTTGTACTAGAGAAGAGCTGCGAACGTTACTAACTATTTTTCAAGGGGACTAATTCATTAAAAATATAATTTTTGCTTTCTACACGTTTTTGTAAAAAAAAAAATGCATATTTTTCAGATATTTATAGATTTCAAGCTCCTTGTGCAACTCCTAGAAATTGTCACAACCTATTTAGATTTTGCATACGTCTTATTAATAAAAATATACAACTTCTAAAACCTCGGAAGCGTAATAATTCGGAAAATAATTTTTTTTGGTCGATTTTTAAAAAAAGTCATATTTTTCAAAAATTTTTAAATTTCAAGCTCGATGCGCAACCCTAAGACGTTGTCGTAAGACATTCAAATTTTACACACGTCTTATTTATATCAATTTACAACTTTTGAGACCTCAGGAGATAAAGATTTCGAAAAAAAAAAAAATTTTCGATCCACCCTGATATATATATATATATATATATATATATATATATATATATATATAATATATATAATAGCTAACTTACGTAAAGTGAAATCCCAAGATAATCCATTGATAAAGTGAAAACAATAAAAATAAAAAAGTAGATAGCACATGTTGCCAATTAACGAGCTTATACCGAATAAAGTGTTTAAATATAGCCTTTTAAGGCAATGAAAGAGTGGATAAATTGGATATAAAGCGCCAAATGAGAACTGGTGGGCTTTTAAGCCTAATCACATGTATCCACCAATAGTCGGAAAATGGAAAGGAAGATTGAAATGGTGTGCTCTATCATCAGGCGCCACCGCACACACATTTCAATTGAATCGAAAAAAAAAACAATAATAGCTAGGTTTCTGCAAGTTACCTGACCAAAATTAGGGTCCTTTTGTAACTTGGGGGCGCGACCGTAGCTATTAGAAATAAAGAACGAAGAAGTGGACCGACTAGAAGATCGAAGCTCAGTAATGGAGGCAGTATCAGTGCATGTTGCCATCAATAGACAAGTAATGCCATGGAGTGGGGAAAAAAATGATATATTATTAATAATTTGGAAGTATGGAAAGGAAAGGAAAAAATAAAAAAGTAATAATTAAATGAATAAAAAAAGTAATAATTAAATGAATAAATAATAAAATAAATATAACACTAGTATAGCTAGCCTATGTTTAACGTAGTACAAGCTGCAGTAGCTAAGAAGTACTTAGTTGAAGTTGTGGAAAAGGAGAAAAACTGTAGAAATTAATTATAATAGTAATGATAATGTTAATAATTATATTAATATTACACATTTATTAATAGCTATTTATGCTAATATTATTGTAAAATATTAAGGTAGAACAGTACTCTGTATGGCTTCATTAGTTACAGACTCACATAAAAAGGAAAAAGTACCAGTAATCAACTATTCTTAATTATTGAAATTTTTTTTTTGTATAAAATATATAGATACATATTTTATGATTAAAAAAATATATATATAGAAAGAACCAACAACCAACCCCATCCTCACCAACCAATATTCTGATTAGGACATACAGTTTTATACATATATAATATATATATATATATATATATATCAGGGGTGTAGCCAGAAATTTTTCATGGGGGGGGGGGTTACGACTACTACAACTCATATATATGTATACGTGTGTGTGATGATGTAGTGAAGAATATATATTTTGTATGGCAAAAAATTCCTCATTGGGAGGGGGGTTATGACCCCCCTAACCCCCGTCCTTGGCTACGCCCCTGATATATATATATATATATATATATATATATAGTCGACTCCGGTTAATCGGACCACATCGGGACGAGACCATTTTGGTCCCATTAACCGGCTGGTCCGATTAAACGAACATTCTCCAAAATTACAGAAAATATGCTTTTTATTATATAGCAGCACATTGAAATCTTTATTATGCGATACGCATGTCTGAGGAGAATGCAAACAAGAATTACAATTGCCCACAAACTTTATTCATTGCAAAAATTCACAAACAATTTTTTTAAACAATCAACACAGTATATACATAAGCATACAAAAGCATAGTAAAAATGGTCTTAACACATTTAATCAACGTTTGAAGCAGTGGCGGCTCGTGGGATACAGCAAGTACAGCCGAGCTGCACTTGAAATTATCAGCACATACTTTAAAATAATTTATTCTACTAATTTTCCTGAATTCAGATTAGAATTGTGGAATTCCTACGGCAAATTAAAAAAATCTCCGAAAAAAATCAAATTAAAAAAAAAAAAAAAAAAAAAAAAAAACGTATTGTGGCCGGATCGCTCATTCAGAAAAAAAGCACTTTAATCTTTCCGCAATTCAATTGGGAAAATCTTTGGTTCAGCCGAGAGCGCTGAAAAGAAAATTGGCAGCACCGTTGCCATGACAACGACTACGTAAGCAGCCTCTCCGGCATAGGGAGTATGCAGCTGATACAGCCGATGGAAGATTTTCTAACGGCGGCTGAACTTGAGAACTCGACTAACTGATTCGCTCGGACGAGAAGTGAGGGAGGGGGTAAGGAGAATATATGTTTGGAAAACTCTCGACTTTATATTGCTAAATTTATCAAGAAGGTAAGCCTGAATAGACGTTTATGAATGGACAATTACCCATCAAAGCAGTATTGTTTTTAAGTAAGCAAGAACTGGCATTTAGAGGACATGGCGAGCGAGAAAATTCTTTAAACATGGGAAATTTCAAAGAGCTTTTAAAATTATTGATATCTGAATTAAAACAACGCCTTTTTATGGGGACATCACTGACCGATTCGCATGTTTAAAAGAAAGGAGGATAAATTTGACTAATAAAAAATAAGTAAGTTTTCTTTTTTTTTTCTTTTCTTCTCAAGTTATCGTTACAAAAGAAAATTCTAAGGAAACTTCGAATGAGACACGGATTAATGCAATTTTGAGGATAAGAGCGGCTGGTTGAAATTTATGTCCATTTTATGGAAGTAAAATAGGATCTCTGACATTTTTTATGTAATTTCTTTTTTTTTTTTTCCCTCGGTGAGGGCTTAATCCGCAAAGCTTTCGAATTCAGTAACAAAGATTTTCCAATCCTGTCCGGAGGAAAGGGGGGGGGGGGCTCATATGCTTCCGGCTGCACTAACATTTTTGACCACGGGCCGCCACTGGTTTGAAGAACTTATGTAGCGTCGCATGACGCATTCTCCCGACTGATTTCATTTCCACAAAATCTCCAAGGCGCGTTTCCACTTGTGTCGTTAATGCCCCAAATGCCGTTAATTCCCCGAAAGTCGTAACGCTAAAGTAGAATTCCGTTTCAACTAGCTTCAGTTACCTCCTTTAAGAACCGTACGTTCCTCCAATGGCTATTAGCGATTTCGCGCATGCGTGTTTAAACTTTTATCAGTTTCCCGTTTTTCTTTTAAATATATCCCCATTTGTTATTTTTAAATACAGAAGACTTTCTTAAATTTGGAATTCCAATTTACGAAATTAGACCTTAAAATAACAATAAATCAGTATTCGAAAGAAAATGTTTAGATTTTATTAAAAATTTTTAAAAGAACAGCATCTTTCTAATGAGCAATTTCTCAGTAAATGTATTTTATTTTTAATACATTTTTCTATTTTAAAAAAATTTGTCTTTTTTTTAAACTTTACCTGATTACAACGATTTTTTTTTAATAATACTGCAGGATTTTTTATAATCTGGAAATTTGTGTTATGCAGAATCGCTAAGTCCCGTCGACTTTGAATTTGAAAAATTCTACTGCAATTATTTAAGGGACTTTTTTAGTTAGCACATATTATACTAATTTTAGGAGGCTTAAAAAAAAAAAAAAAACCTGGGTGTCAGTATTTTAAAGCCTCTAATTTATGGGAATCATTAAGTTAATTGAGCTGTTTTGATAGATTTAAAAGGTAGCCACATTTTCGATAAATTTAAGTACTGCATGCTGTCTTTCACCAAATAAGTAATTAACAGAATATTGATATCTGCTTTTCGTGTGTTTTGTAAATTTAAGAAGTACATTATGTTATTAATTTAATTTCAGTTATCTCTAACATACACTAAAAGCATATAACTATTTCTGAAAAGGTTGTATTGTATTTTGTTATGATAAACCTACACGAGGAGTATTTCGTATTGCCTATCGAAAGGGGGAGTGCCTTGTGCGGGGGACTTTCTTAGTGCTTCTGAAGCGTATTTACGTTACATCGTGAGAAAAACCGTCCAAAACTCCGAATTTTTAGATAATCAGCCGTCCGGTAGATCAGAACCCTGGACTTTTATACTTCAGTTATCTACCATCTTCAGTATCTTATCAACTCGGCTCGGGTGGGCACAACATCTTGTTTTTGATGCCATCTCCGGCCTTTAAATGTCTAATACAAAAGATAGTGCACGAATAAATTTAGATTTATTAATCAAATTTCTATTTGAAAAGTATTGAACAAAATTTTTAATCTGGTATTTAAAGAAACACAAAATAAAAATGAGAAAACCTATGATTTGGAAAAAATATCGGTCTTAAAATTAAAATTCAATAATTACAATAAATTTTATTTATACATGAAGAGTAAAAGAATTATCATTAAAACCAGTTAGTATGTAAAACTACTATTTTTTTCCCCTTTGAATACTAAGTAATAACTATTATTAATTAATTATGTGAGCTTTCTGAAGAGAAAAAAAATTCATTGAAATATTAATTATATATATATATATTGAATTTTTCAAATACAGTCAATAATATTACAAGAATAAAGACTTAATTTTAATTAGAAATAGATGTCAAAATGCTAGAGATCATCAGAATATCACATGAAATACTTAAAGAAAAAGTTAGGAAGAAGCTTTGCAAAAAATACTTAAATATTTTTAAATTCAAAGTCATAACTATTTTTTATTATTAATTATCGCAAAATAAATTAAAGAAAAAAATAAGTAAAGTATAGAATAACCTGTTATTATTTTTTTAACTGAAATAAAACAAAACCGACAGTAAAGCAAAGCCCTAAAAAGAGCAGCAGCGGGAATCGAACTCAGGCCAACACGACAAGAAGCAAGTGCGGAAGGTCCTAGCCACGCTAGACACAACCCGAAGGATGTTATTAGTTAATTTGAACTGATCTTGTCACAGATCTACGCGACACATCGAATAGTTACGAGCCAAAAACAAAAAGAAATAGAAATATTATTAAAAGAGTGACTATAAAACATAAGGGATAAAAACACTCTAAAGGAAGAATGACAGAATTATGATTAATTGTGCATAAAATCATAGAAAAAGAGATTGAGCGCCGGGCTTTTTTTTTTTTTTTTTTTTTTTTTTCTCTTTAGATTTTTTAGGTCAATTGACTGCATCAGTTTTGTCCAGAGCAGATTTACAATAATTTGGAATACTCTTATGAAAATTGATGATTAATTGAACCAAAAAGAAAAGAATTAAGAGCCTATTTATCCTTAAAAAATATCTAGTACATTCTCACTATCGCGACAGCCATATTGGAATGTTTGGGGGACAGCCAATTAAAAGCTGGGATTCTTTAAGAACTTAGCGCGCTTAAAGACGCGAAATGAATACCTTTTAAAACGATAAAGACAGGCGATAACGGTCGAAAAACCGGCTTTACGGAGAGTTTTTAGCAGCGGTAAAGGATTTGGGGAAAATAACAACCTAGTCGAAACGCGCCTTAACGTAGCAATCGGACATCGGACTGCCTTCATTTCCTTCTTGTAAAAAATAGCGGCGTGAAGTATCAATGCTTTTCCTTGCATCTTGTGTTGTCACTTGCTCCAACACATTAGAAGTATCATCATCACTTTCGTGATCTTCCAATGCTGTCATGTATTTATCTGAAATTCGAGCAACAACTGCAGAATCGTAATCTTCATGTTCATCGAAGCATTGTAGCTCGTTGTCGATGGATAAAAATTCGTCATAATTTTCGACATGTTGAAGTTGTTCTATTCTGCCACCATTTTCACTTTCAATGAGCACGGCCACATACCTCTCCAAAACCAAATGCTTAAAGCCACAATGTGAAAAACAGTTCTGAATTGTCTCATTGCTCAGTGCTCTCCAGCTATCGGCACAAATATGATTGCTTCTAAAATTATGACTTTTGCGCTGACTTCTATAGCTGCTGAAGATGTGGTCAGCAAACCTTCTTCAATTGCTTGAAGGACATAATTCACTGACCTTGCACGATAAAAGGTCTTTAAATTTTTTACTATGCCCATGTCCATTGGCTGCACTAAAGCTGTGGTCCATTGGCTGTACTAAGCGCGTGGAGATCCTCTCCGCGAGTTTGATTAAATTCGACTCTTTTGGCTTTATTTTTCTCTATTTCATTTATTTTAATCAACTGAGATCAGTGTTCGGCTGTCCAGTCTCAGAGTTTTCCTAGGGTTTACATCCGCTCCACGCAGACGACTTATTACCACTTTTTCGCTATCGTTATCTATGATCCGATTCAGCGGAATTTTGGTCCAAATAAGCGAAGAATATTATGCTTATGAAATAGGATTTGTATCGGTTCTTTAGGATTTGGTCCAATTAAGCAGTTTGTCCGATTAATCGGTGGTCCGATTAACCGGAATGTACTGTGAATATACCAAGAATATTTACACCAATACTTATCCAATACTAAACATAATTTCTCTATTTACAAAAACGATAGAGCTTTTATTTTTAAATAGAAGGAGGGGCAAATTTTATTGACTCGCTATCGCCACAGTGGCTGGAGCACAGTTCCCAGTTTTATTTGTACAGTGGAACCTGTCTAATGGGATTACCCTCGGGATGAACAAAACTGGTCACCTTATAAAGACGGTTACCTTATAAAGACGGTCACCTTAGAAAGGTGGTAAAGTGTGATGTTGTAAAGTGAAATTGCATTAAAGTTGTCACTATAGATAGACGATCTCTTTACCAAGGTGGTCACTTTAGCAGGTTCCACCGTATTTGAATGGACGACGGCACACTGATACGGAGAAAAAAATCTTCCGTTGCTCTCTCCATTTTATAGGGGACGGAATTTGCGGTATAGTGTAGAAATCTTTTATAGGTAAACCCCGAATTTCCATTAAAAATTCGTAAAATTCGCGATGAGAAGGCACTCTTACCCACTGCAGTCACGTGAGACGCAGCGGCAATCAGCCTCGGCCTTAAGTGATGCTGACGCATAGACGAATAATCCAACCCTCCGCAATTTGTACAGCTTTCATTCTTTCAACTCCTCTCATAAGTTGTCCACACCACCCAGACGTATGGGTACAAATCCTCGTTATAAAAGTAAAACATATTCTAAGACATCAGACAAAGCGAGTACCTGGCAATCTATAGCTGGTCTCGTTGTTAAAAAAGAAAAGCTCAAATTGTAAATAGAGGCAATAGTGAACACTAGTTGTAAATAGGCCAATTGAGGTTGGTTTACTACAGTCCTCACAAAAAAAGGATGGGAATTACTTAATCTGGAAAACTTATTGCCAATCCTAAAATGCAAAAATATATGCTGCTGAACACTGTATATCGCACGGTGGCTGTGAAATGGGTTCAATAATGCATTCAGCCAATTATACTCTGTACACACTAAAATATTAATGGGTATGGCCCGCGAACAACAACATGAATAAAGGTCGTTGCTGATTAGCCACGTCTTGTCGTCACTACAGGGGTTAAGGCGGCATTTTTCTGTCGAAATTTACGACTTTTAATGACCAGTCGGGATCTACCAACAAAAGATTAATGTGTTAACCCATTTGTGCCTGGATATTTTTGCGACTTTCTTCGATTTTTACTGATAACAGAAATAATAGATAAATTTCTGATGTCAAATTCTTGAACAAGGGATGATTTTTTTTAAATCATTATGCATAAAAATCGAAATATCAACATCCTACTTGGTCATGTTAAAATATTTTGTAGAGTTGAGGCTCAATACTCATGAATAAAGGCTAGGAAAAATAGATAACGTTTTCGACTAATAGCGAAAATGCCGTCCCGTAAAAGGGACACTATACTCCAGTTCAGCTTATCCTGACAGTACGGGGAAGGCTATGCCTTGTGTCCTTCCGACCTTACAATATAGTTCGTCCGTATATGTACTACTATTTATGTTAAATTCGTCGGTAAAGTGGAAAAAACATGTTTATATAATGAAAGCGTGCTCAATAATTTAATATTTCGCCTTTATTTAAATGAAAATGTGTTTATTGTGTCAACGCTTTGCTATCCAATAGCGTCAAAGCAAGTTTTGGCGGAATTTTTAAGGAGCGAAGATCGTAGCAACCCTCCCCCACGCCAGAACGGGAAAATCCATTACATTCTCCGTTCTTTACTTCTTTTCTTCCTTATCTCCGCTTTCGTACGTCCGTAGTAATGGCTACTGCCCCTGTATCGGATGATTATATTACGTTCCAACCGCATAAGGCTGGAAAACCGCTTAGAAGTTCCGCTAAGGTTATTGTCATGAATGTTTTCTGCAAGTTACGTAAGGAGCATCCCGAAAAATCTGAAAACGATATCATAGATATTGTTTCCTCTTACACTGGTGTTTCTCCTTCCAGTGTATACAGGATGAAAGCTGAGTTGAAAGAGAAAGGGAAATTTTCAACTCCAGGAAAAAAACGCCCTCAAAGAGTTGGCATGCATACCCGAGTTAAAAATTACGACGAATTTACACTATCTGCCATACGGAGAAAACTGCACGAATTTTTTTTTAGGAATGAAATTCCTACCATACAAAAAGTTTCTGTTGCAGTTAATGAGGATAATGATTTGCCAGATGTCAGCTTGAGCACAATAAGACGCATAATGATGGATTTGGGTTTCGTTTATGCGAAACGAAAACGGGAGTCTGTGCTCATAGAACGCGATGACATTCAGTGTTGGCGTCATCGCTATTTGCGAGAAATCAAACGTTTTCGCACAGAAAATCGATCCATCGTATACACCGACGAAACTTGGGTGAATTTTGGCCATACAAAAACAAATGTGTGGGTCGATTCCACTGTTAAGTCAGCGAAGCAGGCGTTTTTGGCCGGGCTCTCACCGGGTTTAAAAGCTCCATCCGGAAAAGGGTCCCGAAATATCCTTGTTCATGCTGGAAATGAAGATGGTTTTATAGCTGATGCTTGTGATGTTTTCTTAGCTTCCAAAAAGAAAGGAGATTACCACGGTGAGATGAATGGAGAGTATTATGAAGACTGGTTCATCAACAAATTACTCCCCAACATTAAGCCGAATAGCGTGATTGTGATGGATAACGCTTCATACCACAGCGTGTTGGTTGAAAGTATTCCATCAACATCTACACGGAAAGCCGACATTCAAGCTTGGTTGACAACCAAAAACATTTCGTGGAGTTGCGATATGTTGAAGGCAGAACTTCTGCAATTAGTAAATGATGTCCGTAAGAATTATGGAACATATCGCATAGACAAAGTAGCAGCTGACCAAGGCCACACTGTCCTTCGCTTACCTCCTTATCACTGTGAACTCAATCCTATTGAGTTGATTTGGAGTCAGATAAAAGGTTATGTTGCTGCTGAAAACAGAACATTTAAAAGGGACGAAGTGACAAAATTGATACTTGAAGGTATCAATAGAGTCAGCAACGATGCTTGGAGGAACAGTGTCAATCATGTGAAAAAAATAGAAACCCAAATGTGGGAACTGGATGCCCTTACGGAAAATATTGTCGAACCTATAGTTTTTACAGTTGGCGGCACCGACACTTCCGATTCTTCAGACGATAACCTTAGCGGTGTAGAATGTTTTTAATCCTTTTTTTTCTTTTCTTTTCTTTTTTTTAAATAAAAAAGGCCCTTTTGAGGGCCATACAATAAAAATATCAGAAACAACAATAAACTCTTACCCCCATCCTCCACACCATATACGCACGCCTAGGGTTGCTCCTAAGGAGAATGGGGGAAGCCCAGTGTTGTAACGGTTTTCGCACTGCGGATCCGTGCCAAATGCCCGGGATTCAAATCCCGGGCTGGGCCAGGTTGACTCAGCCTTTCATCCCTTGAGTGGGTCGATAAAATGAGAACCAAGCTTGCTTGGGAGTTAAACACTGCGGGCTTCGCCTCAGTGTTTGCCCTTGCTATAATAAGGCTCTGCATTCGGGCCCTATCCCTTCCTTTTAATTATTACAATTTTTTTTTAAATTTTGATGCCTTACATTATATTACATAAACATATAAATCAGGACTAAAACACATTCATTGTTGTTTTACTATGTTTATAAGACAAAAAACTAAACTGAATTTTCATGAAATAATATTTTATGAAATATTTATTTATTTGCCAGGAGAGGAATGCTCGCGTCACTGAATGTGTCGCTTAGAGCTACATATACGTCCTTCACGGAATTTCCCGCCTTGGAACCTCATCAGAAATTGGAACCTCATCAGAAGGTGGGGGGGACTTCTGAATATTGGCACCCCTCGGAAACTGCTAGCGACCGTCGGGAGGACTTTCGGAACCACGGATTTAACGTGCACGTACACCGCATGTACACGGTGGTCTTTAGTGGTAAGCCGGTATCGAACCCACAACCTTCCGGTTACGAGTCCAACGCCTTAACCACTGGGCTATTATGAAATATTTGTAAATTTTTTAATTAAAACATTAAAAAAAAAAAAAAAAAAAAACGAAACGGCCCTGGGCCGTGCGTTAATCAGGCCCTTTTCTTTACCCCTCCCCACCCATCCTTCGTAGCCATTTTACAGAAGATAATTCTTCTTTTAAAATAGTCATCGTTCCGTGACTCCCCTCCCCCGTTGCCAGCAGTGACATCTATTCGGGGTTAGTTTTAACTTCGGGGGTAACTTTAAACTCGGGGCGTTGAAAAATGTAAGAGCCCTATGACCATCTTTGAAAGGAACAAAAAAGTTCAAGCAGTGTAGGGGTCGGTGCAGACGAAAACTGGGTCCGTTTTGCAGCCCTTTCACAACACAATCAATTGAAATGGCCCTTCATTCGCATTTTACTCTGTATTTTAATCTGTTTTATCAATTATTTTAATAAAAAAACTGACTTGTTAAAAATTGGCATGAAAATTCACAAAAATGGGATCCTACAAAAAATTTCTGGATCGGCCTCTGAGTTGTATATGTAAAACGATGAGAAGGGGATATCAGGATTAACCTGTTCACTCCCATCGTTTGCAAAGATACTACCATGAAGATTCTCTTCAGTGCCCAGCGTTATTTCTCATCCTGCTGTCTTTGAATGCAGTCAGTTGGTATGTGAAGATCTGTTTTGAGAAACAACACTGGCAAAGAATAAAAAAAATTACCGTTGTGTTTTTATAACGATGAGAGCGAGCAAGTTCGACTGGGTTTCAAAATTTAAAAAGAATGACCAGCACCTATGAAAATCCTGAGCACGCGTTTAATAGTATTTTGATAATGTGAAAAATAATGCCCTAGAAAATTAGATAAACTCCTTTTAAAATTTTAACCAGGTATGGGCAATCTTTGGTAAGTTTCGGGCTAGATTTTAGGGTGTTAGCGAAGTCGCGGGCCGTATAATTGTGATTTATATGAGATTTTCAATGGTTTATAAGCTTTCTGATATGTTCCGCTGGCCGGATCAAAAGCCCGCCCCTTCCGCCCGCGGGCCGGAGGTTGCCCATATGTGTTTTAAAGTCTAATTTATGATGCACGTAATTTAGTTACCAGAACACTGCCTTTTCATCTTAGTGAGATTGGGGCAGGGTCGAACATTCTCAATTCCTTTTAATTTTTATTATCTCAGCACAATGCAGTGCTTTGAACGCCTTATTTGTCTTGAGAAGCATATTTTACTGGCACATCGATGCTATCGATGCAGAAGATGCCTGTTTCAATATTGCCACATTCCGGGAAAGAAAGGAAAAAGCATTCCGAGTTTCACAATCCAGTCATTTAAATTAGAGGATTTTCTTACGTTCTTTGTTTTTCTTTCTCACTTTCTTTTTTGACTGAACTTGCACTTCAATAGATAACGCCGAAAAAAAATAGCAATTGTTTAAACTATTTTATATTTAAAAAAGAATATGCATATTAACCCGTAAGAACACGCGTCGCAGTCACATTTTTGCTTTGAAAAAGGGAAGTCATTTCTCAGAACAATTCTGGCCTCCTCGTACCTTTCACGGGGAAGGTCAAGAAGGGGTGGTTGAAGGAATGCCGTTCCTTTCTTATCACCCCTAGAGAGTAAATACTCCCACACGTGTACGAAGGACGGGCGATAGATCGCCAATTAGTCAAAGAGTACAAGGGAGGAAGACCAGAAAGGGCGCACGAATACTTGACAAACGGCGCAATAAGGCACTCGTACCTTTCTACGCACTGTCAGGTTAAGTTGAACTGGAGTATAGGCATAAATGGGTTAAACTGAAAACCCTGTCCCCCTCACACAATGGAGAGAGCAACGGAACATTTTTTTCCCGTGTCAGTCCTGTCGTCCATTGAAACGCATAAAACACGCGGCTTATGACTATGGGCATCGGGCCTTAACTTGATCGGTATAGGGCGCACGATAGCTCTGCCCCCCCCCCTTCCGAGTTTTCTTTCGACGGTTCTTGCAGCAGACAACATACTTATTTAGTTGTGATATACCATGTCTAATTATACATTGGGAGAAAAAGTATTGCGAAATGAATGTATCATCCTAATAAAAAACGGAGCCCCCCAGATGGTCTCTCTGGATCCGCCCCTGCATTAGGCGCCTCCATAATGAAATGACCAACATCTGCGAACCTCGTATTAGTTAAGCTTCCAGTAACCCGCTAACTCCGCTGTTAAAAAGGGGGGAAATATCCCTTGGGATTTGTAGTATCTCTGTACATAACACTATTTTGAGTTAATTTTTTTTAAACTTATCCTATATATGTACTTAAAACAACTTTTTAGATGACAGAAAATGTATTTTAAATTAACGGTGCTTTTGTGAATTTACGATACATATTTCACATTAATGAGCTTTAAATCAGACCTAACCCTCGAGTATTTTATAATGATCGTAAATTATACCTCTTCTGACCATCATTTGAGTTCACATGTCCTAGATTACTGAGTATTTGCTAATAAAGCACAGCTATTCCATGTATTATAAACAAATTCATTATACATTATCAACTAATTGATCAATTCCAGCAATATTTTACTATCTTTAGGGACTTGGAATCAGTTTCTCTCTAAAAAAAATTTTATCATTAAAAGTACTAAGCGATAAGTATCTTTCGGAATATAAATCAATTAAAATTGTTAATAATTAAACAAAACTCTAGCTTGAGTGATTTTCACTCATGCACTGTTTGAAAAAGATTAGGATACGTTTCACAATAATGAGCGTAACTTCAAAATCATTATTTATTTTTAATTCTTTATTTCTTTAGGCGCAGCTTTTATTTCAGAGTGGAAACGAAGTTGTTTTCAAAGGTAATTATATTTTATTGAAATGAAATCTGTTTGATAACCTAAGACATATCCAGTGCCGTCCTAGCTATTTTCTAAGAGGTGCAAAATACAAATATGCGCCGACCCTCCCTCCCCCCTCCCCCACACACACATGCAGCTAGAATAGTTTTTATATAGGGGTTAAAACGAAAATTTCAACAATATATAGATACTCAAATACACATATACATATTATTTACACAATATAAAGTAAGGTATTTTGGCGCCCGATTCGGTCGCACCGATCGCTCCAACCTAGGACCGACTCTGGACATATCATATCCATTATAAACGTAGCGTAGCCAGGATTTTATTTCGGAGGGGGTTGAGTATCAAATTGTAAATTAAAAGTTCAATTGTAAGCTAACTATCAAACTGTAAGTTAAGTAAAGGGTGCCATTTCGGGGTCCTACGGCGCTAAAATTGTTTGCCAAGATGAAAAACAATTAATTTCAATCATATAAGTAAGAAAAATATTCTTTCCGCGAGATGAATGGGTACGCAGCTTGTAACATTATAAATTCCGTAGCAATTAAATGCTTATTTGCAGTAGTATAAGGCGAGTTTATGTGCAGAGAGTCGAAATGGGATTTTTCTCCCCCATTTTTTTTAGGATTAATTCATATATTTTCCCTCTACTCAATATCCCACGTTAAACTTGGAGAAACAAGTATTAAACAAACATAGAAATTTTGCAGGAGAATACATTATTTATTCACAAAATCAAAGTCGTAAAACTACCTGCTGCTTGTACACGGAATTAAACGCAAAAATATATAATTAAAAGCGATGATTCTTATGCTCAATTTTCGAGTCATTATTCGAGCTTTCTTTAAAATTACGAATGAAAGAAAAGTTCATAAGCCAAATTTGATTTAGAATCTAGATGTATGGGGAAAAAATACATCCAATATAACTGAACAAAATCAGAAAATTCACCAATGATAGTTGATTTCTGTATTTAATAGCTGTAGGTGGTAAGTATTCATACCACGGCCTTATAAAGGGTTAACTGCACGGCCTCTCGTATAATTTGAAATCAAAAGCACTTTTCAACTTTTGAAAATATGTTAAAAAGTGTAGTTTGAAAGATACTTTTTACTTTTGAGAGGAGATAGAAAAAAATTCGTTTATTGCAATATCCGTAGGTGCAAAGTGTTTCTGGAAAGTCTTCCGCCATTTCCTGGCACCCTGCTATTCCTACACATCCAATTCCATTCGACTTCCGTAACCTCTGTCAACTCAGTTGTCGATCAAAAAGTAATCTACCATCATAGAGTCTCTTCAGCTATTTTTTCTCGAATGTAAACAAATAAGCACAAGCAAACAACAGCAACAAAAACAAACTTTCTTTCTGCCCGAAAAGAAACTCGGTGTTTAAGGAAATAAAAACTTTGTTTCTTTTTCGAACCTTGTATATGATAATGCAGGAAACATTCTATCTTTTTCCTTTACCCCCAACTTCTCGCACTTTCCCTAAAATCGCATTTCATTGTTTTTTCTTTTTGTTCCAGTGTCCACGTCTTCTCCATAAATAAGGCAAGAGAAAAAGATGTGCGGGAAAAGCAATGACCACAGTAACTCTCCAGTTCTGCGGCGCAGCGTCTGTGAATACAAAAGCTTTAGGAAAGCATTTCAGGCATTCGTTTTGCTTGTATTTCTGGTAAGTGACGGTTTTATTTTTTTGATGCGTATTGGAAGTAGGGATTTCTTTTTAGCGCCAGAAACCGATTTTCTTGTTAATACCATTTTTTTTTTTTTTTTAAATTCGTGCACTAACACGATTCATCTATCGATTCATATGAAAGAAGTTTCTTTGTTTATTCTCTATAGGCAGCTAAACAGTTCGTCGCAGATGAACTGGAGAGGAAATTCGGCGGACTAATTAAAAATTAAATGGTAACCCTGTAAATTAAATAAAACACCTGTAACTAACGAAAAAAAAATATTAATTCGATTTTGAATGATTTATTTATTCATATTATACTTTGTCCTTTACATGGCCATTTTTCACTCATTTGAAGTTCTCACAAGCTGAATGTTCATTCGACAATTATATTCATTTAATTACCTTACAGTTAAAAAGATTATGCTCTCTTTTTTTTTTTTTTTTTTTTTTCACGAGCTTCGTTTAAGCATCGCACTGAAATTTGATAGTTCCCCCCCCCCTTTTTTTTAATTGTCAGAAAAGTGGTGCTTACACTGATTTTAGATTTTGCAAGGCAAATTCTAATTTACTTCTCAACATAGTGTAATATTATAGAATGATCGTTTCACCTCCTGTTACAAAAAAATAAAATAAAGATTTATTATATAAGGTATGCAATTAAGTCAGCGCTGGTTGATTGCGACCGATCGAAAACGGTAGGAACGAAGCTGTGACATATAGTAAACAAACCTCTGTGCAGCTGTTGTGATTGAGTGTCTGCGTCAAATACTTTTGGGTCTGTGAAAATTCCTGAATCCGTGCCAAATAATCGTCATTTGCGGGAAGTGTTGATTTTCCTGTTTTAGTGTCTGTCAATAAAACGGCGGCTGCAGCGACGAGAGCTCCAAAACGTTTACGGACGGCCAAAAACCTTCGAAGATTCGAAATTGGAGGAATTGGTCGATGAGAATCCGTGCCAAACGCAATTGATGCGATTGAGCCGAGCGCTGCGCGAAAAACGGCTACAGTACGAGCAGAGGCACGACAAAGTGATTCTCCTGCATGACAACGCGCGGCCACACGTTGCCAAACTCGTGAAAATCTACTTGGCCACGCTCAAATGGGACGTCCTACCCCACCCGCCATATTCCCAGACATTGCGCCGTCTTATTATTACCTGTTTCGTTCGATGGCACATGGTATGGCTGATCAGCAGTTCACCGCACATGAAGACATCAAAAAATGGTTTGATTCGTGGATAGCCTTCCACGACGAACACTTCTACCTTCAGGCTATTTGAGCTCTGCCCGAATAATGGAAAAATGTTGTGTCTAGAGATGGGCAATGTTTTGAATGAATCATTTGTAACCATTTCTGCACAATAAAGTTGCATTTTCATACAAAAACAGCGAGAACTTAGCTGCGCCCCTTGTAATTTTTCATTTTTATAAAGCAAACATATCTCGCTTTTTTTCCGTTCACTAGTGACAGCTAAACCTTGAATTTATTTGTTTTTATGGGTCCGCTTTATCTTACTCTACAGTGGCAAACTGAGAATTGTACAATTGAAAGACACATTTTTTTATGGCCTTCCTCTCAGTTGTTACTAAGTACACTCTAAAAAAATTGTGCACCCTCTAATTGCACAATCAATGTGCGATCCGTCAGCGCACATACTATTTGCACGATCATTTTATAATAGTTTGACGAACATTGATGTCAAGACTAAAGTCTTGATGTCGGAACTACAGTCTTCAGAGACTATATGTCTCTGAAGTCTATAAGACTAAAGTCTTGACGTCAGAGATACACTGAATTTCTGGTTTTTAAAAAATAATTATGAATAGATGGATATAGCTTAAATTAAAAATAAGTTTCTTAACTATACATAAATTTAATTTAGTTAAGTACTTCTTGGGGCCATTCGTTAAAAATTAAATTCATACAATTTCTATTGGCAGGTATGCTGCGGAGCTGCAACATGTGCAGCGCCGTTTCTTTACTTCCTTATACCGAGCAACGAGGCAATTCAAAACGTGTGTTAACGGGTTTTGCATTTCATCTATCAAATTAAAGGTATATCTTTGATTTATCGTTATTATTATTTTTTTTTCTTGCAGTAAAAAGTTAGAATGTTTTTTTTTTAGCATTTGTAACAAGGACATCGAATTATTTAATTTGATTTCTATTAAAAAACATTTTCTCGATCATCATTTTACATATGGCTTAATATTCCCGATTAAATGTTGTCATCATGGGTGCAAAATTGTATGAACAAATGTATTGAATCTGATGAAACGTATTGAAAAATATCATTTATCAGAGATGGAAAAAGTAACTTTTGTTCCTAGTTTGTTGTCTGAAGTAGTTGAAAATTCTGAGGATGATAATTAGTATGAGATTGAGCCAGTGGAGGTAGAGTGCAAGTACTCACAATAATGTGAACAAGATGTTGATTCAAAGGAAGCTCTTAAGACACGAAATTTTATCCGTTGTTTCGGAATTGAGAAGCAATGGCCGTCTTCCACATAACATTGTATCTCTTATTGTAAATGCTGGTAACTCTGTAGCACAGCTAATCTCTTCTCTTTGTGTTAAAAAATTTGAAGCAATACCAGCTGCCAACTCCCCCGTTTTTTCCAGGAAATTTCCCACCACAATTTTTAAAGAGTTTTATTTTCGATTTCATTTTTGGCATTGTATTAACTATATACTTGCTTATTTGGCGTCAGAATGCCTTGTTCAGGAACGGGGCTATTAATACCGTGACCTTCGAAAACAATGCCTGCTGACTTAATTATTGAGTCATCCTATGTAGGCCCAATTCAGACGTAAATTTAAAACTTGTATAGCAATATTATGATTGTGGTTGCTTATCATCAGTTCATAAAATTTATTATTTCTTACATTTATTTTCAATTATAATTGATTTCGGATTAAATATGACACAAAAAATGCATTTAGAAATTGTGATCGCAGCTCCAATGTTTAATACTTATACACTGCTGGCCATCGTAAATGCAACACCCTGAAGGAAGCATGCAAATAATATGAAATTTACAACATGCATTAGCTGAGGTGAGATATGCAAATGATTAGAATTTCAGCGCAGACGCACATCAAGCGCGCCTGTGGCGCCACCTCAAAGCGCTATTTAAGGCTTGGAGATTTCGACGGTTTCAAGTACAGCAATTGTGTTTTTCTTGCTTTTTTTTCAAAAAAAACGATAAATTATGCCTCGTAGGAAACAACGATCATCTTTTGATCAAGTATCCGAGTTTGACAGAGGAAGGATAGTGGCATACCGAGATTGTGGGTTATCTTTCAGGGAAATCGGTCGTCGTATTGGACGAAACCAAACAACTGTGATGCGGATATGTGATCGTTGGGTGCAGGAGGGTACGACGGACAGACGTGATCGACCGCATCGACCTCAGTGCACCACGTCACGTGATGACAGGCAGATTGTACGCATGGCAGTGACGGACCGCTCAGTCCATCCGAACCCCACACGCACGATATCACAGCAGTCTCATCTGTAACGCATCATCCAGTGTCTGCGCGTACCATTCGACGTCGTTTACAGCAGAATGGTCTGTCCGCAAGACGTCCGTTGCTTTGTCTACCTCTGACGCGGAACCACAGACGTCTCCGCCGCCAATGGTGCGATGAAAGAAGGATGTGGACGACAGAATGGAATGAAATTCTCTTTACTGACGAGTCACGCTTCTGTATGCAACACCACGACGGTCGGATTCGAGTCTGGAGACACCGTGGAGAGAGGATGCTGAACAGCTGCATTATGCACCGTCACACTGGTCCTGCACCGGGTATTATGGTATGGGGCGGTATCGGATATCTCTCTCGCACTCCTCTAGTACGCATTGCCGGTACTTTAACCAGCCAGCGCTACATCTCCGAGGTGTTGGAGCCAGTTGTCCTTCTTCCTTCAGGGCTTCCAACAGCATATTTCGCAGGATAATGCACGGCCACACGTGGCACGCATTGTCCAAGGTTCTTCGCAATCACCAGATTGAATTGCTTCCCTGGCGCGCGCTCTCCGGATCTTTCGCCGATAGAAAAATGTGGTCATGGTTGCTCAAGACTGACCCAGAGTTCATCCCCAGTGTCGCTTGGCAACGTGTGGCAAGCTGCATGGTCTGCTGTACCCAAGCACACATTCAAAGTCTCTTTGAATCAATGCCGAGGCGTGTGGCAGCTGTGATCTCCAACAACGGCGGCTACTCTGGGTACTGATTTTGGCAGGAACCACGCTTCATAGAATGTTGTAATTTAATCATTTGTTACTTGGTCAACATGTTATCTACACAATAAATTTTGTTGTGATATCTCTTGTTGTTTCTTGTGTTGCAATTTGGGTGGCCAGCAGTGTATATATATTATAATATACTATATATATAATGTTTAACTTTTGTTCTGAAGATAGTTTTTAAGTTACTGATAAATTTGATAAAATGATAATAAGCAACCAGAATTTTAATTTCATGTTACATATTTTAATTTTATACCTAATTCCGCCTACTTAGTAGAGATGGGCGGTTCGACTCATTTTACTGATTCGAATTCGACTCACTCATACTTCGATGATTCGAATCTTGAATCAATAAAACAACTAAAGAAATTTTCCCTCTCTCTGCGCCGAAAGCCGTACTATTTACACACCCATCACCCATTCATCGGTTTCTTCTCGCTGAGTTCTGTCTTAGCATTTTCTCTTCTCCAGTAAAACTAGTGTTTAGAACTGCCCGAAATGATAAAACAGGGAGCTTCGTATGACCACCAGGGCCTGTAAGATTAAAATGTTAAGTTTGTGATTAAGCTTCTTCTTCTCTCATCGCAGAAAAACAGCTCTATGTTTATTAGTCTAATTACCATAATTAATTAACGTATATCTCGGAACCTATCCACTCGGAGCGCGTTTTATTGATTCTCGACCACCCTAGACTCAACACCCCAACGATACTTAAAATTTCGAATGCTTTGACACCAAACTTGAACCTTTTAATCTTACAGGCCCAGGGGGTCATACGAAGCTCCCCTATAAGGTTAAGTTTGGTGTTAAGCTTCTTCTTCTCTCATCGCAGAAAAAACAGCTCCATGGTTTATTAGTCTAATTACCATAATTAATTAACGTATATCTCGGAACCTATCCACCGGAGCGCGTTTTTATTGATTCTCGACCACCCCTAGACTCAACACCCCACCGATACTTAAAATTTCGAATGCTTTGACACCAACTTAACCTTTTAATCTTACAGCCCAGGGGGTCATACGAAGCTCCCCTAATTTCAATTGGGCATTAAACACTAGCATTTGATACTCGTTTTAATTTATCGATTGGGCTCCCAGAGGGGGTCGAGCATCAAAAAACGCGTCCATGGATAGTTTCGAATATACCTTAATTAATTATGGTAATTAGACTAATTAACCATGATTGAGGCTTAAAAGGACTGCAAAACATGTAGAAATTGGCTCTGGGATGGTTTCCAGACTTTGGAGTTGCCGCCAGAGGAGGCTAGTGTTTAAAATGCCCAAATTGAAAATATAGGGAGCTTCGTATGACCCCCTGGGCCTGTAAGATTAAAAGGTTAAGTTTGGTGTCAAAGCATTCGAAATTTTAAGTATCGGTGGGGTGTTGAGTCTAGGGGTGGTCGAGAATCAATAAAAACGCGCTCCGGTGGATAGGTTCCGAGATATACGTTAATTAATTATGGTAATTAGACTAATAAACCATGGAGCTGTTTTTGTCTGCGATGAGAGAAGCAGAAGCTTTCCGAGAGAAGGCAGTAGCAAAAGATCCAAGCTGGTATTGAGCTCTCAAGTGATTGATTCAGGATCTTATCGCCGTGGCCTCAAGGCTGTAGCCTAAGGAGGGGGTTAGGGGGGTCATAACCCCCCATGAGGAATTTTTTGCCATACAAATGTATATTCTTCACTACATTATCATACACACGTATAACATATATGAGTTGCAGCAGTCATAACCCCCCCCCCCCATGAAAAATTTCTGGCTACGCCCCTGGCCGGCCTGTATTTTTGCCCTTTATCGAATTCGAGATTTCACTGAAATGAAAATGGGAATATCGGATATTTGATGTTGAAATAAAACCGATATGTCGATTTTTGGCCCAGTCCTACTGAGGGGCTGCTGCCCCCCCCAAAAAAAATGGGACCCTTTACTTAGATTACAATTGAACTTTATCTTTAAATTTGATACCAGCCACCCGAAATAAAATCCTGGCTACGCCACTGTCAATAACACTAACTACGCCACTGCTTTAGACCATGACCTTTGTACGAATACGAGAAAATAAAATCATTCCCCTTAAAAGAAAAACAAGGTAAAAAAAAAAAAACGAAATCTGCTGCAATAAAGCGAAATGTTATTTTGCTTACTACAAAGTCCTTTTGTGAGAGCGCTTAATACCGCCCCTGTATCCTTCATTAAAAGTGACAAGCACAATCCTAACTTTATTTCATTCTATTTCCCTTCACATGAAAATCCGCCACCATGTAAACTTAACGTTCCGTTTTTTTTTTTTTTTTTTTAAAGGGTGGGGGCAGGGGGACATATATTGAAGTTAAAAGTAGAAAAGGGATGTTTCATAAAATTTTAAACAAATATTAAATCAGCCTTGTTGTCAGTTTCATTCCAAGTTGAGCATATATTACTACGATCACACATCGCTTTGGATTCAGCCCTTCTGGACGATACTGGAATGAAATGAAATGTGGTATTACTTCCAACTATCTAGGTCGAGGGAAGATTGCCCTCCGTGAGGTACTTTCTAAGGGACTGTTTATGCGAAACTTCGGAGAAAACTCCGAACGACTAGGTCGACAGACGCGACCTGAATTTGAACCAGGCACCTTCCGTCTCCCAGGGAGAATTATTTGGAGTTTTATGAAAATACGCTGTTTAAATATAAGTCGCATGTCGGAATATTTTACTCGAACCTGAAAATACCTTGAGTGAATCATCTCTCGTGGTCAAAGGCTGGTCTCATGATACTAACAATAGTGCACATGCTCAGAGCAGTTTTTTTTCATGCCTAGCCATTATATTATGTATAGCAATTACGTTATTACTAATTATTTTTAAGAACTTTTGTTCTGCAAAATTATTATTTAGAAAACGACCCTTTGTAAGCGATTACTATTAATGGGATCGGCTAGTTTAGCTAAAGTAGGTGTTTAACTGAACTAGCCGCTGATGTTTAACTTTACGTAATCACCTATCTAAACAAATTGAAACAAGATATGCAGACGAAGGCGTTAACGTAATATTGATGAAAACGCCCTTTTCGAAATTATTGGAAGATGCTTTCGAGTAGAATTTGGGAAATGTTTCTATATCTGTAAAAAAATGATATTGAATGTATAAATATTCCGAATACTTCGCACACGAAAAATTTAAGTTATTAATATTTTATGATTTTAATTCTGTGACTTGTAATGAATTGATTAGAATATAGCATGTGCCTCTACGTGTGATTTTTAATACTTCAAATCCGTTCCACCATCGTATATTTAAGCAATTGCCACTCATTTTAGTTGAATACTTGTTGATTATGCTTGGTTTTGTTTTTATTTCTTTGCTTACATACCTTGAAAAGCAAACAAGGAATGTTGCCCATAACTTTGCATTTTCTTTCGTTTTTTCATTTTTTTTACTGTCTTATCGTTGATAGAAAAATTATGAAAAAAATAAGTAGTTTAATTGTAATGGTAGCTTCTCCACGTGCTTTTGTTTTCATCCAAATATGTACCGCGGTTTCGTATAAAAACGATTTTGGGTTGCAATCCTTGTTTTTCAAAAATGTATAAAGCAAGGGACGTGTTAACTGGCCTAAAATTATTTTCCACGACTAACAACATAATACGCGCTGATGTTTTTGGAAACATCAGTGCAGATTTCATACGGAAACCCGGTGAGACCGTACTATGTTTTAAATTGCTCACGAAGTTAAACCTTTAGAAGCGTACACTTCCCTTAGAAAGTGGTATAGCGCCGTTATTGCATATAGATGGCGCAACGTCACTGGGTAACTGCTGGTGTAACTATCGAAGAGAAGAGACTATTTCAAAAGTGTTTGTTTACAAGTCTATCCTAAAGACAGAGTCTCCAACCTCTACGGAATATAATTCACCACTTTTTCGAAACTGTAATTTTTTTGAAATTTTTTGATAAATCTTACATTAAACTATCCATCGAATGTGGGAATCTCGCTGTAATCCAAACTTTTACTGTTTAGGAAAAGTGGTTAATTTTATTCCGTAGAGGTTGGAGACTGCGTAAAGATATTAACTTTTCGCCAATAGAGTGAATATTTGCATCCAAAGGCCCAAGGGATAAATGTGTGAATGACTTTAGTACCATTGGACCTGTATGTATGTACAGTACAGCTTACCTATAACTAACTTCAGTTTACCAATAACGAAATGCTTGTAAATCTGCTACGCTACAACTTTAATAACATTAAAAATACTATCCACATAACGAAGTGGCTGTATTGACAATGTGTTTGAGAAGGAAGATACTGCACTCGGGGCAAAGCTAACCTGATAGTGGAGGTAGAACTATAGAGAGTGAGAGTCCGCCGTTCTCAAATAGTTCTCTCCGTTTGCCCAGGTTATTACAGATCTAATACATTTTTCATATATTAAGTGCTAAAATAACGTGTTTGCTATAAAGTAATTGCATATTTGTGTTACTTGAATGCAGTAATCAGAAGGATTAAGAAATTAAGTCAGAAATTAGATGTAACGCCTTCCCAGACGCTTGACCAATTATCATTGGTCAAGCGTCACCTCTTTTGTGCTGGCGGGAATTGAGTAAAGCGGACTTGCCTTGTGATTGGTTTGTTTTGTCATGTTGACAGCTTTGGAAAGAGAAACGAGTGTCGGAGTGATACACGCGGTGAGTAGTGAAACCCCTCTAGCCTTCCCCTCCTCAATCAGGTTAGGTTTGCCCCAGTATAGTAGGATCTTAGCTGAACTTAAAGAAATAAGGGAAAATAGAGAAGAATAACCGATTTCAGAGAATGGAAAGAACAACCATTGATTAATTTATCTTGCTTAAGTAATACTGAAGCATGAAAACAAATATTACAAGCTTTTAGCAAAATCGCGCCAATTGTCCGAAATGTCACCAAGCTTGTCAACTTTTTATTGAAATATCGCCAAATTCGAGGTCAAAAAGTAGTCCCCAAAAGGAAGTCAGCTAAGCTCTAGTACCGATATTTCTCGAGAACTCGAGAAAACCCTATGTTAAGCAATGGAGAAACCCAAAACTCCCTATCTCGCATTCTCGTAAACCAATTTTGATGCAACAAAAGTTTAATTATTTGACTCGTAGAATTCGAATTTTAGACTATATAAAGTTCGAAGGGCAGAACGAACCAGAAATTCTTAACAATATACAGTCAACTCCGGATATAGTGAACTTTCGGCTATAGTGACCGCAAATCATTAGTCCCGATTCACATACATTCGAAAAGCCCATAGCATTTTTGGGTTTTAGTGAACCATGACATCGGTTACAGTGAGCTTGGAAATTGAACTTTGAAAATTACGGAAACAGCGAAGGTGATATTGTTATATGGCGACCTCCACAAATGAACCTATTCACGGCAGCATCAAATGTGCTTCAGGAAAACGGAAGAAAATGAGGCGAAAGATGATGATGATGGCACAGAAGAGTCCAACTGCTGAAGAAGCAATGGAGAGTGTAAAGGTTGTCGTAATGTTTCCAGAATGTTCGGATAATCCTGAATCGAGTTTGGAAATTGCACTAAGGCTGGAAAAAAGACTTCCTTAGACATAGAAAAATACTTGCGAAAAAAGACTTCGAAAACAGACATTAAAACTGTCTACACTAAGCAGCAGCGCATAACAGACCATTTTCATGCTTAATTAAAAAAATGTTTTTTTTTTTAACAAAATGCTTTATTTCAGTAAATGCGATTATGTTTGACTTACTTAATGAATATTCACGGGCATAAAATACTATTTTTTAGTTTATTGAGTTGAGCAAATTTGAGCAAGCCACTTATTGAAAAAAGTATTTTCTTTCCGTAATTTTGTAAAGTTGATCTAACATTTTTGAGTAATCAAAATTACCTTGAACATAAAGTGGTTAACACTTTGAGGCGCAACCCTTTCCCAATGCTGAAAAAAGGGCAGCCGTTGCCATCGTTCAACTTAACTACCAGCAAGATGGCGGACGATCGAAACGTTCATCGCGTGATCGTCCGCCATCTTGCTGGTAGTTAAGTCGAGCGATGGCAATGGTTGCCCTTTTTTCAGCATTGGGCAATCTGTCCGGATGTTCTCGCATTGTTCCATTTTTCAGCAGATGTCAGTGCTGTTAAAAAGAATCGTGACCATTTTTTTACGGGAAATGGCGTGCTAAAAAGTAAAGGATTCTCGTGGAGCTATGTCACCCGCAACTATTTTTATAGAAATCCAATCCATTCTTCGTGACTGGCAACAGTCAAAACGACAGAGTTTGGTGTTCCCAGAGCGGGATCACTGCGCCTTAAAGGGTTAAGCGGTTTACACGGACCACGATGTTCAGTCAGTTGCGTCCTTTTGAGGATTTTCGACACGCCCAGGCCGCTTGAAATTGCACAATATAGACATTACCAAGACAGCAATTCAGCTCAGCGTACATATCGTTGGGAATAACAGATAATGAAAATCTTTCCCGGGTATAGAATTGTTAATTGTCTTATAACCTACAGATGCAGAGATTTTGAAGATTCTTATGATAGACAAAAATGAAGCCCAGAATACTGACAATGGTTTGGAAAATGAGGACGTGTCAGAGCTAAAACCGTAAGATACAGAAATGCTACTATTATTCGAAACTATTGAAAGAGGTTTGGCGAATTTAAGAACTCTGTCACATTCCATTTTCAGTATAAAAATTTTTCATCACGGAATGCACGATATAAAGTGGAATTATTCAAGTAAAATAAACGTAAATACTATTATTACATTGATATGTTATTTAATTTGAAGAACTGCCCTCAGTTTTGAGCATCTCATTAATACGAAAAAGTAATAAATTAAAATATGTATATAATACATAGCTGCTAGTTTTTTCCCTTCGTTTGGGAGTAACACACCCTTTCTTGACTTCGAAACGTGGCTGTTTTTTTTTTTTTAAGAAAGGAAAAATGCTGCTTGTTAATCTGAGGGGGGGGGGGGAGCTCTAAAAGTTGGTAGCTATGATAGTATACATTGATTTATTTTTTTTAACATCATGATTAAATGCTTTGAGCTTGTAGAAATTACTTACAGTAGAGCTATATTTAGTTAAGTAACTGCAGAAATATCTAATGTGTGTACACAGAAATTTTCTTTATAACGAACTTTTCAAGTGGAACCAAGCGAGTTCGCTGTACTGTGGTTCCACTTTATTTACATTCTCTTAATGCTGTAAATTTTTGTTGTTAGTTATTTTTTTATTTTTGTTTTTGCTGAACATATTATAAAATAAACTATCTCCAATTAGAATTTAGTACCACGGTGCAAATCCCACGATCCCTCAATTTTTTAAGTAGTAACAGACAATGAGTGTTTCGTTTCATTACTTTTATGTCTAGAAACAGAACACTAAAAAGACATCGAAATTAGTTGATGATAGCCGTGGTAGAAATACAGGAGACAGCTTCTAAAAATGCTTTAATGCTTTAATTTCAAATTTCATTCAATTTTTTTTCTTCCATCCCTTTTCAATCATAATTAAGACTTAAAAACGTAAACTTGAAGTTAATTTTAAATTTATTAAAATGGTTATTTAATTCCCTTTTGCCATATTTGCTTTTCACTAAGAACTTAGCAAGAGAGTAGCAATTCATTTCGCTAGGTTCTCCCAGAAATATGTTTCAGTCATTGATGTATATACTAAGCTGGATAGCTGTCTTGATCATTTGTTTCCAGCAATTAGAGTGTGGCTAGCATTCTCTAAAGGTAACGGAAAACTACCCATAACTGCAGTATAACTATGCTTACCATAATTTCTTTAAGTTCAACCCTGAACAAAATCAATTTTTTTGTTTGTTATGGGGGTGGGTGAACCCAGGACCACCAAGACCAACTCAAGGCTTCAGTAGAATCTCGTTATAACGAGTTTTAAGGGAAAAGTTAAACTTGTGATATTGAGAAATTTGTTAAATTGAAATTTCACTGATTTAATTAGTTCTGACGATTTTCTTTATTTAAAATATTTTATTATTTAACCTGCAATATTCAATAAATCTTAGTTTACTATAAAAAGATTTTCCAGTAATTTTGAAAGTACTTTAAAAAAGTAAAATTAAAAATCCTACCTTATTGGAACATATTACCTTATTGACGTTATTTATTAGTCACAACATAGCATGACGACCATATAGCTCGAATTTTAATAATTCGGTACATTCTCAAACCCCGGACGGTACCAACACCTCCTAGATATAGAAAGCCTTATAACTGCTACGTCACCAAGTTTTGACGTCATCATTTAGCCTACATTTAAAAGTTTGATTTTGACAAAATGAAGCTATTAAAAATTTCTGGTGAATTTACCCATGATTGGCAATATTTTAATAATTTGAGATAAATAATATAATTTTACGACAAATGGCAGTTTTTAACAATAACTAATTAGATACTATTATAAGGAAATAGATCATGCTGAATAATTTTGTATGAGAAAGATATTTTAATTTTAATGTTTAATATAAAATATTTTCTAATATTTGTAGTATTTACCAGAAATTTTTAATAGTCTTATTTTATGAAACAAAATCTTTTAAATGTATGCCAAATGGTGATGTGAGAGTTGTAAGGCTTTCTATATGAAGGAGGGGTTGATGGTACTCCGGCCCGCACTACCAAACCACGACAGTCACAGCTAATCCCGGACGTCTCGCAAGCCTGCATTTAACGGAATATAACTAACCACTTTTTTAAAGTTGTGTTTTTTCTCTCAAATTTTGTCAAAGTGTCTCCTTAAGTCATCCCTGTATAAATGTAAAACTACTGTTTAAAAAACCAAAAGCCGACAAACTTGAGATAGTCAGCGAGATTTTGGGGATAGCCAAAGTAGTCATTGACCACAGACTTTCAATGAGTTGAATGCATCTATACACCTCAATGTATTCAAAGTCATTTGGCTCACCATGTAAATAAATTCTCAGTCGATTGCTGTCAAAAAAGATATTGAAAACAGTTAGGTATTACAATAGTTCTAAATACAAAGTTAAAAAATCTACGGGTTAAAGTTTTAGAGTTATACAAAATAGGAAATAATTTTTGGCGCCAAATTTGGCGATATTTCGGCGAAACTCGTCAATGTCGACGACATTTGGCGAGATTTTAAGCATAAACCAAACAATGACAGATTATCGCCAAATTTGGCGATATTTCGCCAAAACTCGCCAAGAACGATGACAAATGGCGATACTTTGGGCATGGACCAAATGACTGACTATCGCCAAATTTGGCGATATTTCGCCAAAACTCGCCAAGGTCGAGGACAGACGGCGAGATTTTGGGCATGTACCAAACAATGACTGTCTACAGTTGTATTATAATGAAGATGTCCATAGACATTAAGGTACTGAAATTCTTTTCGGTGGTCCTGTAAATAAACTCTCCAGTAGATTGGAACCAAAAATCGAGATGCACAACTAGATGTTACAACATTCTTATATATGAAATTTCATAATAGTTTTTGAGATTTGAGAGTTAAATATGCACACACGTACACCAAAAGTCGCCAAGCTTGGCGACTTTTGGCACAGTTCTTGAGGGAGGCACGTGACCGTGGTCGGACCATTACCTAACTTATGTGGTAGGACGGTATTGTGCTTGAAATGGATGAATGCCCCTAAAATTGCTATTGGCCGTAATGTATTGGAAATCTTTTGAGTGTTCCTGTAGCAGAACTATAAATGATAAAGACACTTTTTTTTAATGGAGAAATTCATTTTCTAACTCTTTACAGCATATATCACTTCTGAGTCGTTTGAAATATCCCAATACCTCTAAAAAACGCTTTGATGAATTTCGGCCCATAGAGCGTAATGTATTTCGAATCTTTTGGGCGGTCCTGTAGATAAACTATTCAGTCGAATGGAACCGAAAGGGGAGGTGCACAACTAGATGTTACAACAATCCTAAATATAAAGTTTCAACATTCAACGCCTAACAGTTTTTGAGATATGCGAGTTTAATGAATTTCGGCCCATTGAGTGTAATGTATTTCGAATGTTTTGGGCAGTCCTGTAGATAAACTATCCAGTCGAATGGAACCAAAAGGGGAGGTGCACAACTAGATGTTACAACTATCCAAAATATGAAGTTTCGACATTCTACGCCTAATAGCTTTTGAGTTAGGCGAGTTTAATGAATTTCGGCCCATAGAGCGTAATGTATTTCGAATCTTTTGGGCGGTCCTGTACATAAACTATCCATTCGATTGCCACCAAAAGGGGAGGTGCACAACTAGATCATAGAACAATCCTAAATATCAAATCTCAACATTCTACGACCAATAGTTTTTGAGATATGCGAGTTACATACATACGTACGTACGTACGTACGTACGTACGTACAGACGGCATGGAAAAACTGGCCACAGTAGACTCGCCACTGGTCAAAATGAGTTGCAGACGCGTTAATATGATCGTGCATGCTAGCCTACGATGAGATGCATCGAAAAAAATTTTTAAATTAAATTTAGAGGTAGTCAAAATCGGGTTTTATGTCGAAATTTGGCCCCCAAAATTTTTCGGGATCACATTACTTCCTTATACTACGTACAAGGAAGTAAAAACTAATTGCGTGATTTACACGGAACACGACGTTCGGCCACTTTTTTACTCCCGTTTTGGGGATTATAGCCATGACCAGACGGCTAGAAATCTCGCAGTTACAACAGAATATTACCAAGACAACAATCCGGTTAAGCATATGTATCAATGGTTTCAGTAGATGAAATAATAATCTAGCCTGTTTCTGAAAAATTGAATTTTGGGGATGTATGTTCGTACGCTTTATAAAATTGCTGTGCGTTTATAAAAATGCAACAGAAAGTTGCATACATTCTGTTTTCCCAGATAGATGGAAAATTGATTACCAATACTATTTCTTATTTTTTTAGTGCACAAAAAGCCATAAATAATGACTTCACATATAAGGAGCAAAATATTTTATAAAACATTATTTTTATTTTATAAAACATTATTTTTATTGAAGTAAAACTTCTTTAGGCGCAACTAGAGAGTAACTCAGATTTTTTTTCTGACGGAAGTAACGCTCAGTAAAGGAAATGACGTATCTTTTTCCCCCTTGCTTCTTCATTCCGCCATGACTGCAAAAACATTGCAATGTCAAGGACAAAAAGCCTGATAATTTCTACACCGTTTGTACGATCCCCTTGAAAATTTCCATAATCATGTATAAAAATATAGAAAACAATCTGCGCTACTTTAAAAATCTGAAAATCCACCCGTTCCCTCATTTTTAAGTGATTTTTCGCTATTTTCAGCAACATTTCATATCCGAGAGTCAAAAAAGTTAATCATTTGCGTGACAAAATTAGCTATTGCAAGTGATTTTTACTTCATATTGACGTCACACTTAACAAGCTTTTTCTAGATTTATAAGTTTAATTATTTGCGGAACAGCTATCGGGCGTTCGTTCCTGAGAACGTCGAATGTGCTCCCTGCGCGTCGACATGACTCCCTACCTGTTTTGAAGCAAGATCTTGTCTGATGACCCTGTTCAGTGGATAAGTGGACCGGCTCTTGTCAGAGCCACTGTGTGAAGTCTTTCGCTGAACAGGCGGCGATCCTGCTGACTATCTCTGCTCACTGTTGTTACAGGCGGCGACCCAACCCGTCACCTCCGATAAACAAGGCCTACGCACCGAATACAGAAAGTGGCACTATGGTGCATTCCGTTGCTTTACTCAGATGTTTTCAATGGCATTAATACAATATTTAATGGAATTCTGAGTAAAAACTTGACATGATTGGTTGCCATGATACATAAATATTGTTTGTCTGTACTTAAATAATATGTAATCTTTTAATATCGCTCATGTGTTTTTGAGTTATTTATAATAATGAGCCAAATGTAAATTTTTAAACAGAATAATACTTCGATCAAAAACAGCAGAGGAAAACAAAGGTTTAAGAACACTGCCATAGAAAAACGCAGTAATAGACCCTACGTGCATTCGATACCAACCGACAGAAGAAAACACCAGTTTAGGAACACAGTTAAAGAAAAATACCACAACAAAGACATTCTCTCGATTCAAACCCTACGGGAAAACATTTTAAGAAAACAGTGAAAAAATAATAGTTCAATTCGGACACTTCCTGGATGCTGACCCGATATCCAGACGGATCAACGGTTTAAGAACACGGGTATGTAACACCACAAAGAAACAAACACTGGCTGCAAAGGGTTTAAGATCAAAATAAAAGAATAACAAATGGACACTCCGTGGATTCTAACCCAACCTCAAGACGGACCAACGGTTTAAAACGGGGATGGAACACCACAAAGAAACGGACCCTGGCTGCAATCATTCCCAAACAATAGATAGAACCTGCAGTTTAAAAACACGGATCAGATAAATAATTCGAAACTTACCAGCAGACGAAATCAACGCTTAAGAATACTGTGATAGAAAAACACACACAAAAAAAATTACACTACCTGCATTCGAACCCAACAATCAGAGGAAAACATCAGTTAAAGAACAGAGTTAAAGTATAATACTAGACTATGGACATTCCTCCCATTCAAACCCAAACTCCCGACGGAACAATGGTATAAGAAAAGAGTTAAAGAATAATACTACAACATGGACACTTCCTGGATTCTAAATAATTATCATGAATTACCGGTGATTCTTACTGGAGATTTTAATGTTAATTTTCGCTTCCAAGAATCTCAGCCGTCAGTTGATTTTTAAAAAGAAAAATTGGATCTAACTATGAATACTTCTCGACTTCAATCAACAACGCGTTTCGGTATAACGATAGATGCTGTATTTTCAAGAAAGTTAGCAAATTTAGAGAGTAAAATTTATGTTTCACAGTATGGTTAACACAAACCTATGATTTCATACATAAAATATTATGATGACATTCAAGTTCCTATTTCCAATGAATAATATGAATATAACATTTATATAATCTTTGTAAAGTACATGAATAATAAATATAATTAAATTATAATATGATATTTATTTTAAGTTAAAGTTTAATAATTTCAGTGATATTTATCGTAAACGTCAAAGAAGTTTTACTTCAATCGCGCGTAAAGATTACACGCACACGGTTTTTTATAAAACATTATTTCTATTTTATTTTATAAAACATTAAACAAATTGCTTTTAAATCTACAATAGAAGCTGCTTAAGTATTTTTTTAAAAAAAGATAGTCCATACCCCAATTACAGTTATCTGTATTCAAAATGCATGTATAATTTCTGTCGGTATATTTAGTAGAAAATTTTTAATCACAAAATTTCACTTGTAAATTTATCTTTCAAATCAGTGATTTTTTATAGCAAGGACTTGCATTCCCAAATAAGTTTCCGTCCATTATTTAAAAGCGAACATAACAAACTCGTTTGAACTCTCTATTTATGTTCGCAGTTAAAAATAACTAAAAATACGTTCGTAAAAGCAAAAGCGATTTCCATGCATAGCATTTTAGCAAATGCACATTGTTGTTCCATCACTAATGACTTCTCTGAAAATAATCACAAACTGTCTGTCGTCCATATTTTTTTCGTTTCTGGATGGGAAAACTGAAAATCTTGGAAATCCATAATAAATGTGGAAAGATCAGAACAAGTATGTCTGAATTTCTAAGACTAATGCTTCGTTCAGTCTTTTCCTTTTTACATAATTTATAATATTGACTAAAATGAATTAGAAAATTGTTCAGGTAATGATGAGAATTAAAGTAACATATTTTAGTTCGAAAACTAATCTGTTTAGAATTCTCCCAGTAGAACTGGATATGCTGATGATTTACTTTTAGTATTTGTTAAGTGGCAGTTTAATAAAAATGTTCTGCCTGTTTTCGTAAGTTGTCACAGCTGTACTGATAACCTGAAACTAATCTGTTAAAAGTACCGTACCACTATTCATACTCGAGTTTTTGGAATCTCTTTCGATAGGAATATGGAAGCAATGGAAATACCGTAATTAGACGTAAATATTCCATTTGATGATATTCATAAGATTTATGAATAAAGTTTCAGCGTACATATGAATAATATATGCCGAAGTTTTAGAAATTTTAGTTTTTCGGTAACGTTGAAAAGCGATTTGTCTCGTGCTGGATAGCTTTCCTTTTTTGGTAAAGTTTTTTTTACATTTTTTTTTTCCTCTTTCAATTAGGATGCATCTAAAATTTTAACTTAATGCAGGGTGCAAAAAGGAATATTTACAACATTCGATAAAAGTACATTGAACCTGGGGATGGACGCCAGACGCAAGAAATCTCGCATTGTCTCGCATTGTCTCGCGTTCTCGTCTCGCAAACGAGACAGGCAATTTTTTTTGGCGAGAAGAGAAAGGAAAATTTTGCGAGACGAGACAGAGTCTGGTCTCGAGAGAGATTTTCTGGTCTCGTATAAATTTACGATACGAATTACTTTTCAATCAGAATTGCAGTGCTGTAATTGAGGAGGTATGCCATCCTGATAAGGGAGGGTACACATTGCTTGAAACCTCTACCGTTTAACTTGCGTTTCCTTTGTTATCGTTCCTGGTATACTATGAGCACTCTACAGTACACACAAATATATAACATTTAAAATTAGGACAGCACGAGGGATATACAAAACACACAAAGGAGAGGATAAAGATACAAACTGGAAAAAAAAAAGAAAACAGAGAAAAATAGCAGACAGAAAAATAATAAGTAAACAGAGGAAAGGCGGTACGGTAAGTCCAAAGCCTGACCCTATTTAGATGGGGCCCAGGGGCACTAACTTTGGGGCCCCTTTTACTATCAGAAGCATTTTAACCCATTTTTGATCGCTGTTGAGTTTCGCAATGCAAAGCTTTTTTGATTTCCTGAATTGAATTTTAAAATTACTTACATACATTTGAACAGGATTATACAGTTTAAAATTATTTTTATTTTAATATTTGTAACCCATTTGCATCATTAGCCCATATGGAAGCTAAGTCAGGGATGGCTATTATGTGACACACGTGCCCAGGGATGGCTATTATATGTCTATCTAGATAATAATTTTATAGATAAAAATCCCTCCATGTATAGATTTATGTATAATAATTACAGAACGGTTTTTTTAAAGAAACCATTCATTTATTAATTTGCGCAGAGTAATTGTTGCTTGTAAATAAAAACCAATGGAATTCGATCATCTTGCTAGGGAACTTTTTTCTTAGATTATTCTTTTAATTAGCCTCCCCGCCAACTGATCACTGATGTCAACATATACATTCGATTTTATAGTTTTGATAATTGCTGTTTTTTGTGAATATTATGATCGCTTAAAATGAGATTGCAAGTGAGTTTTAATGCATAATTTATATTTACGCATAATCCAGAATTAGGAAAAAAATATTCAAGTATTCTATCATTACTTTTTCATAGAAAAAATTTTAAACTTACTTAGAATGTCTGGCTATAATTATTACATTTTTCGAAATAGTTGATGCATGTACGCTTTCTTTCGTATTTTATGCTCAGATTGTGTTCTTAATAATTGTGATTTTCTGTTTACTTATAATATTTGCTACAAAGTCGACTACAAAGTGAGTCGAACCGCCCATCTCTAGTTAAAATTTTGAAAAAGAATTCAAAAATTATACTGTTTAAAAAAAGTGGCTGCTTACATTCGGTAAAAGTTGGCAGCTATGACTATAGGCATTCTTCAAAATTAATATTACTGGTTTTTTAGCTTAAAAGCGAAAGCTATTAAGTTTTCCTCTAAAAACCAGATGTAAAAAAATCGTTTTTGCCTTTTGTATCTTTTTTTTTTTCACTGTAATCTTTAATTTTTTAGTTAACCTTAATTCTTGTACAGTTATAATTAAAATAAATGAATTTTTACTTTGAACAATATCCTGACGTATGATCTATGCACGCAGGAAAAAAAAGTGTACTTTTAAGGATCTCAGTCGTGCACTACTAATAAGTGCTAGCTAGAAACGCGTTAAGGACACAATTAAAATATAAAGCTTCCCAAAACATTAATTCCTTTTTTCCTGTATGTGGAAAAGAAAATAAATTTTAGTTTCGACGAAATGCTTTTTTTTTTTCTTTTGTTGTCCTGTTCTCTTAGAATTTCTGGGAATTTAAAAGGGTAGTTAAGATTGAAATGTTGCAACTTTCAACGAGTTTTCTAAGTAATCCAAGTATAAGGCAAGATTCTCGGGGGTGGGGGGATAATAATGCCTCTTCACAAACTGTGCTAAGTAGTTTTAAAGCAACATTGAAAAGGAAAATTAAATTCACGGTACGTTGCAGTCTTTCCCATCTCGGTCCATTTTTAAAGGCGATTTTTGTGGTTCAGAAATTTTTCTGACAGTTGCGTGAGCCATTTTACTGTTAATAACTAGGTTTACTGTTAATAAAAGTGCGCAGTGCAATTTCCGAAGGAACGATATTAATTTTTTAGAGTGTTTAACGACATTTTATTAAAGTTTCAAGTTGAAAAGTTTCTCTTTCAAACGAAGCCGAAAATCAATATGAAGCATTAAATTTTTTTAAATAATACCTACCATTGAAATTTAGATTTATAGCTTTTTTACAGGATTAATCGAAATAATTCCAATATGGTTGTTTAAAGACATAAACCAATTTCAAGCTCAACGGACTAAATGGCATTTACAAAGCTTACTCTTAATTTAGAAACATCGTTGTTGTACTTAGAGTGTCTCACAAAATTACATAAATAAGAAGACATTACTTTTGTGATTATGTCCAAAATTTTGACGAATAATTGTGCTACTTCTATGCGAATAGTTATTCGACGAAGCATAGCTATTTTATTCATTGCCAAATTTGGCGCAAAAGCCAAAAATTCAGTAAACCTCCAAAATTATGTCAAATTCACATGCTTGTTGATAGCATGTGAATTTGACAGAAAACCTGCTGGCTTATTTCGTGAGTCATCCAAGTGGTTTTAGGCGTAAACCATCATTCGTGTAGAAAATTGGAGATTTTGGGTGCTTGACATCAATTTTTAAAATTTATTATTGTTTGAATTTATCTTAGTTTAATAATGACTGATGACTAAATATTATTCTAAAAATTTGTATAGGTATTATGATAGCAAGTAATTTTTAAAAAGTTTTTCAATCTAATTTTATCTATTTTTTAAAAAATATTAATCCTAAATTTGATAGAATGATGATAAGCAACCAGAATTTTGTTGTATTAATTGCATATTTAGCTCAATATTGTACCTTTGTTGCTTTCGCTATCGTTACTAGTTCGAACGCAAAAAAAGAACAATAGACTTATGTACAGCATTAAGTGCAATTAATTACGAATGTACGAAGTACTACATGATGATCCATTTTTTGGTTTAAAAACAAATGAAAATATCATACGTTACTTTTTAGTTTAAAGCATAAAAGTTGTAAAAGACCTTTAAGTGGGAATATAAATGGTTTTTGTTCCTTGTTTTAACTGGATTCTCCATTTCAAGACCCACACAACTCAAGATTTTGCTAAACAGTCGCATAGAGTTTTACTAAATTTATGTCAATCCTACTAAGCAATTGGGGAATGGATCGACGAAGGCGGTTATCTGTCGCACGTTACCTCAATATTGCAAACTCCCACAGAAGTGTTCAAGCTTGACGACTTTTGCCGATAAATCGTCCAATGTGAAGCCAGAAATAAGGCTCCAAAAATGAAGCCAGCGTGGCAATATTTTCAATATTTGGTGAAAAGTCAAAAAACCCTAATTTGATGACACTACACTTTTGCGATTTCAATGGGAATTTGAAGCATTCGTAACTCACGCTGATTTGCATGCAACAGAATCGCTAAAATATTTATTATTATTATTATTATTATTATTAGTATTTAGCTCGTGGAACATTAATTTTAGACTGCTAAACCACAATGTTTGCTCGACACTTATACGCTGTGTAACATAAATATTTATATTTTTATGAATTGTTGGGAAAGTACATGAAGCACATAATCTCAAATTATTTTCAATATAAGCATGATTTTAATTGGGATAGTAATACTGGGATAGTAATAAATTATACAGGCAAAAGTAAAAACATCTTTGTCATAATAGAACTCTCTAGTGGCAATCTATTGGCCGAAGATACAGCCAGATGGGGGAGGCTCAAGGACAGCCTTGGGCTGTGACAGGCTGTATTGCTGATGAAGAACTCTCAATCGAATACGGTATTTTTATTATTATTGCTTTGCCAATAAAGGATAGTTTTTAGTTAAAAGTGCTTCCAATTAGCAGTTATAGCGTGAGAATGGTACCACACGGTTACAGCTAATAAAGGGTGTTTTATTTATCCTCCCAATAGGTTTAATAGAGCTAGTTTTTAATAAAATAAGCGTACGGTGTGCTTTGAAGCCAACTATGGTAAATTCAAACGTTCAGGGAGGTCTTAGCCCAGTAAAGTTTGGGCATGATTCCGATATATCACTGAAGACCATTTTGTACGTGCATGTTTGATCCCATGGTTCCTAAGTTCTCCTCGGCGGTCCTTATCAGTTTCCGAGTGGTTCAAACATTTAGAAGTCAACCCCTTCTGATAAGGATTCAAATTATGGTGAGCCCCACAAGTGGCAGGGCACATAGCGATACCAATTTCGGAAGATGCCTGGTTCAAACCTAGGTTGCGTCCGTTGACCTAGCCGTTCGGAGTATCTCCTGTTTTTCTCCGAAGCATTAAGTTAAATACGGGTTAGGACCTCTTAGAAAGACCTTCCACGGAGGGAACCCCCCTCCCTCCCTCCCGACCTAAATCCCTTGTGTATATAATCTGTGTATTCCCAAAATCAAATCAAACCAAATTATGGCGGGAAGCCACAGGAAGAACGCATGTAGCTGTAAACCAGTGGTTTCCATTCTTTTTCTTTTTGCGAACTTCTTCTAAAATACGAAAGCAATGCACGAACCGTTTATGTGAGCATCGTGTACTAGAATATGATTTATTAGACTTTGCATTGTGCACTCGAGAACTCACGGGTTGGGTACCAACACTCCAAAAATACCCAATCAGTCGCTTGAGCTGCCGTTTACTGGCAAACAAACAGACCCAAAAGTTATTAAAAATCTATGCATTTGCGTTCTGCATATCTTTACCGATTTCAAAAAAATAAGTTTTGAAATTAAATTCAGTTCCTTAGCTCCCAAAAAACTTCTGTATTTCTTTTTACATAAAAATAAACAAATAAATAATCAATTTTATCCAAAAGTATTCATTAAATCAACGAAGAAGAGAAACCAGATTTATACTCTATAATTACGAATTTATGCTCTATATTTTTTTTTGAGTATTAGTCAATTTTTCTAGGAAATTGAATCCTGTGCAAACTATTTCTGCCATTTTACCAGATATAAATTAGAAAGTGCATTCTTAAAACACATTTAAATCTTATTTTGTTATTATTTTTCCTAATAATAAACTCAAGTGGAACTACTGACTACCATGTTACTTTAATTGATATTAATGAGCTTTGCAGGAAGAAAAAAAAGACACGCTGATGATCTCTTCAGAAAAAATTACACAACTTTAAAATTCTCGGTCACGTACTAATAAATGATACCAAAAAGTTCTTTAAAAGCCTAATTAAAATGAAAAATACTTCTTGCTAAAATGAAAATCCCTTTTATCTGGATATATATATAAAACAGAAAAAAGATACATACTTATTTTTTCTCTTTTTCTTATTTTTCTTGTTGTCCATTGGGAGTTTTTGGGGAAAAGTAAAAAAGAAAATTCAGGTTTAGAATTTAATAGGAAAAGTTAAAAAGCAATTAGAGCATGTTAAAACCATAGATTTCATTAAAAGAGGAATAGCTTCTGGGTTACATGACCTCCGGAAATTGTAACAGAGAACATTTTGCCTAAAGTAGTTCAAACAATAATTTTGTGCTCGTGATGTGTAAGTGAGCATTACGATGAATTATAAAAAACGGACATTTTCCCTTTTTACCAGAAAGCTTTTCAGCACTTGAAACATTAATTTCACACAAGTAAATTTTGTGTACGACGCGAAACGGTGATTAGCTCTTCCAGGGCTGACAGATCGAAAGGAGTAATAAAATGTCGGAAATCGCCGAGGCTGTTGTCTAAAACTAAGTCCTCATATCAGTACCGAACGTGTGTGGCAATATCTACTATATTTCGCCTGAAGTGGTTAAACCCTATTGTTTATTTAATGGGGATATTAATTGGAGTCCATATATGTGTCTAAGTGTAAATAAATTTGAAGCATTGTCAGAATATGTCTGAATATGCATTGTAAAACAGTCTGAGTACGCTCATTTAATATATTTTGACCATTAAGAAATGTTTTATGGATCCAGGAACGAACATACGGTACACTTTATGGACTGTGATGCACTTTCCAACATAATAAAACTAAGAAGACAAATAGGGACGAATAGGGGGAAATTCAATGCTATGAAAAGATTTCTAATTTTTATTTAAAAACTCTGCGTTTTTTTTCTTTAAAAAAGTATTTTTTACAGAAAAAAGTGGACTAAAATCGATGAATAAATTCTGCTGACGCAACTGCTCAATTTCGGCATTTTTTTACGAAAACAATAAAGTTGAATAAAATTAACTGTAATCAATTCTAATAACTATTTTATAATAATATTTATAGAATACATACCCTACTAGCAATTTTGCTCGGGCCTTCACCGGCCACGTAGCCTTCAGCCGATGAGAAGGAATCGGGCCGTTCACTTTGAAACTGCTCGGATACACGCAGTTCATGTCCCCTCGGACGTGGAGACGTCCGAAGTAGTCTAACCGATGAGTTTTCATCGGGTTGGACACGGATTTAGGGAACTGGCCCGTTCACTTTATGCGTGAGGTTGGCCAAACACCAGGGTGAGTATCACTTTTCGATAAGTTCTTATTTGATGTTGACATGCATTTAACCCTTTCCGTCCCTACGATGCAATTCGAATGATAACATTTACAAGTGTTTTACAGATTTCTTTTATCTTTGAAATGTATTTGTAATCGCATTTTTCTTATATGATAATGCAGTGCAGAAGCAATACAGTATAGAAGAAATACACTTTTACTACGCGACGCATATGCATGCATGCAGGTACGTCGTATACTCCATCTATTTACGTATATAGTCGTACTAGATACGTAACTATACTATACGTTAACGTACTATAGTCGTATACTCCATCTACGTATGAAATTATATACGTATGTTACATGTTCGATTTGTTTTAACTAGTCCGAGCGTATAGCGCTCTGAACTGGAAGACGGAAGGTGTCTGGTTCAAAACCAGGTCGCGTCCGCCGACCTAACCATTCGGAGTTTTCCGTGGTTTCCACCGAAATTTAGCATAAATACGGGTTAGGACACCTTAGAAAGACCCCCACGAAGGGCACCCCATCCGCAAGCCTAGATCCCTCGTGTAGATAATTGGCTTTAATCCCAGAAGTCGCTTTAACTAGTATTTTGGTAATGTCTGTACTTACGCATGCTGTATTTTCGATCTCGTTTGATTAAATTTGAAGGACGTCTGCTCGTACGCATGTATTTATGTACGTATGTTCTTGCGTAATTCGATTAACTCAAAGAGGAATACCGAAGAAATTTCAAATTTAGGACTGCTTTAAAACATAGTTATGCATTTCCCTTTTTGATTCCAACTGACTGAATAGTTTATTTACAGATTTATATGAAAGACTTTCGGTGCATTAAAGTCTATGGACATGCCTTTCACATTAAAAATCCCTGAACTATCTCTGTTTAGCTCATGCACAAAATATTGCCAACTGTCCCTAAGCTTGGCAAATTTAGGGGCAATATTAAAAATTTTGGCACTAAAAATGAGTACGTATCTATATGAATAAAATTAGAATTTTGTCTGTACATTTCTTCGAATTCAAAAATTTTGCGATTTCTATTCGTTTCAAGCACCCGGGAATCCGATGCGACCCTCAAAAAAAAAAGTTTGTCTGTCGTTCTGTCATTCTGTCCGTGACGCTTTTTTTGTTTAAGCATCACGTAAAAACGACTGAAGCGAATGATATGAAATTGGGTGTCCTGATAATTGGTCACTCAACTTAAAACATAGGCGTCGAAGTTTTAAAAAATCTTGATTAGATTTTCAGATTTTGCGAAAACCGTTTCAAACTGCGAAATTTGTGTTCAAGCATCACGTAAAAACGACTGAAGCGAATGATATGAAATTGGGTGTCATGATAGGTGGTCACTCAACTTTAAAAAAAGGCGTCGAATTTTTAAAAAATCTTGATTCGATTTTGGGATTTTGCGTAAATTTGTGTTTGCACATCAAGTAATAACTGCAAAGGTGAAAAAAATGATATTTGGTGAAATGATAGGTGGTCACTCACCTTAAACTATAAGCATCTAATTAAAAAAAATTTCGAGATTTCGCGAAAATCGTTTAAAACTGAGTGAATCTTTGTTCACGCATTACGTAATAACAACTAAAGCGAATGATATGAAATTTGGTCACATGATAGATGGTTGCTCAACATAAACTATAGGTGTCCAATTTTTTAAACATTTTTATTAGATTTTGAGATTTTGTGAAAATTCTCTCAAAATACGTTTATATTTCTTCAAACATCACGTAATAACGACTAATACGAATGATACAAAATTGACTGATAGGATAGGTAGTTGCTAATCTAATTTACAGGCGTTGAATTTTTAAAATATTTTGATTACATTTTGAGATTTTGTGAAAATCGTTTTAAAATGCTGAAATTTTGTTTCAGCATCACGAAATAAAGACTGCAGGGAATGAAACGAAATTTGGTGTCATGATAGGTTGTCACTTAACTTAAATTCTAGGCTTCGAATTTTTCAAAAATATTGATTAGATTTTGAGATTTCGCGAAAATTATTTCAATATGCGTAAATATTTGTTCGCGCATCACATATTTACGACTAAATCAAATGAATTGATATTACTTAGTTACTCTCTAACCTGTAATATTTTAACAATACATAAAAATTACAACTTCGCTTTCTTTACTTTGACAACATACTACATCCATTCTGTGTACTCCTGCAATGCTGACGAAAGTTCTTGCATTTTGGAAATTTGCATTCAGTACTAACCCGTCATGGACGGGTACTTCAGCTAGTAAGACATAAGATCGCTATAATAATTTTTAAAATAAAGTAAATTCCAAAAATTTTTATTGAAATTATTCTGCACAAAATATATCATACACATAATTTACAAAACAAGTATTTTCTTTAAGTTTTGCAGCAGCTTCTTCAAACATGTTATTTTATGAGCAGCTTCTAGGAGAAAAAAAGAAAATTTTTAGAACTTAATTTACACAAAGAATAGGAAATGCAGAGTAAGTCTGCTTCATATGTTCTTTTACATAATTTCTATATCAGGGATTTCCAACTTCCTAGACTCTTCCTTAGGACTCCCAACTTTATTACTTCCTAGAAAACCTATTTTCTGAATAGACCACCTACTTTTTTCCCCAACAGATCGGTATCTCGAAAGATTTTCCGAATGCACTCGCAAAGACAGCAAAACATTAGGTGAAAGAAATTTTTCCGGTGTCCGGCAGTAGAACAGTTGGTTAAGCTCGGTTCCCATTGGAACTCCGAAAGGGAAGCAGCACCTGCTTGGCCAGTGCCTAGAAGGGTAAACTCCTTTCTCGACTGAGGCTGATGTAAACCGTGTACGCTGTAGGGAACTAATGCATGAAAAATGTTTTATGACCTCAATGTTTTCCATGTTCAATCCACATCTCTTTGGGGTACCAATCCAGCCAGGGGCGTAGCCAGAAATTTTTCATGGGGGGGGGTTACGACTACTACAACTCATTATATATGTATGCGTGTGTGTGATAATGTAGTGAAGAATATGCATTTTGTATGGCAAAAAATTTCTCATGGGGGGTTATGATCCCCCTAACCCGCCCCCCCCGTGTCTACGCCCCTGAATCCAGCTCTTAGGTCATCCAGCTCTCATCTGAAATTGGTTCAAAATTTAGGAGGGAGACCCGGGATAAGTCGGTATTCCCCTCACTGGAGATCAATAAAAGGAAGCTGCCCAATTAAGGCCATTTTCGTTTTATATAAAGGATCTGATCCCTCTCTGCAGTTGGCCAGAGGGGTTTCGAAGCAACAATAACAATTTTCATGTTCTGCGTTTGCAGAATTTACCAAGATTCAGACTGCAGGGTGCAAAGAATGACCCCAAAGACGGATTTTTACATAGCCCTTCTTTTTTCAACTTTTGCTCTGAAGTCTTATTTCATGCCAGTTTGTTTGTTTGTGTTGTGATGGCAACGCTAAGGGTGGGCGATCAGCTTAGGATGAGGGGTTATCTATGTAATTTTAATTAATGTGAAATGTAATTTTAAAAAATATAATTCTCAAATTTTCTACATCACCTCATTAGTGTATGGGAATGTTTTTCTACGGGGGTCATATAAAAATGTAGAAAGTGTAACTTTTTGAAAATTAACGAGAAGAATTTTTTTAACGGATTCTTACTTCCGACCTCATTTGGAACATTTTTTCAATTTACACTGCCCACTTATCTCAAAAGAATTAAAGTCCGTTACCACCTTTTTGGGACACCCTGTATCAGTCTGGTTTATAGTATCCACAGGTTCTGAAATCATCATTAACCAGTGTTCTGCTTAAAAAAAAAAAAAAAAAAAACAGTGGTCAGATTTAAAAAAGAAAAAAAAATCTGTATTTACGTATACTATTTCTAAGCTAATCTAAATTCATCAACGCGGGTTTCGAAGTTTATAAAGCGAAACAAAACAGTCGTTTGAATATCAAATCAATGCTGTACAGCTTCTCATGTCCATAACCCTAAGAATCTGCGCTTTATGCCTTTGGAAACTATCTTGGCGAGTAATCGCATCGTTTGGATTTTTTTTTTTTTTTTTTTTTTTTTTTATGGTCAACGAATGCAAATAATCGGTACTTATTTTACCGTCGATAATTCACGCCAAGTTTTTTCGCCAAAGGATTGCAATGCACTACATTGTAACAATGAATCTGACGTATTCCACACGCACACGAAATCGCTCTTTTTGGCTGACAAGTACCAAATAAGCTTGTTTTGGTCGGAAGTATGATTTTTTTTATTAGATTCAATGAAGAATTTACCCGTATATTTTAAAACTAAAAAGCGATTAACTGTATGAACTAGTGTAATTACACACTGTACGCCGTGTAAAGATAGGAAATAGATACTAATAAAAAATAGTGTTATTCCATTAGTGTTATGCAACAGTATCAAGAGAGAAAAAATAATTACGGAGATTTGAACTTATACTTTACTTACATTAGACTAACACTATATTAAAAATGTCAAAAATTTATTACAAATGATAGCTATACGTACCAATATAGACTAATCACCACCAAAAAACTTCTTCAGTTTTTTTCGTCTCCTATTCTTATGAAAACAAACATGGCGCCTGCCAGTAGATACTCGGATGTTGCCATCGCTCGACTGTTGCATGAACTGAGCGCATGCGCCAATTTTCATCGGCTGATTGCCGCTCGGCCGTTATGCGGGCCCATATTTCTTTTCAGTTCAGTGTATTTTGATCAAATTTAGGCATATGGTCCGATAACGCAGGTCGGATATCGTTCCGAGCATCGTTTTATGGGTAGCGGACCGATCAGTGTCGGCCGCACACATAACAATCATCGTTTTTAGATGGAATTCCGTGTCTGGGCCGAGTACCGAATTTCGGTGAGCGATGAGTTGCGATGAATGCCGGTGGTTGGCCGAGCAGAAACTGGGAATTGTTGCTTGTAGGGTAACTAACATTTATCTGTGTTCTGAACCAAAAGATTTGCGAAAGATCTAATAGTCATGAAATATTTTAATTTTTATTTGAAAACTTGGTGTTTTTCTTTAAAAAAGCATTTTTTGAAGAAAAAAAAAAGGTCCTAAAATCGATAAATAAACACTGAAATATTATATTCTGCTTCATAACGCTGCTAATAATAATCAAAATATCCTGGCAAAATTTCAATTCAATTTTTTAAACACATTTTGAGATATGACATTTATAGAAAAAATGTACGAAAAACTCTTTTTTTTTACCCCAGAAAACGTGTTTAAAGATTTTAATACTGTACAAAATACTACCCTTCAAATTCATTATTTCTTGTGTAACTAAGTTTTAGTTATCGTAGAAACAAAATTAAACGGTTCTGGAATCCTAATGAATTGACCTGAAAAGTAAGCTAATTAAAAAAAATCGAAAATTTTCAAAAAACAAGGATTTTTTGGGCAGTTTCATACCTTAAGAGAGAAATATTCGTAAATAGTACTTCTTTCAAACTTTAACGCCTTGCCTGTGACGCGCAAACTCAGTTCGGGCAATACAGATGCGTCAGTTTTGAATGCCCGACCAAAATTAGCAAAATGAGAGAGAATTTTTTTTTCTTTCCATTTTTGGCACGTTTTTCTCTAATATATTCCACAGGCAGGGGTTAAAATTGAAAAGTAATGTATAATAAACGCATTTTATTATATTTCATCCGCTGAAATTACCAGAACTTGACTATAAATAAATTCTTGTAGTTCACTTTACTATTATTGTTATTATTATCATTATCATTCCGTGATACTTTGCTGATTTCGTTTTGACATATCCTTTCTTCCACAAAATAATGACGTGAATTCCGAGAAAAATGACATAAACGAAAGATGAATCGTTTTAATTAAATCTAATTTAGTGGCCGACGGAAAAGAGAGGCCAGAGAGGTCGCTTCGTTAGTTTAACGGCTTCCTTCCTCTTGACAATGAACGACGCAGATGGATATGTCCTGAAGGTAATGACGTCGTCCCTCCGCTAAAGAGAGCAATAGCGGTGGCGCGCTCATTACGTCAAATTTACCTGTTTATTAGAGAAAGGAGAGAAGGCTGGAACAATATACCTGTGTTTTATGAAGGTGATATTCGAAGAAATATACTGACCAAAATGGAGTTTTTTGTTAAATATTCAAGTGATAGCTGCAACATGTAGTTTTATAATCCTCTGTGCGCCTCTTGCAAAGGGCAAAAATGTGAAATTGTTTTAACTCCAAGATATTTTTATCATTACTGAATGCAGTGTAAACCTCGGTTCAATTTTAAGGAAAAATAAATCGAAGACATGTTCCCCTTCATCTGTTCAGTTCCATAAATAAATAAATAAAAAGAATATTAACTTCCAAGTTAATAAAGGCAACATTTTGCAAAGAAAACGCAGTGTAAGACACATCTTAAGATCCATTTAAAAATTATTAAAGCGATATATATCAAAATTTTAAAATGCATAATTTAACAAAAGATATAACTCGTATCACTTTGCGAAATAACGAGCTGAACGCAAGTCACAGTTTGGAAAGCTTAATTCATATGCCACAAGTTTATAGGGAATAAAGTATCTTCATAGGAATATACAAACTATACTACTCCAGTTTCGAAAGAAAAGAAATAATTTTTGTCCAGTTGAAGGAGTTCTGTAGTTTTAAAATGTAATTAGTTTTTTTTTTTTTTTTTCTATGAAGAGATTTTCTGCGAAGACAGCTTGGTGCCTTAAGAAATCGGTCGTGTGAGGAGGAGGCCGCTTAATAGAGGTGGTCGTTCATAGAATTTTTTTTACGTTTCAGTAAAGTCACACAGTTTTAAATGATGTTCTTTGAAGCGCGTTTCGGAAGGCAGTTCCCGGATATAAATGAGCTGCAGTGCATTAAATTTCCATAGCTGGAAAGAAATTCCAAAGCGAAAGTATCAGCCTTCATTCTTTGCATCTGAAATTTTGATGCTATTATATTTTCATTTTTAAATTCTGACCGTGAAAGTAGAAGACAGTTGGTGTTTAGTTAGGTACCGATTTTTAACAGTCACGTGAACAAACAAACACAAGAAAAAGAAACATTTTGCGTGACCATTTGGACAATTATTCATTAAGAATCATTGTTCAGCTTCTTTTCCCAAAAACTGGGCGCAACAAATTGGCAATGTTTTCCTTTAGAAGTGGTTCAAAAATTTTAGAGAGACGTTCTTAAAATTATATAATTGTCACTTCATGTACTACCGACAAATCCGCAGCCAGGGTGGTGGTAATCATGTGGGTTTGATCCCCCCCCCCCTAGATGAAATTTTAATCAATGCATTAGTAGTTTCTTATTTGCGTTGATTCTGGAGATCAATAAACGTTGAAAAAAAAATTTAGCGCCACATCCTTCACTTAGCTGATAACTCACAAATTAAATCTGCATTACCGTCCTTCTGTCTTGTTCTATGTAATTTCTCAACCGCTGCATAGCTCTTACACGTTATTTTTTACGTCCAAATATTGGATTAAGCGGTATCGCTTATTTGTAAAGGAAGATGCGCTGAAAGTTCGGGGTAGTTTAGCAAGAAAAATTGCGTGTCAATGATGGAAATAGTTTTACGCTTTAGTTGTTTTTCTTGAACTCCCAGAAATAGTTTCAGCATTTCAGTTTAACTATGGAAAGGCAATATCGATACCATTGAGTTCAATCAAAGGAAAATTTATATCGATACCCCCACACCCATCCAAGAAGCAGTACCTCCACCACCCCCGAAATGCTTCAAACTATTTTAAATTATATTTCGAAACAACCCAATATCCCCTAAGGAACTTAACCGTTCAAAAAACAATGCTCGATTACTTAGACAACTCTAGTCATGCACAAACGATAATCGTCTTCTTAGCCCGTGTCTCAATTCGTTTCGGGGCATTGTGGTGCTTTTCTAGAAATCGCTGACTCGCGTCAGTTGCTTTTATTTAGCAAAATGAATAAAAACACGGATGGGGCTACAGTCATATCTGACGAAATCCCATCGAGATAATTAATGATAGTTTTTGCCTCTTCATCACTGCTCTTGAGCTTGCAAATAAAAAAAGAGGGTAGAGGAGGATTACTTAAGATGCTCCCCTCGAAACTATTTTATTAACCATAAATTATTTTTTTAAATTCGTTTTTTTATTAATTAGTTAAATGAATTTTCTTCAGCTAATGAAGTATGATTTTAAGTAAAGAGGTTGGAATTTTATTTTAGACTTTGATGGCTGGAAGTGCATTAATTAGAGTTTTTTTCCCCTTGTTAATGTCTTTCAAATGCATTTTTTAAAAACATCTGAAATAAAACATTTGAATGAAAAAATAATTAAAGGATATAATAAAGAGTGAGTACGTAAATGATAAAAACAAGTTACGTTAAGAATGACTAAGTTTAGTTTTCGCTGTGTTGAATTAACCTCTTCAAGCTCGTGTAGTTTGTTGCGGCTTCATTCGAAAAACACACACACGCACAAAAAACTTACTTAAAGATGTGAGGACGCGCAAAAATAGATATATCGTGATTATGTAAAACTGCGGTTGAGTGAATTTATTATTGATACACATTGCGTTTAACCGAGCGTACCCCGGGGCCAAATAACTTGCCGAAAAGATTGTCCGCTAGTCTAGTCCTTTGCATCCCATTTCTACATCAAAATGCATTAAAGGAATATGAATTCGAATTGCAGTTCTTATCCGTGTGTTACATTACTTGGGTTATCTTCGCTATGAAAATAAAAGTAAAGAAAGGAAAATTTGGGGAGGCAGGGAACCTTGACATTTTTTTAATGGTCTAAAAAGGTATAAAACACAAAAGTATAATAAGTAACAAGTATAATAATAATAAAAAAGGTATAAAAGTACAAAAGTATAATAATAATAGTACAAGTATTTTTCAGCAATAGCTGTCTTGTGTGCTATTTAGTCAGCGTGCCAAATTTGGCTCAACTACGGCAAACGGTCTTGGCGTCTATATCGCCGAAAAATGATTAAAGCAATGCTGTTCTGCTATCGGGTGTATTAAGGCAAACTTGCACGAGGGGTTATCTGCCAAGGATGGGAGGTGGCATTGTTGGAGGACTTTCTAAGGGGTTCTAAAACGTACTTACGCGTATCTGGAGAAAACCGACTAAAACTCCAAATCGTTGGATTGGCAGCCGCACGACGGGCCTCGAACCTGGGACCTCAAACTTTGGCCCTCTACTATTTTGAGTGCCTTATCCACTCGGCTATGGTGGGACCAATACTATTCTGGAAAAATAATCAAAAAGAAACATTTTTACGGAGTTTCTAGTAATTGTACCGTTTTTTAAGGGTTTGACGCACAGACAGTCAGACAAATGCCTAAGAAACTAATTATAAGACTAATCTATACCCTGACTTTAAAAAATGCTCCTTTTTCAAAAACTTCGATACCAATTATCTTTAAAACTAAAAACGTTATTTACAAAGTCTGTGAATCAAAACCAGATTCTTACTTCTAGTTGTCTTGTCTTAGCTTTTAAGTAAGGCCTTAGAGATAACCAATTATATTTTATTAAATACTCTAACGCAAGTTCAGACTGAATAATAAATGAATATGTATTGGGAAAAAATAGGATTTTCTGTCATCAAAGAAAAAAAAATTGCCATTAAAAATATTCAAAACCATTTCGTGAACGGTAATTTCAATTCTCAGCACCACTATGTCAGCAATTTAATGATGACTTTTCCCATCAGATTAAAATACTGGAGAAAAAAAGATGAATTATGAATTTTTCATAAACATGTACATTTAAAATGCTTAGAGAGTGAAAATTTCAATTAAAATATTCAAATGGGGAGATGGTGTAAATATAGATAAAGAAATAAAAAGTATATATACGGGTAGTTTTTTTAACCATTAGTTATTTAGAGTAAATATTAAGTTTTAGGAACAAAATTAAACACAAATCTAAATATTCATTAGCAAATGTTCAACGTTTCCAGTGGGTACGTAAACAAGATAATATCCTCATTAAATGACATTTCTTTTTTTTTAAGAACTGCCCCACGGGATATGTCTAACATCTTAAGCATGAAACACACTTGATTATTTTTCTTCAATCGTTGTAAAATCGTACTACCGCAAATATTAGTTCACTTTTCTTTCAATATTTCTTCTGTAACTGGAACCATTTCTTATTCTTGTGAATCTAGTGTGCATCTCGCAAGGCTTCACAACCCGAAAGTCGTTGGAGCTGTTTTTTGTCTGTCCTTAGAATGAGAGCTTATGAAAAAAAGCTGGAACTTAAAAAGTTTTTCAATACATATTTTATTTACTACACGTTGAGCTTACTTTTGTTAAAAAATGAATAAATAAAACCCTTTTTCCGAAAATAAAATTCATTTACAGGATATTTTTTAGCGTAACTCTAGTAAAGTACTGCGCAACAGTAAGTCACAATGAAAATGAATTCGTTTCCTAAATAATTTCTCTGAAAATTCTTTTTGATTTACAGGTAACACTTCCGAAGAGAACTGAAGAGAAAATGGGGAAGTTCTATATGAGGAGCATTTGTCGACGTAATTTTCGGCAGAGTGAGTAAAATTCAATTATTTCAATTTCCACTAACTTCGTAACCCGACGTTGATCCGTTGCAATAGGTGTCAGGTTGCATAATTTGACCGACGTTGCTGTCGGTATGCGGTCCTGACATGTCCCTTTGTAGCCACATCCCTTTGTAGCCGAAGCGTCACGTGACGGGGCCGTTGTCATTTTCGTCCAAGATGGCCACATTATGATGATTACACTTACTAGATCACATGACGCTTCAAATGCAACAGGGTGTGACTAAAATGTCAGCACAGCAGCCTGTATATCTCGTCAGCTACGTTTCCCTGGAAGATGTCGTCAGCTGATGTCAGTCACTGATGCACTGATCTGTCTAGTTTTTCATAAATACCTCTTTTTAATAACTAACCATTTTAGAAGTTTCTATCATATTATGTAACTTTTCTGTATAAGATTGTTATAAAAAATCTGAATTTCACAGACAATATCACCCTGGTTTTCACGGGAGAATCTCCTTTATTGGTGAATAAAGGATTTTTGCTGTATTTTATCGGAAGTTCTGTTGAAAAACGAATTATCTGTGAATCTTCTGAAGTCTAGTTCTAAAAGGACATTTTCAGTTCACTTTCTGGCACCTGTTATCTTGGATTAATGAAATGTCTCCGAGTCACTACCGCTCGTAATCAAAATAATACCCATAAAGCTGATTTTAACAATTTTGAATGCAAGAAGTTCGTTGCACATTCTGCCTGCAGCTAGAGTTTGGAGTTAAGATCCCTTAAACGTACAAAAATATCGTCGCATTACGCATGTGACAGACGACTGCAGATAGTTGGAATATAATATTTTATTTAATGCTAAGTCATTTTGCTGTGGCTATTACGTTAATGCAGTGGACACGACGAAGCTTACTTCTCGGTGTGTTCGCTTGTGATAATTTTATTTTAAATATGAATAACAAATGCATCTTTTTCATAATCAGAAATGTGAAATAAATTCAACCCAAATATGGAGGGATGCTTTCGGTAAAGAATTTGCTTTAATGGACATAGTTTCTCACGACTGGATTATAAAAATCTCGTAGCTGTTGTAAAAAAAGAAATGAAGTTACGATATCTCCAGTGAAAGAAGTGAACTGTAAATACTATTTTACCTTTTTCATGTAAATAAATGTGGTTGCTGCTTCATTATATCGCACAGCCGGTTTAACCATGATTGCACATCTGTATTTTGACTACTGTGAATTCGTTTTACACTCATGTCCATAAATTAAGGATAATGAAGTTCAGGCAAAGAAAGAGAAAGAAGCAAAACAAATTTGACTTATTTGTAAAGTCTATTTATTAAACAAAAAGTAAAGAGCAAAAAAGATGCTATATGTTTGACATAATTAATAAAAATTGCAAGTTTTACTCCCTTGACCAAATTTCAAAAAAGAACCTATTTACAAAAAACAGTATAGCATGGTTAGTAGGATGGTTAATACGGAGCACGATGCAATACAGGCCTGACAACGCCTAGGCATGCTGAGTATCAAATGATCAATCTGATCTTGGGGAATATTACACCACTCATCAAGCAATGCACTCCGAAGTTCCGGTAGACAGGTAGGAGGGGGTTGACGGGCTGCAATTCGTCGGCCAAGCATATCCCAAACATGCTCTATTGGATTCAAGTCCGGTGAGTATGCTGGCCAATGCATACGGGTGATATCCTCCGATTGAAGGCATTCGTCTACAATGTTTTCACGGTGAGGACGGGCGTTGTCATCCATAAACACAAATTCAGCACCCATGACGCCCCGAAACAAACGTACATGTTGTTCCAGAATGACATCCCGATAGATGTGGCCTGTCATCGTTACACTCTGAACATGCAGGTCAGTTCTGGAACCAAGAATAATTCCTCCCCAAACGAGCCATCCTGCACCACCGTAACGGTGTCTTTCAATGGTGTTCTCTTGATGGTAACGGGTACCTGGCGCTCTCCAGATGAATGTCCGGCGAGAATCAGACTCCAAACTAAACCTGGACTCGTCGGAAATCATCACACAAGACCACTGTTGCGGTGTCCACAATACATGCTCTCTACTCCAGGTTAATCGCAGGCGACAGTGACTTGCGGTAAGTGGAACACATCTGACAGGCCTACGAGCATATAGACCAATGTGCCCTAAGCGTCTGTACACGGTCTGCCTTGAAACTGTCGTACCGATAGCTGAAGAGAGCTGACGAGACAGGTCTGATGCTGTACTCCGTCTGTTTCTTTTGGCAGTAACTGCCAAATAGCGGTCCTCATTCGGCGTTGTAACTCGGGGGCGACCTGTGCTGTAACGTCTACTCACATTACCATCATCTTGGAATCGTTGCCAAAGCCTGGAGATGACACTCTGGGCGATTCCAAGTTCCTCGGATACTTCCAGCTGGGTACGTCCACATTCCAGTCGTCCGATAATTCTGCCACGTAAAACATCATCCAAATGCCTCCTTTGTGCCATAACTATGCGGTTTTTGCACTGAAAGGCTTTCACAGCGCTTGTGAACAATTTTACTTCTTTGCCACCATTCCTTATATACCCCTCTCTTACACTCTCGTCATTGTGACGTACCATCCACGCCATCTGGCGGTTTCCTGTAATTTGCATATTCTTCTTCAAGATGTGTGTGATCATTCCACAGGTGAAATTTTTATTTTAGAGATCAATTTCTGCGTGATTCTGAATTATCCTTAATTTATGGACATAGGTGTATAATTAGAGACTATAGTGAAATTATATTCTATTTATTAAAAAAATATTTTTTGCATAGTGCATTAAGATATATGTAATGTATTTGCCTGATTTAAAACTTATTTTCTCTGGCTGATAATCATAGATTACAGCTCTTATAATAAAAATTGAGGAAAACGAATAATTCTGACGTAACGGTGCACTATTTTTAACATTATATGTACATGTATGTACACTTTTTAAAACAACTCTGGTGTTTTAGCACCAGACAATTAGACCACCTCCCCGTTCCCCCTCAAAAAGAAAAATATTATTATTGTAGCTGATGGTGCAGTTAAAAAAATAATTCTATATTTTAACAACTAAGAATGCTTAAAAACTTTGTTAACGTTGTGTATCCCTCTACCTACACACACACACACACACATATATGTATGGAAAAGCTGGACTAGGATAGCTTTTTCTCACGTGTAAAATAACTACATGAATAAAATGCTACAATTTCTATTTGAATGTATTACAAAGTATTTGAATGAATTAGAGCTTTGGCTTCAAGAATCACTATTTTTTAATGTATAAAACTGTAGGGTAAATAAATTATATTTGGAAATATGTAGGTACCCGCTTTTATCCAATAATGTCATTTATTAGGAATTAAGGCATAATATCTTTCAAATGTGATATAAAACCTGATTCCATAATTTTAAATAATGCTTAAATCCTTCTTTGGGACATAGGGAAAAAAGAAAAATACCCTTCTTTGATAGGAAAAAAAAAATGTCTTGTCTGAAAATTAGTTCTGGCAGCATTGCAGCCAGAACTACTTCAGGACCGTTTTAGAACCGTTTATTTGAGTAACTTTTCGAAACAGTGAAGGCTATGTTTATTTTCGTATGAGACTGCCCAAAAACAACTCTGGTACATGTATGTACCTTGTTTCATGAAACTTTTCGATATTTTTTATTTGCTTATTTTATATGTCACGATTAAGATTCCAAAACAATTTTATATTTGTTTCTACGGTAAGTAGAAAAGTATGGTTTTCGTAAATTTTCTTTGGGGTTAATAATTATAGCTTTAGTTTATAATGCTTTCAGATATTGACCTGAAATTTCACCAGGCTATTTTGAAGATTACTACCTGTATTATGAAGCAGAAAATGAGTTTACTGTGTTTACTTATTTAATTTATGGCAATTTTGTTCAAAAAATCCTTTTAAAAAATGATTAAAAACTATTTTTCTTCTAACACAGATAAATATATTAAATGTGTATGGTATGAGTATTATTGAAGAATATTTATTAGAATTGGCAAAAAACTGTATTTTCGCCTCAGAAGATGTGGCGGAAATACAATTATTTTACCAAAAGTTCATTTAAATTTGCCGGTATTTTAGATTACATTAAATTTTTATTGAAACTGCATTTGAATTTTTAGTTTTCTATCCCATATAATTAAAAAATGGGTTTTAGATGAAGTTACTTACATGTTACTTAAAGAAAAAAGAAAGAATACTTGAATGTAGGCTTTATACCTTAAGTATTTTAACTTTAAAATGCTTCATTTATTTTATTAGTTATCCATTACAAATATTACGTTTTAAGCAGAATATTACAAAGACAATAAATGCATATTCAAAATTATAATTCCCTCGGCATAAAAGGTAGCCTATGTTTTAATTCAGAACTTAAGCTATCTCCATTCTAAATTTCCGCCAAATCCGATTAGCCCTTTCAGTGTGAAATAATAACAAACAAGCAAACTACCTTTAGCATTTGTAATATTAGTAGGATTTTAAGTCCCAGTTTAAGAGCATCGCCTCTCTCACACGGACTACATTTTCCTGGTTAGTTTATCTCCTGGTCCTGTATCACTCCTACTGACTAGAACATTTACAGACTACTTTCTCGATCCTCTATTTGTTCTAACTGGACCCTAATGCTAGATGGAAGAACTAGCTCGAATAATATGTATGGTATTTAGGTCCCTAAACGCAACTTACTAGGGACAAGAGATCGATTCCCCCCTCCTCCTCTCCCCCGAAGAATATTCGAGAAAATTCAGATTTACCTATTTATAACATTTTCTACAATTGAATACATTTTACCACCCATCCCAGTGTTACATGTCCATTTACGCAAATATTTATGACAATCATTACATGTTAACCTCTGCATTTCATGTTTTGAAGCATACTGCACGCAAGAAAATGTACAAGAGCGTCTAAAGTTTTGTGAAACTAAAATAGTCTCTTTTATTTAAGAACTTGCAGGATGCCTGTTCAAACTTTGACGGTAAAAACCATGATGGTCAACGTGACAGAACCTCATTAAAATATTAGAATCTTTTACTTAATATCGGTTAGTAATAGTTAAACGACAGAAAAGCTCCGCCTCCTTTCATAGTTTCACTGGTACTTAGTAGTTACATGTACAATCATTGCATGTTAACCTCTGCATTTCATGTTTTGAAGCATACTGCACGCAAGAAAATGTACAAGAGCGTCTAAAGTTTTGTGAAACTAAAATAGTCTCTCTTATTTAAGAACTTGCAGGATGCCTGTACAAACTTTGACGGTAAAACCCATGATGGTCAACGTGCCAAAATCTCATTAATATATTAGAATCTTTTACTTAATATCGGTTAGTAATAGTTAAACGACAGAAAAGCTCCGCCCCCTTTCATAGTTCCTCTAACGCATTCGATAAATTTAAAATAAGACTAATCGTTGAAACGACCAAACAGTTTAAATTAAAAAAAATGTGCATTTTAAATATGTTTCGAGTGTTCGGGAAAATTTGTTATTTCGAATTAAAAAGACAAAATTGTATTATTTCTTTCAGATGCTCACCCTCCTGGCTTACCTCTACGACTTTGCTTTGTAAAATTTCGTCCGACCATCATTGTCCAAGGATCGAGCATTCTCACATGTGCTAGTTTTGATCTTAATTTTGTGCTTTGATCTCTAATACATATGGATTTTCCTACGACGTAAGAAGCCCAGATATCTTCTTCAAATAGATATTGTCGTTACGATGGGAGCGTGTAAATAAAGAAATAACTGAATTATGAAAGGAATTTTTTTAAATCTGAATGTGTTCCCTTTTAAAACTATATGCGGGTTATTTAAAAAAAAATGAAAGTTAATAGCATCGTAAATTGGATACGCCTGCAGATATTAATTATGTATTTGTTCGGAAAAAAAGTGTCTTGCAAGTATTAGCAAGATGTATAATTATTTTAGCGGCTGAGTTCGTGTTTTTTCTTTCTAAGTCTCATATCAGATTTTCGCTTAATTGTATTAGATAATTAATATAACATGAGGCTCTTCTAAAATATTTTCCAGCTTTAATTTTTTATATCACACTGTGTGGTTCTTTAATACAAAAAATGCTGTTAACACGTTTTATTAAAAAGATTTTTTATGCGTAGACGTTTGTTTATGAATTCATAGAATTACTTGATTAATAAACAAAGTGTACGCGTGCATTTATACCGTGTTTTACATCAATAACTTTTGTTGCTTGTTGACATATATTATAAATATTTGGCCTTTTTCATTAAAAAATAATAATGCTGTTTTCGCAGCGAAATAATTTTGTGCACTGTTGGCTATAATATTGCACAAAAATAAAATAAAATAAAATAATAAAAATGTTTTAAAAAAAGATAGATAAAATAAAATTTTGGAAATAGCGAAAAAAACGTTCTAGTTTTAAAATTTGTTTTTAAAAAAATCGACTAGATTCAACACATCCTTGGTTAGAAGGGAAAAACAAAACAAAAACAAGACAGTTTGCAATCATTCTTCGGTCTTTACTTAGTAAGTATCATTTTGTCTGATAAAACAGCACATTTTTAGGAATAATGTTTGTACAAAATCCTTGATCATGTCATGTTTATAAAATTATGTATATTATTCAAAAACTGTTCTTTTAGTGTAAGCGTAGCTCAACGTTTATTTATTTTTATTTATTTATTTTAGGGGGGGAAAGTGTCTTATTCGAGAGTATAAAAAAAGCGAAATCACTCCAGTCTTTGAAATAAAATTGACTAAGCATAGTTGTGGAGAAAAACCTAACTGACTAGGAGCAAGAGGAACTAATTGCCCTTCTTCCCAAAAAGTTCAAGAAAATTTAGATAATACCCCCTTGGCCCCTTGGAAACATTTTCTTCGATTCTAGGAGCATTTTGCCCCCTCCCCTCAATGCTACGTGACAATATATGCCAAATGAATGGGGAGAATGGGACCCTTTTACACTTTACGCTATTTTATGTTCGTTGTTAAAGTACAATCATACTATGAGATACTTCAAATAATGAAAATGAAAGAAAAACGTAGAAATGATAGTTGCTTATGTATTCCATCATGCTCAAATCATCGATTATTTTGACAGAGAATTACAATTTTTTTAAAATTCCCATTTAAAATCCACCATGCTGTAAAAAATTCTCTGCAGCCCATAATTTCTCTAATTTTTTTAAAGTAGTAGTTTCAAAATAAAACTGCAAATATTTTTCTCTAAGAAACGAAACATAAGCTCTTGAAACGAGTGTGTATCACGAAATTCGGTGTGCTTTTCCACACATCGATGATGATGATAATCAGTTAAAGTGCTCCACTTTTATCGATATTCTTGGATGGTAAAAGACCCTCTGCATTCCCCCCCCCCTTTTCCTGCAGCCATTATAAGAAAAGACGGCACTTGCATTGTAATGCAAAACAGTTACAGTTAAAAGCGGGAAAATTCGAACTATTTCCTCCCTTGCTTTTAGAAAGATTCGATATCGAAGGAGATGATTTCCAATAAGTTCTTGACTCATTGGCTGTTGACTGATTGAGGCATTCACTCGAGTGGCAAAGCCTTAATATGCATTTATTTTTTGCTTACGCTTTACTTTCATTGGAGGAAAGGTATTTCTGCAAACTTTACTTTCTAAAAAAACTCCTAGGTGTAACAATTTCGGGTTATATCACTCCAAAACAGAACTTTTAACCGATATTAACCCACCCCCGATTTCTTTAACCCGAAAGATTGAAAAGAATGCCACTTTCTAAAAAAGGTAATAATGTCCACACCGTTGGTATCACCGGCTTGAAATTTTTCGTACATTACTTTAACCCTTTTACGCGCAGTGTCCCCGGTCTGGAAACACCAAACTCCGACGTTTTGACTGTTGCCAGTCGCGAAGAATAGATTGGATATCTATAAAAATAGTTGCGGGTGACATAGCTCCACGAGAATCCTTTACTTTTTAGCACGTCATTTCCCGTAAAAAAATGGTCACGATTATCTTTAACAGCACTGACATCTGCTGAAAAATGGAATAATGCGAGAACAGCCGGATAGATTGCCCAATGCTGAAAAAATTGCAGCCGTTGCCATCGCTCGACTTAACTACCAGCAAGATGGCGGACGATCGGAACGTTCATCGCGTGCCACAGATCTAGAGACCCTTTTTTGACGCAGCTGGCTGTGCGCGCACAGCCAGCTGCGTTAAAAAAGGGTCTTTAGATCTGTGGCACGCGATGAACGTTCCGATCGTCCGCCATCTTGCTGCGCACAGCCAGCTGCGTTAAAAAAGGGTCTCTAGATCTGTGGCACGCGATGAACGTTCCGATCGTCCGCCATCTTGCTGCGCACAGCCAGCTGCGTTAAAAAAAGGGTCTCTAGATCTGTGGCACGCGATGAACGTTCCGATCATCCGCCATCTTGCTGGTAGTTAAGTCGAGCGATGGCAACGGCTGCCCTTTTTTCAGCATTGGGAAAAGGTTGCGCCTCAAAGGGGTAAAATAGCCGCCAAGGCGGCCAGCTTCGCCGCGCCATACCTTACTGTTCTTTATATTCAGTGTAGTGTTGACTCAATTTCTGGACTCATTTCAATGAAATCATCTTTCTTTGCTTTAACAGTATTTGTCATTAAATTCATTTAGGTTAGGGTTGCCACACATTTTGGGTGTCATCATAAAAACGGATGTTGAAACAGCAAATAGCAAAAACGTGCTTCATTCCAATGCATGGTGAAATTTTTTAGATGGGCGATGAATGCGCCAAGTATTGTAAATTCGATATTTTAAAGCTGTGGAAATGTCCTAAAGATCTTGCATTTTTGTGTATCCATTATTGTTATTTCGTAATCTAGCTACTACGTGACATATGTTTGCTCCATTGGACGTCATTGAACTGTTCATTTGGATCTTTGCACATGCGTTATTGCTATTGCACTCATGTTTACATCTAGCTGTTGCCTTTCCCAGCGTGGAAATATCGTCTATTTTGGTACCGCATACGTTAGCATATTATAGATGACTATATTCTTCAGTTGATCGAAAAAAAAAAAAGAATTTGCGGAATTATTTCGTGTGTGGCGTATTTTTCGCGTGGGATAGTCTGTTATTCTGTTTGGGTTTCGAAAGGGGTTTTAAACTTCAAAATGACGTAAATGTGACTCACTTTCGAAAACTGGCATCTTTCTTTGAAAGTAGTTTTTTTTTTTTTTTCAACGCGCAATTTTTTTAATTCACTGTTATTGTTTCCAAGACAACCAAACCGGAAGATATAAAAGCGAAATTTTTAAGCAGCTGCTATTGAATTCAAAATACTTCTTTACTTAAAAATTGCTAAAAAATCTCATAATTTATAACACCCCCCCCACACACACACACCTTTTTTTTTTTTAAAAGAGGGTGAAATGAATGTTCCGTCATTCGCCATAATATCAAAAAGTTATGACGGGTAGAATTAAAGATGCAACTGTTTTAAAATTGATTTACGAAAAATTTCGTCAACAGCGATATTCTTTAAAAAATTCTCAAAAATCTAATTATGTTACATAGTCAGAAAAACTGTTTTTGTAAAGAAAACTTTCTCCTCTATCCGATGATGAAAATATCGTTTTACTGCAAGTGTAATCACCAGTGTTATTACATGTTATGCGAGAAAAAATACCAAAAATCGCAAAAAATAAATTGAAAAAGTTTGATTCAAATTTCGAAAAAGTCACTCCGAGGTGTGTTAGGACATGTTCTAGTGAAGCCGTATACAAAATTTGGTAGATCTATGACAACCCGTTGTGGGAATGGAAAAACACGCATAACAGGATCGGACGTTATTTACTTACCTACTTACTTACAAACTTACATAGACCGCTACAAACTTTGTTTACGCTCGGATTTTATTATATAAGATTTCTAAACTTGTATCAATTATTTCCGAACCAGGGTAACTTCGATCACTAACAAATTGGTCATTCCACGACAAATCAGACACAAAATTGGAAAAAGCTTTACCACACCGTTTTACATTTCCCCCAATTTTTTGTAAATGATTTATAGAATAGAATAACTCTCCAAATCTCAGTTTCGAAAGTTCTACTATAATTAATTAACGAGAAGTTAATTATGCAATTTTTTAAGTTTTCTACAAATTACGCCATTTTTTAACTGGATTTCTTAAACAACTCTTTACTTGTAGAAATTGTTAAAGTGAAAATTTGTTTCAAAGGGTGACCTTTTAAGCTGATTCCAAAAATGTTATCAAAATTTGCGTATATTCTATAGTTTATGCATGAGCATTGCATTTCCGTACTTTCTGATCTTAGCATAAAATGCTGTAAAAATGACGGAAAACACTTTGACGAATAAAGGTAGTATTATAAGTTCTAAATTGCATATTCGTTTCGTTGACACGCTCTTTAAAACTTATTACTTGACAAAAAATACCAAAAGCCACATGAAAATTTAATAATTTTTTTGCTCAGCTCCTAATCAGACAGCCAAGATGAAATTTTTTGGGAGGATGTTGTAGTATACCATCTTAACAACATATAAAAATTTAAAGCATGTGTTTCTGATCGAACATGCCGAAAAAAATTCATGATGTTTTTTAGCAAATGCAAACCTCATTCATAAACTATAGAAGACACTCAAATTTTAATAACAAGTATGGAATCAGCTAAAAAGTTACTCCTAGAAAAACATTTTCACTTCAGTAACTTTTACGGTTAAGGAAGTATTTAAAAAATTCCGAAAAAATGGCGGATCTTGCAGAAAACTTTAAAATTTGAATAATTAATTTCTCGGTAATTAATTATTGTAGAACCTTCAAAACTGAGATTTGTGGCTATCTTAGCCTATAAATTATCACCATAAAATTTGAGGAAAATCTAAGTTGGTGTGGTGAACTGCACTGTTTGATATGATGTGGAATGAATGGCCCAAGAAGAATAAAATAAATAAAAACTTTGTGTAAAAAACACATATAAAAGGGTATTTATCAGTTGGGACGATCGTTTCGACCGCAAAAATGTTCGGTCTTCTTCAACCGTCAACACTTAGTTTCACAGAACAGTGGGCAAGAATAGTAGTCTGCATTGGTCCAACAAAGTTGTAAGAGAAAGCGAGAAAAGAAATCCAGTGATCATAATTACACCAATGGCTGTCGTAATTACAGAATTTTTTGTGATTTTTTAGGTGGTATTTATGACCAACCAGTAAAGTTTCAAGCAGATAATTCTACGGAAACAAAACTTTTAAGAAATGTTCTTAAAAGTTCAAAGTTTCTCCTTATTAATGAAAGTTATGATTTTTCTATAATTTAAAAGCGTTAAAAATTCACAAATTTGAAATTTGCAAAATTATCGCATTTTGCCCTATTAGGTGTGGTGCTGTTAAATAAAATAGAGAAAAAATACGCATAACATATTAACATATTATACGCATAACAAATGAAGTAACAGTTCCCAAAAAATGGATCCTTTTATTACAAAGACTGAAGAAAAAATGTTTTTTGACAGTTATTTTTCTTTATTAATAAAGTATAAAGCGCATAAATTATATCAATCGTTAGCAAACTCATATTTTGAATTTTCAATAAAGCTATGGTTTCACTAATTTATCGTTCATATTTCGTTCTGATAAAATTGGGAATTGAAAAGAAAAGTATGTTTAAATTACGGTAATGGAGAAAGAAATTTATGTAAAAAGCAATGAAAAGCGCCTTTGTGAAAATCAGCTCTAAATATGAAATTAATTTTCTTTTTGTTTAAGCTTTTGGTATATATTTCAAATAGATATTTGTTTTACGGAGAAATTATAATTAGTCAGATAAAAAGAAGGACAAAAAACTGTTGCTTATGCGCCTTAAAAATTATAATTAATGAATCCACAAAATTATTCCATAAAATTCTATAAAATGCCTTTAAGAAGCGATATTACATTGTCATTAAAACAGAGAAAGTTTTTAAAATCATTTCTGTCTTCTTTCAAAGTACTCAGAAATACGTTGAAAAATAATCGGATATCATTTTCCAACGAATTTAAAACACGATAAATCTTTTTTATTTTCAGGTAACTTTATTATCCGAAAACGTTTAAAAAAACAAATTGCTTTGTTTAGATCAAACATTTTTCTTTGAGTTTTTTTTGAAGAGTATTTGGTTTCCATGCATTTTCTTTTTCTTCTTTCATATCGCGTGTGTATTAAGAAATAGATGCTAAGAAAAATTTGCCTTTTTAACTAGATTAAATTGGATTTTCATAAACGAACCTTTCTTTTCCTTTTATTGTCACGATATGAAAAGATTATTTTTTAATATCAAATTCCAATCAGCGTCCGTGTTCACCGGATGAGATGTTGTTCCTTCATATATAATTCACTAAAGGCTATAAGAAATATACTTATTGTGATTAGTTGACTCTGTCTCTCTGTCTTACTATCTTATATACAGGGCGATTGTGATTAAAATTTAAGTTAATCAAAACCCTATAAAAAGAGAACCACTGATCAAAATGACGTCAAATTTGAACGCAATATTATTGAAGAAGGGGGAAATCGTAAGGCACAAGAAAAAAAAAAAAATTCCAAATTTTAGCACTAGAGGGTGCTGCTAAAATCCGATCTTTTTTTTTTTTCCCCCTTTCTTCTATGCCATACTGTTTTCACCTTCAATAATATTCTGTTCAAATCTGACGCCATTCTGATCAGTGGTTCTTTTTTTATCGCGTTTATAATCACTTAAGGATTCAAGAAGTTGTAGCATTGCTATCGTGTAATGATCAGTTAATGGAATTTTCCTCCATGGCTTATATAATCATATTACCAAAAGCACAAGCGGCATTCAAGGTAGTTGAATGTGAAACATGAACAAATGCAAAGTTAATAAACTATAGTTAAAAACAACTAAAGAAACGTGATTTTAAACGCGCGAGATTTGTAAATGTATCCACGACAAACTTGGTGAAATTTTGAACATTATAATTTTGTGAGACCATGTAAAAGATCTCTAAATGTTGTTTCCACCCTTTAAATGAAGAGTAAACCTTTATAAATGTATATAAATACACTTGTTGTATAATGCTTAAAATAGATTTCTAAAGTGTAGTACATAATGTATTGGAATTCTTTTAAGTGCTCCAGTAAAATTAAAAAAAAAATGCTACGCACTTTTTTTAAAGACCGGCCTTATTTTGTAATCCTTAATAACATATGTCAGTTTTGTTTTGTTTGAAATTGATGAATACCTCTAAAATACCCTTTGACCAATGACTACCCACTGAGCGTAATGTATAGAAATTCTTTTGGGTGCTTCTATCAAAGAACTAAAAATGTTAAGAACATTATTTCCAGCATTATTGTGTTGTCATCTCTTTTTTATGAGCTTGTAATGTTTGAAGTTAATTGGATGTCTGGAAGTGGATGAAAATTGAATTGCAAGATTCCATTACATTCATATGTACGAGCATACAGGTGAAAGTAATAAAATGTGTTAAAAAAGGTAGTCACTGTTTATTTATTTTTCGTATGATTATAACAGTATTCGTTTTATAGGAAATAAAATCCCATTAACTCGGCACTTGTTAACAGAAACCCTGCTGGTAAATCCTGTATAAGCCGGCATGTGAATAACTGGCTTACATCAGTAAAAGCAGTTTACTTTTAAAACAGTTAAAATTATGCTAATTTCAGCTGGGTTAAAGCTCTGATTAAACCGTGCTGATGAACGGAAAATCATGTTTAAGTTGACTTCGTTTTGTGATGTCCTAACTGTGAATTAATATTTTAATTGCCTGTCAGAGTGAACCAGAAAGACATGCATAGACAAAAATAATTTCTCTTAAAAGCAAAATCTAACTATGAAATTATAAACTTTTTGTTAGAGAACACTAGTATGAGAAAATTTGTTTGTGCCGCAGGAGATCTTAGTTTTTTCATACGAAATATATTTTATTTCCTGGATGAAAACAAATGTACGAAAAATGGTCATTATTACTTAATCAATAAACAGCTGATAAAGTACGCGTTGAAGTACACAATGTCCGTTTTAAAAACTGACAACACATTGTTGTAATTAAGAAAAAAATTAGTACTTTAAAGCTTATTTCAAAATACATAATTTTTTAAATTATCAGATACCACTGTTAACTGAATTTATACCACATTACTTTTTAAATGTTTTTTTCATGTAATTTCTTTCAAGATAAGTGAATTATTTTTATTGAATATCTGTCTTCTTACTTTTTAATTTTCCCCACACCTTCACATTCCACTTGTTTCATCCGTGTTGCTAAGGAACATACTGTTAGAAAATTTTACTTTCTTAAAAGTTAGATTAAATTGGAATTCTGAGAACAAAAAAGCGGAAAATTATCTAGCTCGGCCTGATATCAGAAGATTAATTTTTAATCTCGAATTCCAATCAGTGTCAGAGTCCGTCGGGTGTGACCTGTCTTTTGTATGCATAATTTATCAATGATGAATTACATGGATTGAGGATTAGTTATCTCAAAAAAAATATTATAGTTGAGTTTAAGAATTGATAGAATTTAATTAATAAAGGTCGTTCTTCCGAAAGACAAAGCCTGTCACATTGATCTTGGGTAGTTTTTAACATAAAATATACAGTTTAAAAAACCAAAAAACACGCTTTAGTGATAAATTGAACTAACTAAAAGGCGAAAAACAATTCTTAATATAGAAATAAATTAATGAACGAAAACTAATATTATTGTGAAAAAAGCGTGGGGTGCTTTGTGCTATATTTTTTGTATCATTTTTGTACTAATCGTACCGATCGAATATTCTCAAGAACTGATATATGGAGCACCCCACGCTTTTTTCACAATAATATTAGTTTTCGTTCATTAATTTATTTCTATATTAAGAATTATTTTTCGCCTTTTAGTTAGTTCAATTTATCACTAAAGCGTGTTTTTTGGTTTTTTAAACTATATATTTATTTTTCACTTTTTAGTTTGATTTGCTCTAAAAGCGTGTTTTTTAGTTATTTTTAACTGTATGTATTTAAAATTTATTTTTAATTTTCGATATCTCTCATGAGACACAAAGGAGCACTAAGTTGGAAAGTACAAAGAGATAATTTATTTTCACTGTGCACCAGTGGCGTAGCCAGGATTTTATTGGTGGGCTGGGTATCAAATTTAAAGCTAAAGTTCAATTGTAAGCTAAGTAAAGGGCCCCATTTCGGGGAGGGGAGAAGCCCCTGAGCCCCCCCTCCGGCTACGCCCCTGCTGTGCACCAAAATCAACCTGCAGTTAAATGCTACCTTCCTCACTAAAAAGGAAAAATAGGTCTCTAATCAACAAATAAAAGCGTGTTAAAAAGAATGGTCTTAACATGTTCTTGTACTCAACTCTTCCATAATGTGATGGATGACGATATTTTGTAAAAAAAAAAAAAAAGAAAGAAATGTTGTCGTGACCAGGATTCGAACCTGGGTTATTGCGGCCACAACGCAATGTACTAACCACTATACGATTACGGCCACAGAAAGGGTTTTCTTAAGATTGTAATGTTTGGAAGTGTTCTACTTTCAATCAGGATAAGAAATGAGGAAATTATTTAATCCTGGTGATCCTGATCAGGATAATCTTATAAGATTATTGTATTGTCACCGATTCTTGATAAATGTACAAAGTTTGAATTAAATCTGTCCGTTTAAAGTGGGTCAAAATCGAGTCTAAAGGAGTCGGTTACAAACATACAAGCACACATACATAGGTGAAGCTAATAAAAGCGTGTTAAAAATAAACAAACTACATTTGAAATTTTTTTTTTAATATTGAGCGCCTTACAAACGGAAAAACAAATACTTTTTGAAAAAATACTTTGTTGATTCAGCAAAATTTTGGTTGGATCTATTAAAAGAAAAATTGTTATATCAACAAAAGTTTTGTTGATTCAGCGAAATCTTTTATTAATTTACCGAAAATGTTGTTAAAACCCCTCCAAAAAAATAATAATAACAATATTCGGTCGGAACAGCGCAAAAGAAATTTTCGTTGAATTCAACAACGCATTTTTCCCCTGCTGTAGGTGACCAAATTATTAGGGAAACCGTTTAATAGAGACACTATTCAAATCCTTGCTTTTTCTAGATTAAACGGATTACTGAAGCCTATAAGTTTGTTCTTATAAAACTTTCTTCTTTATTTTTACTGATGGTTGCTTTCTTTGATAAAAGGCAACACAGCTTACTCTTGCTGTGGACGGGGAGCTTAACCGAACAGACCTGCTTATTGATAACATGTGAGAGCTCGTTAAGCATTTTCGACAAAGAACTGATCGCCACCAAGCGGAAGCTCATTAAAATCAAAGCTATCCGAGAATGGCATCATGATATGGAACTCCTACAACATTAAAAAATATGTGTAGTGAGCATGCCCCGATACATAGAAGCAGTAATTGTGCCAAGCAGTGACACCACCAAATATTAAGATTATTTTCATAAGATATTCATTGGATGTGAATATTAGATTAAAGAAAATGTACATAAAACTAATATCTTTTTTTGAATATAAATAGAATGATCGTCTTAGTAAAAATTACTTACAAAACCTAACACCAGGATTTTTCTCAGAAAACGGTCTAGAAAATACAAAATATTGATGCAGAAATGCAAAATAAAAGCTTTATTTTTTTAATTTCAGGTTCTTTTAACAATAAAAATAGCATTATTGTGCGAGTTAAAAATTAGAATTAATTCATCCGGTGTTTTTTTTTTCTTTTTCCCGACATTCTAGAAAGAAAACTTTCATTTGACCAGAATTGAAAAATCTGTCATATGGCAAAATATAATCGTTACCAGCAGTATTCCATATTAGTAAAGTTCCTGCACGCAATGATAAGTTATTCTGGTTAAACGAGAAACTTTCAATCATAATTTATTATTTTCAAAATTCTTTCTAAGAGAACAATCTAGTGTCCCTTTTAATCATCCAAAAAGATAATCATTATCGTTTTTCCGATGAATTATGAACGTAATAAATATCACAGTTTGATAATTTACTTTCAGTTAATTTATTTCCCCCACTTTTAAGCATTTCTTTCATTAAAAAGAATGTTTTTTTTTTACCTTTTATCCGCAGGTTTTTTAATTAGCATTTAGTTTTTACAAAGATATTTTTTTCTTTCGTTTCAAGTGAGTTGCTAAGAAACTCTCCTTTAAAGTTAGATTAAATTAGGTTTTGAGAAGAATGAGGGTGCGAGGGTATACATTTTTTTTTCTGAGTTTACTATGTGCATCAAGGAATTAAATTTTAAACCCGAAATCGGTTTCATAAACCATCGAATGGGATGTAGTCTTTCTTTCTGATTGACCCTTTGAGGCACAACCCTTTCCCAATGCTGAAAAAAGGAGCAGCCGTTGCCATCGCTCGACTTAACTACCATTAAGATGGCGGACGATCGAAACGTTCATCGCGTGCCACAGATCTAGAGACCGACAGCTGGCTGTGCGCGAGCACAGCCAGCTGCGTCAAAAAAGGGTCAAAAGAGCAATGTTCTGCTTCCCTACCAGCAAAAACTGACGTGCGATTAAAATAAATCGTAACAATGCTGTAAAATAAATGTAAAAGGAAATAAAATAATGAAAAAGATAAAATAAATTGAACATTCTTTTATAAATATTTTTTTTAAATCGCAGTTTCTTTCTAAACAACCTCCTTGGTCTGCGAGGATGAATTAAAGAAATGAGTAAGTATTCTTTACCGTTACCAACAAGCACTCCTGAATACTTAAAAAAAATGTGGAGAGATTTTTCCTCTGGAGGGGGGGGGGGAGAGAGAGAGAAGAGTGCTGTAGAAATTTATTTTTTCATGAAATCAATTTTTTATTTCTTAGTATTTATACGTTTATATTTAATAGCTATTTTCATAGTCATTCGAGTTGAATGGCATTGTTTTAATTTTCATAAAAATGCTCTGATCGATGAATGAAAACTTTTTGAAACTTGAAGAAAAATGATTTTATTAACTGACAAAATAAACTTATCAGTCAAATTTTCCCAGTTATCTGTACATAATTTTAAATTGTTTGAAAAAAAAAAAATATGTTAATCTGTGTGAGGTAGAATGGCTGGTTTCCAGAGGAGAATCCATTCAACGATTCTTTGAAACAACATGTCAAAGAAAGAGAGTCTTCTCTGCTGTGTTTTTCTAATGATGATAAGGAAAAAGTTAAACATGGGTTTAGTAGTGGGTTAAGTGTACTCAAGGGGCTGCGCCTTTGAGTGCACTTAACCCACTGCTGTCATTGCGTACAAAGCATAAGTTCGAAACCCCAACACCTGACAATGTTCTTATTTTTTGGTTTTGAGTTTGATTTTAAGAAATTTTATATGAAAGTCTTTTCTTTAACAACAATTCTTTATGTTGTTGTTTCAAATCCCTACGGATAGCAGAGCTAGATCAAGCCAATGACGTTGTTAACTGTCAGAAAGTCAATAGAGTGCTTATAAACATAATATTTTATGAGCTCCAAGTAATCCAGAATATGATGCAGAGTGGTTTAATGGATGGAACACTTGTTAGTACAAAGGGCAGTTGGCCTAGAACCAATGGTATACAGGAGGGATGACAGAAGTAGAACGAATATGGTGTTTAAAATAGGATTTATAACTCTGAAAAGGTGGGAGGAGCCAGTGAATTTAACGGTATTGTTCGATAAAATCTTGTGATTTTGGTACATAAGTACAAATAAACTAATTATGTCAGGTACTTCAAAATTTTGAAACTGTCTCTTTACAAGCTGTACTACATATTGAAATAAACGATAAATCTGTATCAGTTTCAAAACTTTTAGAAAAAATTCTTAAAAATCGGAAATTTTCGCAAAGCGTGTCACTCTTCGAAAAATTTTGCAACTCAGATCCATGTTTCAGAATTTTTTCTAAAAATTTCAGAAAAGCCACAGCTTTTTCGCTTATTGCAGTGTGTAAAGCAGCTTATAAAGAACCATCTGGAATTTTTTGGAGACAATGGTGCTATTAGTTTATTTCAATTTGTGTACCAAGACTAAAAACAGAGTTTTTTTTCTTCAACATACACCCTTAAGGAATGTGCGTAAACTTTCGCTAGGGTATCATCGATATCATTGACAGATATAACCTGTCCTTGTGGAAGGGAATGCATCGCAATGGAATTGCATTAGATGAGTAGTAGAGTCGTTTCAGCTTGTCCAAAATAGCCTCTCCTGTCCTGTTTCTTAATTTCTGTCTATTAGAAAGATGCTGGCTAGCACTTCGACTGTCAGTCAATACCCGGCTATCACCTAAACCAAGATATGACGGCATCCATATTGGGGTTAATTTCAAGCACAAATCAATTAGTCGCGAAAATTAAAACAACCTTCGGGGTTCCTTTCATTTAACTCGAAAGAGGAAATGATTTGGGACTCAGTGTGGATACACCTTTAAAAATAACCCTACCTATAATGGAAACATTCCTTAAAATTTTGCGGAAAGTATCAATTGACATCTGATTTCAGGGCAATTTCCGAATATCAAGAGTCAGCTCCTGTTTGGAACGGAATTTCTTCTGGAATTCAGCAGAATGAAATTCCGTAAGAGTACGGGAACATCCAATTTACCAGCTCATTTTCCGTATTTTCATGCAATTATTTTTTATCCTCTTGTACGGAATGAGATTAGTTTTTGCATACATAAATGTGTAAAGTCTACTCTGGTTTACAATTAATTATTAAGTGTACCGAAAAGAAGTCTTTTTTCCCCTATAAAATTCAAGAAATAAAATTTCTTCAAGCACTGAATTACAAACAAGCGGTGTTTAAGCATAGGACTCATACTTGTTAAATTTTAAATCCAGAATTTTAGTGATATTTCTTTCTTTCAATGAATATGACCATTTTCCCACCTTTTCATGTCTACCCTCCTTAGAAGATTCTATTCGAAATGTTCTGCAATCGAATTTTAGTATTCAAAAGTGTTGTATTTTACAGGAAAAATTTTATGGATATCTCTTTTCTTCTTTGAGATCCCGCTTTACATGTGAAAAGGACGATTTGTCCCCCCTTTCCCTCGTTAGTTACGAATTTTGGGAAATGCTCACCCATTTAGCACCTACACTAGGAAACTCACATACGTGTCACATTTTGCATTATTAACTTCAGTAATTTTGACTAACCGAAAAAATGATATTATCTTCCAAAACACCTAACATCAGTGAGATTGTTGACATGCTAATGCTGCGAAATTAAATGTAGCTTGTCTGGATTGATTAAAATCAAAAGTCTCGCCCTGCGAAAGTATTCAGGCGGTCTCTAAGTTGCGCCAAAGCATTGACGTAAACGCTCAAAATTTTGCACTCTTTTACCCTATGAGGCGCAACCCTTTCCCAATGCTGAAAAAAGGGCATCCGTTGCCATCGCTCGACATAACTACCAGCAAGATGGCGGACGATCGAAACGTTCATCGCGTGCCATAGATCTAGAGACCCTTTTTCGACGGCAGCTGGCTGTGCGCGCACAGCCAGCTGTCGGTCAGCTTGAGGTAACAGGTCACTTACCTCGGTAATTTAAGGATTTTTACAAAATCATTAAGTTTTTCACACTACTTGGCTTACTACAATTTCCTATCACTGCATTAAAAAATATTTCTTCGAATCGTTACTTTAACAAAATCCCAGAGAACTAAGTAATATAGTTTTGCCTTCCTGCAGACATCTGAAATTTCTCAAAGATACATTTCTCTTGAATTTACTTGGGAAAAGAACAAATACAGAAGTGCTTTCCCTCTCCGAACAAACAAATGGTGGAAAAACACTTAAAATATGTTTGGGAAAGAGAAATGTCGTCTTTTCTATCTTTATGTTTATACATACTTTTTCAAAAGAAAAATTATTGCAAAAATATAGTGTTTTTGTTCCAAACTTTGTTATTTGTAGTACAGATAAGTTTATTGGCAGATCCAGAAGGAAGTAGGAGATACGTACCCTCTTCCAGACGAATGAAGTTCAGACTGGAAAAAAATCGACTTTTTAAATTCATTTAAAAATCACTCACAAATATATATACAGGGTAATTCAAAATTTATCATCAATATTTGGTAGGGAGGTAAGGAATATGAAAAGGAGTCTTTCTCATAAGACAGCATGGACGCAAACTACCACATCGCGATGTAGGGGGCGCTTTTTTTCCACAACTCTCATTCAGGCGCTGTACGATAGATCAGTTAAAAGAAACTTTTTATTCTATTTCTCTTGAAAATAAACTGGGCAAAATAAAATATTCTCACGAGAAATAAACTTTTTGGGGAGTGGTGCTGCCAAACATTCGAAAAGGTGACGTCGAAGAAGTAACAGGAACCGGTGTACGTGGAATGGACTTGCAGATATGCATCGGACTTATGGTGCTCACGATGTAAATAGAAATCATATTTTCAATGAATGTTCATAATTTGAGATTAAGAGTAGAGGAAGAAGTATCCGGAATCAAGATCACCTCTTCCTTCTGAGTGGCTATAATCAACATTCAGCTGACATTGTTTTATTTTACGATGATTTGCGCTTTTTATTTTGAGATTGAAAAAAAATATGAGAAAAAAAAAGCCTTAATATGGATAAAGCATTTCAAAATATAAATGATAGAAAATATCGATAGAGATTTTATTTTATTTTATTATATTTTTGGAGTGGACTAATATAAAATAATTATTAAGTAGACTCATTTTCTTTCAGTAAATGCTTAAAGGATTATTAATTTGCTGTTAAAGAATGTAAAAGAAGTTTTTGCCTCTACATTTACGTCTCAGAACTGCTAAACATACTCCCCACAAACATTAACCTCTAGAAAAAATATCCTATATAAAAGATGCCTATAATTATATTTCTGTATTATTTTAGCCTGTAACTATATTAATATATTTGTGCATAAATGGCTTTACGCACAAATATAGTAAAAAAAAAAAAAAAAAAACTATTATTTTTTTTGTCCGTCTTTCATATGACATTCTCTTGCAAAAATTAGATAACGATACAACTTGTCTCAAATAACAGCATATTAAAGTGTTAGTGAAATTAAGAAACGATTTGAAAATTCTGATAACTAAAACTGAAAGTCAGATTCAGAGGGGAAAAATAGATTACTACAATACAAATGGCAGCAGTTTTTTTTTTTTTTTTTTTTTTTTTGATTTAACCTATTTTTTAAAAATCTAATCTCGTTTCTGGTTGCCATCGAGGATTTCATAAAAAAAGCACAGATTTATAAAATAAAGAAATAAAAGAGCTTAAACTATATTACTTTCAAGTAGCAGCCTTATGGCAAAGCAATTTTAAGAAATAAAAAATCTCTTCAGAATCAAAGTAAATTTTATTTAATAAGCTAAAATAAGTTTTTTTTTTGTGTGTGTGTGAAAGCGATCTCAAAAATATTATAATGTATTTTTACTGGAAAAACAATATGAAACGTTAGATGCATTATCTTGAATGTTTACGAAAACCTTTTCCAGCATTTAGCCTTTCAGCTGTAAATATGATAAGTTTTGTTTCCATAAGAGGAAAAATCTAAACTCACACTTTTAATCTAATAACTCCTCTTAAACTTTTTGCATCTAGATTTGACTGAAATCGAAGAAATCTAAATTTTGTTTGAAGATAAACGATCTTTATATTTTCCTAACGCGTTTTTCAATCCTCATATTTTCCGATTAAACGAAAAGTTAATTGAAACCCATAAAGATGGAGTTTATTCATTACTCTTTATTACGATGTATGGTTTTTAGATTTGTAAAGAATTTATATTTCTATGAACAAGGTATTAGGTAGTGCTCCTTTTTCATCGTTTGATTCACAGATAGAATGTCTAGAGTATCGGAAAACAACTTTTTCTTCTTCCAAAGAGAGCAACAACAGCAAAAATGTTTCTCTCGCAAACAGATAGAAAGAAGTCGCTGTTGAAAGGTATTTGTAAAAAAATAGATATTTGTGTCCTCTGGTTTTATTTACTCTCTAACAATAAACTTTCTAGTACCTTTCTTTTTTGTCTATTAATTGTTAATAAAGGCACTCTCTAAAAATTCGAGCGAGCGGATGTACGTCTGAAACTTAACAAACTAAAGTTACCAGGATGAAAAATTTTGTCATTGATGTCGAACATAGAAAACAAAATCTAAAACACTTTCATATTTTAAATAAGCACTGAAGTCGTACATATTAAATGCATAATTCCTGCTTCCGCCCTTTTTATCTATCTAGCTTCATTACATTGGTAAGTGCATGATCATACGTGCGTCAGCCCTATTTGTCTTGTTCCGTAAAACGCTTCTTCGGTATTGAAATTTACATTTAAATCGCCTACTAAAGCTGTTTTATATTCTTCGTCAGGCATATTCTAGGTGTTATAGTTAACTTTTTTTATTAATATTCTCTCTGATGGGTTCGGAATTTCCCATCAAATGCAGAAGCTTTTGTCAAGCTGAATTCAGTAGTAGGGACTTATTTTTTTCTCACCAAACTTGGCAGTAAATCACCAAAATTGGACAACCTTGGCGAGTTTTAACTTGTACCCAGAGCCATTGCTAAGACTTTTTTTTAGGGGGGAGGATGTGCTCCCCAAGTGTACCAGCAATAGAATGTAAATTATAGTTTTGGCTGAATTTTTCTACCAAGTTTGAAAACTAGGTATCTAATTTTTCCAAGTTTAACAGAATTTTGCGAGTGTTAGGATGGGGGGGGGCTGAGAGACACCGCCCTACCCCATTTAGCAAGGGCCCCGCTTATACCCCCCACTCAGCTGTTATCTGGAAGCTCTTCAAGCAATGGTTTAAATTACGTGGAAAAAAAAGAAAGAAAATGAAAGATAAATCGCATATGCATTACTTATGAAACAGCCTTTTTGCGCCAAATTTGGCGATGTATTGTCTTTAAACTTAACGAGATTTTAAGAATAACCTCAAGGAAGATGTATATCGCTATTAACGTAATTTTGCGAGACCCTCTGAAAGAACTAAATGTTGTTTCCATCTTTTAAGTGAGCTGACCAGGTGGTGGAGGGGCTTAAAAACCATTCTATCACGCCTTGGGTCAGGGTTCGATTCCTGGCTTGGTATTGGCTGTTTAAGTTATTCGTCCCTTCATAGGGGGCCCACTAGAATGGTCAGTGGTATAGAATGGTCAGTGTCTTCCATTGCACTGTGCCCGATTGCCAGTGCCCCACAGAATGGACAGTGGCTGCGGGCCATTGCAGTGGCAAATGCCTAATCAGAAAATGCCCGCGCGTTGTTTTTTTAAAAAAAAAAAAAAACCTGTTATCAACGTTTATATGGTTATTGCTGTGTGTGCTTGAAATACTATTTTGAATGTCTCAAACTGCCATTGACCTTATTGTATTAGAATTCTTTTAAGTGATCCTGTAGAACTACAAATGCTACAGACACAATTTTCAGTGGAGTGCATTATTTTGTAATCCTCAGCCTTATCAGTTTGGTTTACTATGAAACAGCTGAATATCTCAAAGATATGCTTTAAACAATTACTTATTAGTATATTGGAACTAATTCGGGTGCTCCTACAAAAGAACTATATTCAAGCCCGCTTAATAGAATAGCCAATTTGCCACTAAAATTATTCTTATAACCGGGGTATTCCATTAATCGGGATCATATCGACAATTTACTGCGTTCGATATGTTGAAAATTTATCAAAAAAAAACGGGATAGTCTTTGACCAATATTCTATTAAGCGGGTTTGCCTATGTAAGTTCTATATACATAATTTTCTGTAGGATACAAAGGAATAGAATTTCGTAGTAATCAATGCATATTTGTGGCAGTTAAAACACGGACGGATGGACGAACCAAAATTTCACAATCTACTGAAAAAATCAAAAATTCTCAGGGTTACTCCCTTCTTTTCCCCTATGTTGTATTAAAAAGCTATAAATCAATGATCGCTTCTCTCTAAATAATCAAGATCTCCTAGAGTATCTAAAAGATCATGTGTGTTCAATGTACCTGTTAACCTGAAAGTCTAAGATCTGGCGAATCCTAGGAATTATCAGAAAATCCCAGCAAATTGCGCTGGTAAAAGCTAGGAATATTATGTTAAATGTTTTCATTTCGGACTTTCGACACACCACATCGATAAAAGGTGGAATTTGGTAAATCCTAGAAAAGTAGAAATCCTTGCTGATTGCAGTTCAGAAAATCCTAGCAACATTTTATTTAAATTAGCAAGCAGCCCACCATCGTACTGACTGTAAATAGGCGTGCCTAACGAAGGAGCGGTTTACCTCCAATTTGTCAAAAGAAGTTGTTGATCAACTCTTATTGTGACGTATAGGCGAAGAGAAGTGTATAAAAATACACAGTTAAAAAAAACGGGCAATCGAACCCTGTGTAAATTCAGTTCAAGTCAGAAAAATGATGAACTTATCCGTGTGAGAAGCGTGGCAGGTTCCATTGATCGACCCTGTATCCCGACAAGCGTAACTTCTTCAGAGTTGCTCGATCGAGAACAAGCCGTGCAAGAGATGTTAGGTGGACTCCAGGCTTCTTTCCGATATGAGGGGTCCGTGTGGTCAAAGTCGGGAAGCTACGCAATTACTTCATTGCGGTAGATTGCGGAGCGAATCATGAAAATGTGTGGTGACCTTTTTGATCTGTTTTGCTAAGGTGTTAACCCGGAGGTCTTGCCTAATGATCTTATTGAGTAATGTAGGTGGGCCATATCTTATGCGTTTGTGCAACTTGCATTCAAGCTGCGTGACCCTTTTGAGACAGACAGGGGCAGCACAGAGTGCAATCGGTCTAACGCGTGCCTTGTATATAGTAGGATTTTCCTTTGAATATTTATCTTCCTTTTGAAGATAAGACGACTGCTTACACATTGGAAAGCAGCAGTCATTTTGCCTCACAGGCGGGCTATATACTTCTTCCAGGTAAGCCCACCATCGTATAGATTTCACTTCTAGCTAAATAAATATTTACTGTTTACAAAAAGTGTTTGGGTATGTTCCGTAAAATTGGGCGATTCTGCTTGACGGGCACATCTCGTCATTGTGCTGTACGGCAAGAAAACTCAATGACCAGCTTACATCCGTATTTTACAGGAAGAGGTTAAAATCAATTTCCCCTTTTACGATGTTGGATTAAAAAGCCGTAAATCAATAATCGCTTCTCTCTAAATAATCAAGATCTTCTAAAGCATCTAAAAGAACACGTGTGTTCAATGTACCTGTTAACGTGAAAGTCTGGAATCTGGTGAATCATAGGAATTATCAGAAAATCCCAGCAAAATGCGTTGGTCAGAGCTCGGAATATTATATTAAATGTTTTCATTTCGGACTTTTCCCACACCACATCGATAAAATCTGGAATGTGGTAAATCCTAGAACAGTAAACATCCTTGCAATCAGAAAACCCTAGCAACATTTAATTTCAGTTCGTAACCAGCCAACCGTCTTGATAAAATCCACTGCTAAGTAAGTAAAAATTTGCTGTTTACTAAAAGTGATTAGGTACGTTCCGTAAAAACTGGCGATTCTGCATGACGGACACATCTCGTCATTGTGCTGTACGCCATGAAAACCCAATGACGAACTACATCCGTATTTTACAGGAAGGGATTAAAATGAATATATGCTAAGACAGATGCATTGCATTCGTGATGTAAATTATTCAATATATAGTTTCAATCAGTCTATCGTCCAAACAAATTTTTGCTTGACCGAAGAAATGGCAGAAGTACTTGAGTATCCCCGAGCCGAGACTTCCCACGTTAACTCCGCGAACAAAGCAATCGGAAGAATGTTCTACTTCAAAGAAATGGATCCTGCCACTCTCTTTCTTTCGCTATTGGATATAGATTACCAAAATAAGCTACGTCTGTGCTTTGGATTTCGGTGAGATATATTTTCTTAATCGAAAATTCCAGAGCACCTTCTGTAAAAGAAAGTCAATATTGTAGGTGAAAGTTATGCTTTTATAGAAAATTGAAGGGTTAAGTTCATATTTTTCGCTCTATAACGGATTTCATTTTCTCTCAAAGGCAGCAGCGGTTAAATTTACAAGTACTCCTTTTCTAACACTGTTAAAAACTAATAACACTCATAAAACTACTGCTAAATGATTAAAACCAAAAAACACGTACGTGTATAAAATTTCATACATACATGTATATATTGTACAAAATACGTGTGTGTATGCTATTATGCAAAGTTCATTTTTAGTTTTAAACGTAGAAAATATGAAGGGATTATTTTCTGTCTGCTATCTCGCTGCTGAAAGGATGAAACTAATCAAAGATCCGGCCAGGAAGCAACGGCGGACACAAAATGGAAATTTCTGTCGTCGTGTCTTTGCGAAAACGAGAAAGAGTGGGTTTTACGCTGTAGTTCACAGACAAAATAAGGTTTGGGTTGGAAAGTGTTGTGTAATGACTGCATTCGGTATCAATTATATTTCTCGTTTTTTTATATATAAGAAAATTCTCATGATGCGTATAAATGATTGCAGTGCAGCGAAAACTACTGGTCAGAATGCTACTAAATTTGGAGAAAGTCTCATGTGGTACCTATGGGAGACAGATTTGCGTGGAAACCAACCAGTTCAAAAAGTCACTACCAGGTAGCTTTTCATAACGTTTCAGTGCGAATAAGACAGATAACCATTCTCCTGCGAAAGAAAATGAGAAGAGGTTGTGTAACAGATGACTTATACCTCTGCGCAATGCCAAAACAACATTTCAGCAACGAGAAACGCCACTTGATTATGATTTTTTGAAGTAATTTTTTATGTCGAAATCTCTACCGTGGTCCCATTAAGGGTTTTTCTGCAAATAATCTGAAGCTGATTTTTCTGCAATATAGTAGCATTCTGACCAGCAATTCCTGCTGTGCATAGCACTGATAGGGAACTTCTTATAAACAGAGTGTACTGAATGAAGTCTGTGTTCATCTTAAAAAAGAGAAAGTTATTCTTCATTCTATTAGCAAAATTTAGCTTTTTTTAGATCGATTGATTTCATTTTGAACTTGCAAAGTAAGATCATTGTAGTTCTTTTTGTAAATCTTAGAGCAGAATCCAAGACTCTCATTTTTAATCCTTAAACGCTTTATACAGTTTTCACTTGGTGGTCAAAATATCAAAATTCATTTTTCAACCAAGTAAATATCTATCTGGTCCTAGAATTCGAAACATGTTGCATGCATATTACACATGTATGTGGCGGTGAATAGAGTAAATGTTGATTAAGGACTGTTGACTTAATTTTATACATCATCGAATAAAAATGATGCATAAAACGAAGCCTATGTTAACCCTTTCAGGGGCGCAAGGAAACTTAGTGAATTTCCGTGCCTGTTTTTTAGGATTAATTCATTCGTTTTTCCTCCACTTTGATATGTGATATGAAAATAAAGGAGACAAGTTTTACTCAAACATTTAAATTTTGATGGATAGTTACCACTAATGAAAATGAATTCGGAAATCTAATTGCTGTTTGTGTGGAGAGTAAAAATCTAAAATATATAGCTACAAACGAAGTTTCTTGCACACATTTCTCAAAAAATGATGAGATCCTTCTTTAAAAAATTATAAATCAGGCCCCACCGATTGGATTAAGACACTGAACATGATAGATGGCTGCAGTGTGAAAGTCACGAGATCGGCCCTATCGATCGCGCATCTCTCGATCTAATAGTTTAGAGTTTTGGGTGGTTCTCTCCAGATGTAACGTGAATACGCGTTAGAACCTTTTAAAAAGTCCTCCATGTAAGTTATACCCCCAGGTAAATGCCCTCGTGCAGGCTTGCCATAACGAAAAAAAAAACATAAATCGAGACTTCTGCTGTTGGATTACGGCCAATTACCTACACGTTGGATCTAGGCCGATGGGTGGGGTGCCCTCCTTGGGAGTCTTTCTAACCCTAATAGCACAGATGGTCACAAAAGAGTCGCTGTGACGTCACAGAGGGTTACAATTGTCACAGGACTGTCACATACTACTCACATTGTGACTTGTGAGTGATGTGACTCTACTGTGTAATCACTGTGAAGTTTATTTGTGACCAGTCACCAGGTGACGTCGCCGTGAAGTCACCATGTGACTAGTATGTGATCGGTAGCTCAGTGACTCCACTGTGAAGTCACCATGCGACTAGTATGTGATTGGTCGCTCAGTGACTCCACTGTGAAGTCACTGTGTGACTATTTTGTGACTACTGATTTTTTTGGACTTCAAAATGACGTCACACAGCCGCTTTTGCACTTGCACTCTTTTTTCTAATATTTTGTGGCAATTTCTTTCGTGAAACATTTAATAAATAAATCCGAAAATAGTAATTCAATAAAACCTCGCAGTTATGTAGTAATGGAATTTAGTTTAATTTATTAATTTTTAAATTATTTCGTTTAAACAAGACAATATTATTTATAAAAAAATATTATTCTTAAAAATATTAGAGTTGAGAGTTCTAATCACAATGGTGAAAACTAAGTATCTGTGAGTAAAATTAACAATTTCTTTCATATCCCCATGGCATATATGTTTCGATAGCGTATGTAAGGTTTAAATTTCGGATGGGGGGGGGACTATCCGGTATTTTCAACCTTATTGTTACTAGAGTAAATACAAATGTCTCAAAATTGCTGTTTTTTAATAATTGCTTTAAGTTTTCAGATCCCCCCCCCTTTAAATACGTCTCTGGTATGTTTGAAAGTTCCACTACGAAAAATTTGAGGTAAAACTATGGGTCTAAGTCAAAAATACTTTATTTATTTTATCTAATGCATGTTTTTCCAATTAATTTTATTTATTTTTATATGAAATCCCTTTTAGGCAAAATATAGCAAAAATATAAATCTTATCCCACATACCTTAATATATATCAAACCCCACATGTCGCACATTACAAATTTATTTCATAACCGAATAAAAATTTCAATAAATCATTAGTTTTTTAGGATGAATACTTAAATAAAACATCACATTATCTCCTGAAAATAATTTATGTGGAAAAAGAAAGATTTCCAAGATTTTTAATTTATATTTATTAATTATGATATTTTTTATATTATTTATAAAATACTCACAGAATATAAAATTTATTTATAAAATAAATATATATATTTATATATAAAACTTATTTATAAAATACTCACAGAAAAATTTTAAATTTCCAAAAGAAGCCGTCAGAACTAGCTTTTGCAGCAATCAGTTTACTTTTAAAGGATCCGAGCAAGGTAATCACAGCGTTGCGGTAAGATGCTGGGCTATAACCATTAGCTCCAGGGTTCGATTCTGGACCTCAACTTTTTCTTGCCTGAGAGTTTGGTGCTGCCATCTGGTGTATATTTTCGGTAACTCTTTTTCCCCGAATTTTTTCGCTGTCGCAAAACTGTCCCATCGTGACTTCTCTGAACGGTCACAATGCGACTACACAGCGAGAGGACATAGGGACTCTGGCGTGACTTTGCTGCGGAGTCGCGGCGACTGTTTGTAACTCTATTGTGACAGTATTGTGTGGTCGCATTTCAGTCACAGGGGACTGTTGTGCTATTAGGGAAGGAGTCCAAATTGTATTAAGATAAAGTGTGGGTGGGGTATCCATATGTGTCAGTTCGTGACTTGAATGTATATGACAGGGTCAACAATGCTCTTGTGTCACACACGTATTGTATATCCCATTATCTATGCGGTTTGTGAGTTAAGAATAATGAATTCTCAAAATCTCTCGCCATTTGTTTCAACTTGTGTAATGATCGAAGCATTT